>JARWLC010000008.1:9867500-10357500 GCA_033318265.1 Phyllotis vaccarum
TGTAAAGTCGCAGTCTGCTGAATACAGTGCAGGCGAGTCAGAGACACACAAAGTGAAGGGCTTTAAAATATTTCTACTAATCTTGGTGTTATAATAAGGTTTCTGGCCTGGCTAGTTCCATGGTTTGGACCCGCCCACCACTTATCTGGACTATCAATCCTAAAGTCCCAAAGAAACACACAGACATATTATCTTCATGCTGTTTGGCCTATGGCTCGGGCACATTGCTAGCTAGCTCCTTTATCTTAACTCAACTCATTTTTATTAATCTGTCTGCCATGTGGCCCATGGCTCACCTGTGTTCCTTACGTGTTTCTTCTTGGACAGCTGACTCGATCTGTCTCTGACTCCACCCTTCTTTTCCTACCTATTCTGATTCCCCACCTACTTCTTCTATGGTGCTCACCAAGGGCCAAAACAGCTCCTTTATTTAAAGATTGATATTCACAGCATACAGAAAGGCATTCCCACATCATCTTGGTGCCAAGCCCTTGGGGGATTTCTGTTGTCTGAAATGGCTCTTGTCAGTGTGTTCTTCATTGTCACAGTGATGGTTAATATTGTGAATCTGACGGGGAGTGGGGGCGGGGGTGTAGAAATACCCGGAGACAAACTTTTGCCCGCAAAGGAAGCTTCTGCAGTAGGTGAAGTGAAGGGGGCACATTTTTCCAAACGGGAGCAACACAATCTCACGGACTGCGGTCCCATACCGGAAAGGAGGGCATGTCAGCAGAGAGCCGGTGTTTGCCTCTTTGCTTCCTGGACCGAAATACAATGTGACGGGCTGCCTCACCTGCTACCATGTAGTCCCATCATGATAGATTGTGTCCTTGAACTGTGAGCCAAAAGATATCTCTTTTCTTTTATTTAATTGCTTTTGTAATGGCAGCATGAAAATGAACATCTAAGATTATTTAAAAACTGAGTACTTCTCCCCTGATCCTTTTCCTATTTCTCAAATCTTTGTATTATTATTATTATTATTATTATTATTATTATTATTATTACTCCCCACCCTTTGCAATAAAACAGACTGGAAATCTAGGGGTTAAAGATGTTCTATTCATTTTTTAAACAGTAAGTCATGGTAGGACCAGGCTTTTCATGTACGACCATGGGATCTCTTTTATTTAGATTTTTACATTAGTATATGTATATGGTTTATGTGTGTGTGTGTGAGTGTGTATGTGTGTGGGTATGTGTGTGTATGTGTGAGTGCGTATGTGTATGTGTAGATGTGTATGTGTGTATGTGTGTGTGTGTGTGTGGGTATGTGTGTGTGTTTGTGTGTATGTGTGTGTGTATATGTAGATGTGTATGTGTGTGTGTGGGTATGTGTGTGTTTGTGTGTATGTGTGTGTGTATGTGCGTGCATATGTGTGGGTATGTGTGTGTGTTTGTGTGTATTTGTGTGTGTTTGTGCATGTGTGTGTATGTGAGTGTGTATGTGTGTGTGTGTGTGTGTATAATCATGTATCACAACATACACATGGAGGATAGAGGACAACTATCAGAAATCAGTCCTCTCTAGATTCTCAGGCTTGGCAGCCAGAAATTTTGTCTACTGAGCCATTTCACTGGCCCAGCAAATCTCTCTTCTAAGAGCCAGGCCTCATCAGGTTCCAAGCTTCTGTGGACAGCAAGTTCCTTAAAGGCAAGTAGGTGGTCTCAGAAGAAAAATGAAAAGAAGAGAGAAAGGCAAATAATAAAAACAATAAATGAGCAGCTTATGGCTCCTGGGAGACAGTCTCCCTATTGCTGGATCATGTTCCCTAGGACATGGGTCTGCTTTCCCCTAGACTTGACCTAATTTCCTTAAGACTTTGACACATGAGTGTGGCCATTTCTGTGGCCTCCAGGGGTGCACAGACTCTGGCTGGAATACTACAACTCCTTGTTCTTTTGGTCACTGAAATTTCTGACAAATGTAGGGCACAAAAACAAAAACAAAAAAATTATGGTGTTACAATTTCTTAGATCACCTAGCCAATCAATAAACAGAGGCAGGGGACATATTTTCCTTTGTGCTATATTCAAGCCTTTGTTAGCATCTTACAGCACCATTTGCTTCTCTTGTGTATGCATCTCAGCAACCAATGAAAGAAACATGAAGCCCTTATATATCATCCTGGCCTCGCTTCCAGCTCACCATGGGCCTTGCTGTGTTTAAATGATTCCTTTCTTTTGACAGGAATGGCAGCGCTTCAGGACTCCTTGGGTGGAAAAATGTTGGCAGAGAAGAAGTCCACAGTGAACAGTTAAAACACTAAATGAATTAATACTCCCCATCAGTACTTTAATGGGTAAAATGCATTGATCGCTTGGAGAATTGGGTTGAGCACTACAGTCTTAGGCAGAGATGTCTGATTTGACATCTTTATTATATATATACATATATATATATATACACACACATATATATATATATGTCTGCAATGTAATATACTCTCAATTACACAACAACCCCACCAAAGCAGTACTGAGTGGTCTCACTACAGTAGTAACATGTTATAAAAGCTCAGGTTTCAGGACAATTAGCTTCTGGCTACAGTTTATTACCCCATTTGAGATTTAAAACATTTATTTTCCATTGCATTCCATCAACGCTTATGTGTCTGGGGCAGGCGCTTTAAAACAATAACGGAATGGCAAATATCTGTCTGGCAGGAGTTTTCTCTAGAAGAAGGGGTTGTTACAGTAAAAAAAAATCAAACAAGACACAATACATGAGCAAAAACAACTTCTCAAATTATTTGAAATAGTCATTGATGTAATGTTTTACAAAGAAACTTAAGATTGCTTGGAAAATAGGATTACCCCAATCTTATTTTTAAGTTTTTATTAGGAGGTTGGGGGTTTGTTTGTTTATTGTTTTAATTTTATGTGCATGGTTGTATTGCCTGGGTATATGCCCCTGCACCAACTACATGCAGTCCCTTTGGAATCCAGAAGAGGGTATCCTGAGTTTGGAGATACTGAAGTTTGTGAGTTGTCATGTGAGGACTGGGAATTGAACCCTAGTCCTCTGGAAGAGCATCTTGTACTCTTTACTGCTAAGCTGCCTCTCAAGCCCCCACACTGTTATTTTAAAAATAATTTCCACACATTGAAAAAGAGCATCCAAGTCTGTATCTACCCACCAGCTTCATGTCCTTCTTAAAATGTCTAATGTGAGATAACTGGGTCTTTTCCAGAATTCCTTAGATCACAGGATATTGGGGCTTTAGTCTTTTATTTTATTTACTGTTTAATCTTTATTTTATTTAAAATGATTTTCCCCCATGCCCACCACTGCTTCTCCTCCCTCCATGCCTTCCAGTCTTCCTTCAGCCTCCCTCCACCCCATCCCCCATCCATTGACCAAGAAGGGCAAGGAGTCCTAAGGTGGGTCAGTTCAGTCTGGCATATCCAGCTGAGGTTGGTCCGAGTCCCTCTCCCCAGTATCAAGACTGAATAAGTTGTTCTTCTGTAGGGAATAGGCTCCAAGATGTCAGCTCATGAACCAGAAATAAACTCTGGTCCTACTACAAGAGGCTCCACAAGCAGCCCATGCCATTTGGCTTTCATCTACAAATGGAATACTACTCAGCAGAAAAAAAAAATTACATCCTGAAATTTTCAGGCAAATGGAGCATCTGGAGAGTCTCATCCTGAGTGAGACAACACAGACCCAGAAAGACAGACATGCAATGTACTCACTCATAAGTGGATTTTAGACATAAGGCAAAGGATTACCAGGCCATAATCCACAATCCCGGAGCAGCTAGGTAACAAGAGTAACTTAAGAGAGACATTTATGGATCCCCTGGGAAGGGGAAATAGAGATCTCCTGAGTAGGGAGAGTGAGCAAAGGGGGGGGGGGTAGGAAGAAATCAGGAGAGAAGAAGATGGTTGAGTGGGAGAGCAACAGAGAAGGAGAAAAAAGAAATAGATATCTTGATAGAAGGAGCCATTGTGGGGTTAGAGAGAAACCTGGTGCTAAAGAAACCCGCAAGATGTCCCCAACTAGGAATCTAAGCAATGGTGGAGATGGTGCCTAAACAGGCTTCCCCTGTAATCAAATGAATAACCACTGTAATGTTATTATAGAACCTTCACCCAGCGATGGGTGGAGGCAGAAGCAGAGATCAATAGCTAACACCAGGTGAAGTTCCTGGTCCAGCTGAGAGAGGAGAGAGAGAGAGAGAGAGAGAGAGAGAGAGAGAGAGAGGAGAGGAGAGAGAGAGAGAGAGAGGGAGAGGGAGAGGGAGAGGGAGAGGGAGAGGGAGAGGGAGAGGGAGGGAGAGGGAGAGGGAGAGGGAGAGGGAGAGGGAGAGGGAGAGGGAGAGGGAGAGGGAGAGGGAGGGAGGGAGGGAGGGAGGGAGGGAGGGAGGGAGGAGAGAGAGCCACAGAGATGGCTCCTGAGTTATGGGGAGCTCACTGACTCTGAAATGACTGCTGAGAAGCCTGTTAGAGATCTATTCTATGAACAGGTACTAAGCTAAAATTTTCTGTGGATGATATTGTTAAAATTTCCTCCAACTTCTCCAGTTTGGTATTATCATTGCATCCACTTAATAAATGAAGAAATTGAGGTTTAAATGCTATGAAATTAATTTACTGCAATAAAGGAAGATCTTAAAATCCATTTTACTTATTCTTTATGAATTTTATGCACATGTACAGAGTATTTTGATCATGTTCTCCACAAAACTCCTTCCAACCTAACCTCTCCTAGGACTGCCTTGCCAACACATCTCCCTGTCAACTTCAGCTTTTTTTTTTTAACTCATTTTCTTATGTATTTATTACATTTTAATCTACTGAATAATTAGTGCTTCCCATATGCTCATATGTGGGGTCATCAACAAGGGAATGTGTTTACTATTCAGGGAGCACATCTTCAAAGAAAAGTAAGCTTCCCTTTCCAAGAAGCTATCTGCCGCCAGAAATTCTCATCAAGGGAGAGGACATCAGGATCCCCTCTATGTTCCTGCTGGAAATTTTTAACTGGTTTGATTTTGCCCAAATTTGTGAGCTCATATGTGCAATAACTGTGTGGTGTCTCAAGACCCTTATTTCATGGCACTCTGTTTACCCTCCAGCTCTTACATTCCTCTCTCCCACTTTCTGACATCTCCCCCAAGTCTTTGGTAGAGGAAAGAGGTTGAAACTGTGGCATTCACTACAGATTGGCTTGGCACAGGATGCCAGTGATGGTGTTGGTGATAGATAAGAAAGACAAAGGAATAAACTTGGGAAATAATCTTATCTTTCTCCTGTGTCTCTTCTTTTCCAGATCTCTGAATTATATATATTTTCATGTCTTGGTATAGTTTCCTTTTATCCCCAATGTTTACTTGCATCTTCTTCGGCCCTCATTCAATATTATCTGTGCCTAAAAGTAGATCTCATGTTTGGGGGGATACTAAGGTGACGTTGAGAGATAAGCTCTTCCAGTTCTCATCTGTACTCCAAACTATATTATTTCTATCAAAGAATCTTTAAAATTAGTCCCTCCAGTGAGCAAGGCTCATGTTTCTGGGACCTGTTTAGCCATTTGAAGTCAGTCGGAATATTGACCTATCAGGTATTCTATAAGTCTAAGCATAAATGAGAAGCATCTCCTTCCCAATACTTCAACCTTTGACCCTTTAATGTGTTTCCTGATGCTGTGGTAACCTCAACCATAAGATAAATTTATTTTCATTGTATAACTGTAATCTTGATACTGTTATGAATTTCAGTATAGATATCTGATATGCAAGATATCTGATATTGGATCCCTGTGGGGAGTTAGATTGAGCATAGTGTATGTACTAGATGCTCCCTGTTTGCACTAGTCACTCAAGGCACAGAGGGCAATAATAGTATGAAAACCTGTGGTTCTGAGTGATGTACAGATTCATGGAAAGAAATGTGAATGTGCACTTTCCAGTATTACTAAGTAGGACAACAGGTAGTAATCGTGCCCAATGTAAGATGCATGGTTTAAAACTGGGTATAGGTGTGGGTATGGATCTGCTTTCCATAGATTTTGCAGTTAGCAAGTCTCTCAAATCTTAGTGTATGTCCTCAGAAAGGGAAGGTGGAGGGAAGGGAAAACCTCAGAAGGAACCTGGTTGAGCTGAAGAATGTGAACATATATCATCACAACTGGACATGCATCGCATAAGAGGCATAGGCGCAGCCTGAGTGGAACATGAAGAAGAACAGGAGTTTGCATCTCTCTGTTAAGATCCAAGAATGCCAACTTCATCCTGAACATGTGTGCTGTCTGCAGTAGGATAGTGTGATCAGGCTTCCAATAATGCCAGCACCTTTATACCGGAGCAGAAGTATTAGGTATATCTTGGAATCCGGATTTGAAAACTTGAAAGTCTGTCAATGCTAAGTGTCTTTATGAAATTATTTTTTCAAATAATGCAATTATAATATTCACATAAGCCCTTCCCATGGGAGAGGAATTAGAATGGGGTTTTCAGTTCTGTCAAGGTTTATATTTTCTGTACCTAGGATTAAGCTTGTATTACATTGTCTATTCTTTTTATAATTCTTCTTTTCTTTATTAATTTTTTCCCTTACCCACCACTGCTCTCCCTCCTATCTTTCTTACAGTCCTCCCCAACCTCTCCCCACCCTGACCACCCATTCACTCCCCAAAGAGGGTAAGGAATTCAAAGTGAGTCAATTGGGTCTGGCATATCCAGTTGAGGTAGGACTGAGTCCTCTCCCCCAAAATATAATGTGGTACATTACATAATGGAGTACTACACAGCAGTAAAAAAAAAAATGACATCCTGTAGTATGAGGTTTCTGTCCAGGACTTTCGGGCCTAGCCTCAAGTTTTAGGCCCGCAGACCCACAGACCTGCAGAGACCACAGATGCTTACTATAATTTTAGGCTGATCGGTCTAAGGCCCAGGCGTATAACTTGCTAACTCTTTACCTTAATCTAACCCATGACTCTCATCCTGTTCAGCCATCTGGCTCGGTACCTTTTCTCAGAGCAGCATAGTTGTCCTCTGCCTCTTCTGGCTTCTCTCTGTTATTCTTTCTGCTCTTTTCCACCTGTTCCTAGAGTCTTCTTAGTCTGGTAGCCCCACCCACACTTCCTGTCTGCCTTTGGCCAATCAGCACTTTTTATTAAACCAGTGGGTGGGACAATTATTTACAATGGAACAACATAATCCCCCTACAACATCCTGAAATTTGCAGAAAATAGATAGATCTAGGGAATATCACTCTGAGTGAGGTAACACAAACCCAGAAGGATAGACATGGTATGTACTCACTCATAAGTGGATTTTAGACATAAATCAAAGGATAGCGAGGCTTTCAATACACACACACATACACCAGCAGCCAGATAACAGGAGGAAATAAGAAAGACATCCATAAACTCCCTGGGGAAGGGGAAATAGAAAGATCTCCTGAGTAAATTGGAATCATATAGGGCGAGAGGCAGTGAGAAGATAACGAGAGAGAATGGGATGATCGAGTTGGGGGAGAGCAAAGAAGTGGATATCCTGATAGAGGGAGCTATTGTGGTGTTAGAGGGAAATAGGGTGCTAGGGAAACACTCAAGAACCCATAAGGTGAGCCCAGCTAGAACTCTAAGCAATAGTCTAAACTGGCCTCTTATCATATAATTGACCTCCTAATTGCTATTATAGAACCTTCATCTAGCAGCTGATGGCGACAGGTGAAGAGATCCATAGCTAAATACCCAGCCGAGCTTATACTCGTGCAGTAGAAGAGAGAGGAGAGGTTGCGTGAGAGGAAGGATTGGGGTCATAATGGGGAGACCCAGGGAGCAGGCTGTCCTGTGCTATTGGGAGCTCACAGACTCTAAAATGACAGCTGGCAAACCTTCACAGAATGAATACAGACCCTCTGAATGTGGATGATGTCGTCTATTCTTTAACCACCAAACTATGGCGACCCATTAGACAGCGCTCCCAGTTCTATGGAGATCCAAGCAAAGGCTTGTATGTTAGTCTTCAGGCTTTACCTTTTTAATCTGGAGAGGATTAAAAATATCAAGAATTAAAGTACATACATTGAAGAAAACAGGAATTAGGAATACTATTTTCTTATTATTTATGTGTGTGTGTGTGTGTGTGTGTGTGTGTGTGTGTGTGTGTGTGTGTGTGTGTGTGTGTGTGACTGGGAAGATGGTTTTGTGGTTAAGAACACTAGCTGTTCTTCCAGGCAACCCATGGTGGCTGTCAACCTTTGTGATTCTAGTCTAGAGGCACCCCTTTTTAACCTCTGTGAGTACTGCACCTAGAGTGCACAGACATACGTGTGGTCAAGACACGTAAAAATAAAAAGCTGAATAATCAAAACAGAAAAAAAGGTATTTATAGTTGACATTTTGCAAAAGATTTCATAAAGCACCAATTTTCTTCTCCTTCCCTCCCTCCCTCCCTCCCTCCCTCCCTCCCTCCCTCCCTCCCTCCCTCCCTCCCTTCTTCCTTTCTTCTTTCTTTTTGTCTTTCTTTCCTGTCCATTAGCTAATATTTGAGTATTTTGCTAAGTCAGTTATAATAAGAAACATCGAAATAGTAAAATAGAGTAGACTTCAGGAAGAATGCATCACATTGATTTGTTGATCACTTGCAGAGGCTTCTGGGGACAAGTAGTTTAGAAAACACTAAGTAGTTCTACACAGAGAGAAAAAAAAAAGAAAAGTTCTTAAGGGCTTTTGCTGGAGTTTTGTAGCAACTCCCTACCTTTTGGGCTATCTGTTTCTCCAGAATTAGCCCTGTTACCCACAGAAATACTCATTTAACATCACACAAATCTCGGTTTTAAAATCAACTCTGGAAATAACTCACACTGTTCTTCCAACTGGACAAATTGAAACCTAGGGCCGAATTCAGAGGTGGGAATGCATGTCTTTAGACATCAATGGAGACTCTTTAGTCTTACACTTCGTAGGGTGGTATTCCACATGCATTTATTGAGTGAGGGGAGGCTGCAGTGTGGTCCATGTCCAATGTTACTGTCAGCTTTATTACTTATGGTTCCAAGCTAATTGCACAAGAGAAGAGAGTTCCAGGTATAAAGGCAGTTTTATCACTAATAGCCGGGTTGGAGTTGTTGTATGTGGAACACCATGAATAGAAATATTGACAGGATATCCTGAAGCCCTTGTGCTTAGTATTTACACACCTTTGCGTGGGAATAATAAAGCAGCTTCCAAAGAGGAAACCCGTGCGCCATTCAGCGCATATAAGCACTCCTAACAGAAGTGATCACCTTGGTAGCTGTCAAGGAAAGTCTCTTTGTTTTTGGTGGATTGCAATGAATAGTCATAGCCTTTGACAAAACAATATGCAATTGTTACTAAGACGCCAACTGGGCAAAGGGGAAGAGACTCTATGCTCTTGGGAACCAGAGGACTCAGTTAAAACAAGATTTAGTAAAGGGATTATTTTAGTTCTGATATTTTCCTGCCAGGTTTGGACCTGATTCATTGGTCACCCTGACAAAGTCTTGGGTTCCTTGAAACAATAGTACATACATATACACCACCCTCACATGGCCAAAAGGCACCAAGGACTGGATGTGCCTGTTTTCTTCAATGTCTTCAAAGTTTGTAAAGTGAAGTTCTGTTATCACCACAAACAGGGAGGGAGCCTGTGCAGAAATATCACTGAAACGTGGCTTCTTCAATGTTTTGGTCTTCAGATCCTTTGCTCTATTACAAAAAGAAGAAAACAAAGCAAAGCAAAATAAAATAACTGACTGGAATTACATAGATTTTTACTAGCTGTATAATCTATCAAGAACTACAGGGGAGAAATTAAGTGTACATTTGGTTAATACATTTAGAACAAAAATAAGTGTTTACATGTTAATCCTTGACATATTTTTAATGGAAAATGATTATGTTCACCAAAGGTAATGAAAAAGTTTAATGTGAACACTTCTTAAAATATATCTGTTCTTTTTTAAAAGGCAACTGAGGAGGCTGGAGAACTGGTTCAGGGGTTAAGTACATCTGCTGTGCTTGCTTCTTGGGGCTCACAGTTGCCTATAACTCCAAATCCAGAGGATGTGATGCCCTCTTTTGGACTCCAAAGGCACTCATGCATGCACATAGAAGCAAAAATACACAAATACAAACCCATAACTATAATAGAAAAAAAAAAGAACCTACACCCTCCTGAATGGGTCTTTCAGCCCTGTTTCACTTCGTTCTATGCTGTACTAGTCACATGAAGAATAGAAATGCATCAACTTATTTAGATCCACTAAATGTTGGCAAATCACGTGATATAGTCACACTGTTTCTATCATCACCAAGCATGAGATAAGAGTCTGAAACAATGACATGCTCTGAAATGGGTGATGGCAGAGATATTTCCTCCCTCAAATATTCATTTATAGACTGGAAAGATCCTATTTTAGTTCTAGAATGAAGCACACTCCAGTAGAATAGTTGCTTAGCATGCAATACCTCTCGTTTAGTATTGCTAGTACATGTTGTCTCTTGTTTTCCTGAAAGTGGCAGGTTCATTTCACTCATTTTGAAAAACTGCCTGCTAAATGTCCACATCTGGATAGTGACAATTAATCTTTTCTTTTTCCTTAAGTAAAATGGAGTTTGTTTTGTTTGCAACTCAGGACTATAGTTTACCTATTTCCCCTTAGTGTCTCTGCAGGAAGTAAGAACATGCTTCTGAATTTATCACACACAGTCTGAAAGAGGCATGTGTAAAAATTCTAGATATAATTTTCTATTACTTTATCAAGAGTTGGACAAAAATGCCTTGTTTTAAAATGGCACTACCTATATAATAACATTCATGTGGGAATTTATACACATGTGAAAGAACTGCTTTTCTGTATTACCATAAAAAGTACTTTTAAACATAAATTTACTATATTGTGTGTTTGTGCAGGTGTATGTGTGTGTATGTGTGTATATGTGTGTGTGCAGGGGTGTGTGTGTGTGTATGTGTGTATATGTGTGTGTGCAGGGGTGTGTGTGTATGTGTGTGTGTATGTGTGTGTATGTGTGTATATGTGTGTGTGCAGGGGTGTGTGTGTATGTGTGTGTGTATGTGTGTGTATGTGTGTATATGTGTGTGTGCAGGGGTGTGTGTGTATGTGTGTGTGTGTGTGTGTGTGTGTGTGTGTGTGCAGGGGTGTGTGTGTATGTGTGTGTGTGTGTGTGTGTGTGTGTGTGTGTGTATGTGTGTGTGCATGTTCAATCCTGTGCCTTGTTGTTTGTATAGAGGCAGAACACAATTTCAAGGAGTCAATTCTTTGTTTCTATCACATGGGTCATGAAATTCAGTTCCTCAGGTGTGGAAGCAAGCTTCCTTACTTTTTGAGCCATCTTCCAAGTCTCAGAGTTTAGATTCTCAGAAAAATTTGAAGTAATTCCCCCTGGAATACTGTGGACAACATTTTGAGACCCTCAAAACTGTTTTATCGAATGACTATTTCTAATGCATCTTTTTAAGGCATGAAGATCTCTGGCAACTGAGAGAGGTAACATGCTATTTGAAAGGCTACTTACTCTAAGTTAGGGACTGAAAAAAAATTGTGCTATAATAGACTAGACATTTTTGACATCCGTATTCCTGTTGACCTAGTCCTGAGACCCTTCTACTAAATTCCATGGACCATTTATCTTTTTCTGGGTTTGCATGGCCACAGCAAACAGGTAGCCTTGAGGAGGAGGGAGAGCTGGGCCTCTTTCTCTATATTGTCTGAAGCAGAGCCGCAGTCAGTTCCCTTGGCTTGATACATTAGCAAACTTTGTACAGGTGATTTGATTCTAGTGTCCATCCCGGTGGCCTCAGTTTTCTGGGTAACTTCTCACTTCCTTCTTTCCTGTCCTTCCACAGGTGTGGGTGAGTGTAGTCATATTCCCTGAGAAAGTAGTTAATTACACTTGAATACACACACACACACACACACACACACACACACACACACACACACACACATATTTAACCATCCATCCATCCATCCATCCATCCATCCATCCAACCTTAGAAAAAAGCAATAGCTAACCAACGGATAGCCACCTATCAAATAAGCATGGGACAGATACTAACAGTGTCTCAGAAATGTGAGATTGCTCACATTCATGTGAGAACCCAATGATGTTTGCCAATGCTTTGGCTGCGTCCAAGGGGAGACGTCCAAAGTCTACAGTATAAACCATTTTTCCCGGCTAGTTCAGCCAAATCAGGATGGTGGAAAAGTCAGCCTGTGGTAGGGCCGATTGGTGGATCCTGGTTCTATGAATACATGGAAAATTGTAGTTTCCAGGGAGGTGTAATTGGCACCTTAAAGGCGAGCCAAATTAACTTTTAAAAAGCTGAGAGTGACTAACAATCCCTGCAAAAGACTAATTTTGGAAGCAAACCTGGTGAGACTACACTGGTCAATCAAGAGAATAACTGGCCCAGTGACCTAATTACCAGCTCACTGGGAAAAAAATAAAGCCAGCCTTTGGAAAATTGCGTCAATATCATGACCTTTTGAGGGCACTATTTTTAAAAATATCCATGACTATCCCCAAAATATTCCTGTCTTTATAACTAAGCGCATGTTGAAAGACAGTTTCATTTTTAAAATACAATAACAAAGCTCTTCGTGTTTAAGGAGAATCCCACTGAAATTTCAGGGCTTGAAGGCTAATTTAATAATTAGTAAAAAGGAGTGGTTACATCATACACCTTAAAATTCACCTGTGTCCAGATGTGATGAGTTTCTCTCCTTAATGGAACACCAAGTCAGTGAGTCTGTCCATATTTTTACAGCCAACTCTCTTGGAAGGATATTTGTGTTTAGTGCCATATCCAAATGATCTAACAAATGTTTGGGAGATGGCTCAGTTAGTGGTGTGTTTATAGTGTAAGCACAAATATCTGAGTTTACATCTCTATCAGCCTCATTAAATCTGGACACTGTGACACCCATCTATTGCCTTGACACTTTGGAAGAGAGGGACAGAGACAGGAGAGTCCCTGGAGTTTAACAGAGACCCATTCTAGAGAAAACAATGAATTACAAGTTCAGTGAAGACTCCCTGTCTCAAAAACTAAGGTGTGGAAGGGCCTGAGGAAGTTACTCTAATGTCAAACTCTGGCCTTCATGTACACACACATGCATGCACATCAACATATACATACATATATACACATACACACACTTTTAATCACATGCACACACATTTAACACACACACACACGAGTAAATAAATACATATAAACAAATAAATGAATATTCTAACAGGTTTTTTTTTTTCCTGTTCTGAATAGGTGCCCTTAGTTTTCTTTTTTAAAAGTCTACCTCAAACATGCCCATGGAAAGCAAACATGCCCATGAAAAAGAATTGTTCAATGGGCCTTACATTTTGCTTGTATCTGTGATTGTCATTCAGAAGTCACTGAGGAGAATGTCTCTAAGTACAGAAAATGTGACTATCTGTAGACGAGATATGAATTGGCGTTGATAATCAACAAGCCCATGAATGACTGAATAAATGAATAGTCAGTCAACAGTCGTGTATGTCTCTCTCTCTCTCTCTCTCTCTCTCTCTCTGTCTCTCTCTCTCTCTCTCTCTGTGTGTGTGTGTGTGTGTGTGTGTGTGTGTGTGTGTGTGTGTGTGTGTGTGTGTGTAGAAGGAGGTGTAATTAGTCAACTGAACAAGAAATGGTTTCAGGCACCTGATAGTTTGGAAGCAAATGTCACTCAAGAAATAATTGATAATTTGATTGTGTTAGTTGGATATATTCTAGGAGTGAATGAAGAAAGGCTAAATCTGAGACACAGAGCCAAAATGTTGGTGAAAAAACACATCATTCAGCTCAGACATTCACATGAAATCTTCAGACGATTTGAGAAGCTTCCCCACCTTTCAGAAAGCCCTTCCTGAAGGACCCTCTTAATGAAAACCAAAGCATTCATTCAAAGAGAAAGGATAGCTTTCTTGCCTCCCTCCTTCCTTGGACTGATTAGAACACACTGGGGCTTCTCAGGCCACCGTACACTCCCCTCAGCTGTTCGTTTAGAAGTGGGTTCTACATCTGCCCTCATGGCTTCCAATTCTCCACCAACATCCTGATACACTTCCCCTTTGCAACTCTCCCACAGGTCTCAGAATCCGTCTCCTTGGAAGATACGATTGTTTCTGTATCAAGGCACCGGGCATGGTTTCAGAACATATATTTTGAAGTATAAAGATTCTCTCAGAGGTTTATCAGAGTGACCATTGTTGTGGTTTGCTTTCACAAGCCAACCCGGCCTTCTAATTCCTCAGCTATCTGCCTGAATTTGCAACAAACTTTGCAAATGTGGACTTTTCTTTGCTTCTTTCTTCCTTCCTTCCTTCCTCTCTTTCTTTCTTCCTTCCTCTCTTTCTTTCTTTCTTTCTTTCTTTCTTTCTTTCTTTCTTTCTTTCTTTCTTTCTTTCTTTCTTTCTTTCTTTCTTTCTTTCCTTCTTCCTCTTTTGAGACACAGATGAGGAGATCTTTTTTATGAGCAGCACTTCTGAAAATTTCTGAATACAGCGTAGCGATTTGGGGAAATCAAGTGTTTCTTGGTAATGTCCGAAATTCAAATGTTCTTATTCTACTACAGCTGCACCATTGGCTTTCATCTCTGATGTGGGTCAGACTCCTTGGGTTTTGCCTCACTGCCTTTTGTGATTAACATTCTGAAAAACTACTCCATAAATCACAGATTTTTAAAGGCTAAAGCTGAGAGGGGAGCTCTCTCGGATGCCATACAAATCCTTACAATGAGAGAAGTGATGTTTCTGTTGCCTTGGGGAGGCTCATTTAGTACAAGATTCTAACATAATATAGTATCTTGTAGCAATGCCTCTACCAAGTCAGGAACAGCACTGATCCCTAACCATTTCCTTCTCACACATTGCTGCCAGTATTATCCCAGATAATGATTTACTGAGAAGAAAAAAAAAGAGATGCCTTTACCCTACACCAGTCAGTTATAATTTCTTTCTTTCTTTCTTTCTTTCTTTCTTTCTTTCTTTCTTTCTTTCTTTCTTTCTTTCTTTCTTTCTTTCTTTCTTTCTTTCTTTCCTTTCTTCTTTCTTTCTTTCTTTCTTTCTTTCTTTCTTTCTCTCTCTCTCTCTTTCTTTTCTTTCTTTCCTTTTTTTTTTTTTTTTTTTTTTTTTTAAGAGTCAAGGACATTGGCATCAAAAGCAATCCGGTCTGCAAAGTAGACAAAATTGACTCTTCCCTGGAGCTTTCATCCCAAATAATGACGATGCTTAGTAGCAGACAAATGAGGTGTAAATTCGGCAATTTACTGAATTTACTGAGGGGCTAGGAGAACCAGGGGAGATAGTGTCTTCACAGGGTCAGGGTTCTGAAGTGCAGGAACACACGATGTGGAAAGTTTGAAGGGAGGGACTCTCTAGGAGGGTGGTGACTGCT
Organism: Phyllotis vaccarum; assembly: GCA_033318265.1. Classification (NCBI taxonomy): domain Eukaryota; kingdom Metazoa; phylum Chordata; class Mammalia; order Rodentia; family Cricetidae; genus Phyllotis; species Phyllotis vaccarum. The sequence goes on from JARWLC010000008.1 coordinate 9,882,917, forward strand.
AAATCTGAAACCCAAAGATGCAGCAGTTAAAGTGTGGTGACAGAAGTGAGGGCCTGTTAAGGGATGAGGTAGAGGGACAGACGCTAAGGTGGGGGTTCAGGTAGGCACAGAGGATGGCCACTGGGCCTTGAAGTGTAGATGAACTTTTTCGTTCTGCACAGCCCTAACTGTCTGTTAGTTGCCTTCTCTACTTAAGCAGGCATCAGAAGTAAGTCTAGACACGACTGTCTCTTACATACGCGTCCTGCTGTTTTTCCTTACTTCTTATAGTTCAGGGTCCTGGAGAAGCTGAGAAAGTCTAGATCCCTAACCTGCAATTCCTAGACTCCACACACTTTCCCCTTTCCTTTTATCTTTCTTTGTTTTTTAATAGAAACCCAATACAAACCTATCCACCGTGTGGCCTGTGTCTTTGTTTCGCACATTCATGCAAGACAAGGCTGCCCACCCTCCATGAAGGTAAACTCCCTCGAAAGCAAGCAAGTTTAGTGACTACATCTTATTCCATGATGTTCTAGATGAGCCTCTTTGATATTACGCTGCTGCAGAGTTGGGAGAATGTCCTCTGCCTCTTCCTCCTCCTCCTCTGCCTCTCTTTACCCTTCCACTCCTTCCACCTCCTTTTCCTTTTGGCAATGAAGATATCATATCTTGAAATGGAATGTCTGTAGACCAGGGATCCTGTCTGCATTATAATGGATATTACTGTGCTTTCTGCCTGAGATTCTTCCAATGGCAAAATATGGGGCCCTAGCTAGATTTTCTTTTTCACCACAACCAGCAGAAATTTGTTGATTCTGAGTTACTTACAGTACATGACTGTCCAGAAATCCATTTATTTTAATAGTGGAAATTTATTTCTATTTATTGCATGTATGTACACAGAGAGATGTAGACAAACATGTATAGGTGTACAGAAATAGATAGATATGCATATATCATTTTTGTTGTTTGTGTGCATGCGCACACACACACAGAGGTGCACACATGCCAGGGCACATGGGTGGAGTTCATAGAACAACTTTTTAAACTCAATTCTTTCCATCTTGTTTCCAGGATCTCTCTTTCTGCTGACATATTTTGGACTCCAGATTCGTTGGCCTGTGTGCTCACAGGCATTTCTCCTATGTCACCAGGAGAATGCTGGGATTATAAATGTGTACCACCACACATGACCCTGCTATGGGTTGTCAGAATTGAGCTCAAAATGTTTTTTTACGGACTCAGTCATTTTACCAGCCTGTATATTAATCAGTATGTGATCCCATTATACATAGCTCTATAATAATCAAAACAGCCAACAAGCCTTGTTGGGGCACAGATTTCTTAAGTAATCTTGAGGAAAATTTTGTGGTAATATTGACAGTTTTTAAACCTTTATGAATACCAATGTAATTAGTACTGTCTTGAGGCTGTGTCAGGGCCACAAGAAATGAAACATAGTAAGACAGAAATTAAGACATTGGTGACTTGGTGTTTACAATAAGCCATATTCCCTGAGGCAGCTTCCAACCACCTCTATGGGTCTGATTTTACAGTAATTGTCTCTCCTTCCTGCACTGTGCTTTGTGCCTGTGTGACTGGTTTGAAAGGTGAAGGTTAAGACATTGGGTGTGTGTATGGGAAGGTGTCCATGCCACTACCTGAAGGTCATTAATCATTCATTTGTTATGTTAGCATTGAGAATATACTTTATCTCAGAGGCTTGAAGCCATACACAGGAGGTAAGCTGCTACTTAGTGTTGCAGACCTAACTAGATGGCACAACAGCATATTTTATGCACCCACTCCTGATTCTTATGTATGATAAGCCCACAGAATCAACAGTCTTTTGTCTTTTACCATATGGTTAATTTGTCTATATAATAGGCATCAATATAACAAATGGTTCAAAATGTTTAATCAAAATAATTGAGTTCTAGTTCTGTAAGATATATACAGTATCAGAAGATGATATTGTTTGACCCTGTCTCCTCAATAATACTACAAAAATAAAACAAAAACTTGTTACATATTCAATTTTTCTAATTTTGGATAGTTTTGTGTTCTTATGTAAGCGCACATAAAATGTACAATGACCCATCTGTTTATTTTCCCCCATTGCTCCACCTGGTGTTGAGATTGGCAATTCTGGTGACCAGCTAGACTGTCCTTTCCTTGGTGACTTTGATGTTCTAGGGGACACATTTGATGAAATTTCAGCACTGTAAAATTAATTTTCTGCCTACATTTTTTTTCTCTCTGAGGCACAATGTCTCACTGAATCTGGAGTTCACCAATTCGGCTGGTCTTGGTGGCGAGGGAGCACCTGAGGGTCTTCTGTTTCTACCTTCCTAATGCTGGGATTGTGGGTCTTCACCACTGTACCAAGCTTCATCATGTGTGTACTGGGGATCCAAATGCAAGACCTCATATTTTTGCATCAAGCATTTGACCTACTGTTCTATGTTCCCAGGACTCTAAACTTCATGGTTTTTTTTTTTTTTTAATTTACCCATCAGTAAGCGTATTAAAAAAATAATTTGCTATAGAACTTGCCCCCTCTCCCCCCTTTTTACTATTGTTTGGGGAAAAGAACTCTCTCCAACATGAGATACTAAGAGACATTTGATTGATTAGATCAAATGCTACTGAAGATTTCATTTTTGTATAGAAGTGAGGCCTGTGAACTGACATGATGACTGTGAATAGTTTTCAGTTCTATTGTCTATAAGAAAGGTGATTGACGCGTATTCCAGTGGTAATGGGAGACAAGTCTGTAAGAGAAGTATGAGATCATAATACTATCTCAAGGAACAATTATAGACCAACCAAGGTCCTACCAATCTTTCTCAATACTGCATGGTGCCACTGACTTCAAAAGAGTGACCAATCCTCAGTAAAATATCTTGCCTATTGGTTGGATCCTAGGACATGAGCTGGAAGCTTGACTTATTGTATTGTTCTGTTAGTAAAATAAAACCACCTATTTGCTATCTACATAGGAATATACAAGTTAAAAACTAACTCTAGATGATGATTTTCATCAAAGATTAGTGAAGAGAAAGATTTATAACAATAATGTTTACACCAGGAGTAGACAACTCATGGGTTCTGCAGCTTACAGATGCACACAAGAACAATCTTGAGCAGTAAGCTGCTGGTTTTGTTGGTGTTTTCTATTTCTAAAGTCCTTGGAGGGATGAAGACCCAAAGAACTCTATCACATCAATTTCATTTAATTAATAGTAGTGTGAGTTTGGCAACACAGCCGCAGATAAAAAAATTTTAAAAATAGATATTTTTCTCCAGTATAAAATCTCAGTTGTTTTTCTTGTCAGAGTATAAATATCTATTTGAGCTAGTTACTGTCCAACTTATGATTTTGTTATTGTTGTCAGAGCATGATAAATCCATTAGATTTCATTGTAACGAGTTGTCAAAAAGTAAAGGGATGCTGGCTGAGTAGGAGAGGCCTGGGATATGATCACTGAGCGCAATGAACTGTGCTGCTTGGAAAGAAATGTGATCAGGATACACAAGCAATCTAAAACCCGACACTTGACATTTATTTTCTAGCTTATATAGAACAAGAGATCCTTCCATGCTGGCTTGTACTGATTCTTATTATTGCTTTCAGTAACAGAGAGAAAGGGCAAATGTTAAGTACCGCACTGGAAAAAAAAAAAATCAAAGACGTCTAAAAGATAAAGATGGAGAAAGGCTGGGGAGATGTCTGAGTGGATAAAGTGTTTGCTGTGAATGCATTAGAGCCTATGCATGGATACCACTGCCCATGTTAAAAAAAAAAAAAATTGGGCATGCCAGCATGTACCGCTAATCTCAGCTTTGGGGGTGGAGGCAGCAAGATTCTTGGAGTTTCCAGTCATAGCAAAAGAGTAAGCTCTACGTTCAGTGAGAGAGCCTGCCTCAGAAAGTAAGTTGGAGAGTAACTGAGAAACATCTGTCCTTCGCATGCACTGCGCAACTGAGCACAGCCACCACCCTCCAACCCACAGAGGGGCTGTGTGGGAAGGCAGAGATCAGCCAGGACCCCAGTCAAGGAAGAACGAGTCGAGAAACTTGCCTGGAGTACTATTTACACCTTCTTTCCTCATTATATCAGTGGGTTTTATAAACTGTCACAGGTCAGCAATTATTTCCTGATTTAGACTATGGATTTTTCAGGACACTGTAAAATGAAGTAACATAGCCACTGGGCTAATGACCTTACTGAAGGTGTGGAAGACAAGAACTCCACCTGAGGGGAGGGCAGATGATTTCCACAATCCACCAGAATTTTTTTTTTTAATTGTTTCTCGCTTTCTGGTTGATTTAATCATGTGCCAGCTCATCCGAGTGAACTCACACTGTTCTAGAGTTTAGTACTGAACGTCTCATAATAAACACAAGGACTCTCTTAATGACGTGTAATTCAGAATTTCTACTGGAAGACACGTCCGGTCTCTATAGGTGAATGCCTTAGGTTAGATACCTAATGCCTTCCTTCCCTGGAGTATCTATTTCATGAAGATACACATGCATCTCTCTGGGGACTTCAAAATTCATTCTGTGCCTCTTGATAATAGTTCCTACATATTTTAGGAGTTTCTTTGCTCCCCAGATTATCACCCTTCGTGGTAACTATCAAATGCCTACTCATCTCAGCTCAAATTCAGATATGATCTCACTTTTGAAGCACCTGTCACTTAGGTCACTTTCTGGGTTAAGCTTTAGTGGGGCATGCTTGTGTGTTATCTAGCCATCCCAGGGGACAACGGGCACTTTTGTATTCCATGAATGAAAAGGATATTATCTCACTTTGCAAAGCCTTTTCCCTTGGTTTGATACAGTGCAAACAGGACAGGTGGAGGCCAGTGACCTAATACCTAGGACAATCACTTTTATTTCAGATCTAGCATACAGGCTCTATTATGTAAGCATATTAAGTTTGCTTGGAATAAAACCTACTGTCAGGAATCTATCCAACCCACAATTCATCTGGAAGGAAAGACTCAGGGAGATTACAAGAGGCAAAATACAACGTGTCGTTCCTAAGTCAGCTTTCTGTTGAGATGCACGCAGTCTAGGGTAACAGCATGAGCCACTGTGTACCAATTATACCATTCATATGCTTCATTTGCTATATAATGCACATGAGAACTGGAAGCTTTCTCAAAGGCAGAACCCAAACCAGAATGCCAAAGCCACAAATCACGTATGCCTGAGGTGAAGTGCTCACAAGAAAAGAGGGCTACAGACACAATGGCACGTTTAGATGTGTATTTGTACTTCAGAGATTGAAACAGATACGGCAGCTATATTATTTCATTCTTTCCCTCCATCCCTCTTAGGCGCCTTCTCTCAAATCCATAAAGTTGACAGGAAAGCCACACCAATTTTAAATCTCAACAGTATGGTTGTCTAAACAATGTCTGCAGGATGACACCGTTGACATGGCAACACGGATGGGGAAAAATTCACAATGATTCCAGCCACGAAGAGAATGAAGAGCTATGGGCAAATGGCTACTAAGAGAAGAAGGATCAGTCTTCTCCATGGATGAACCCATCTTAGGTTTCCCAATTCTAAGTAGTCCACCCCAATCACATGTACATATGAGCAACATTAAATGGACTCAGCAGTGATATATATATATATATGTGTGTGTGTGTGTGTGTGTGTGTGTGTATGTGTGTATACATACATACACCTATATATACATATACGCATGCATATATATATATATATATATATATATATATATATATATAGAGAGAGAGAGAGAGAGAGAGAGAGAGAGAGAGAGAGAGAGCAATATGCCTTTGGTTACAGAAATCCCTACCAGCCAAAGTCAAATGTCTGAGTCCCAATGTCTATCCCTCTGATATCACATTAGGAAGGTGAAGATGCTTGAAAAAACAGTGCTCTCCATGTAATTCCACGTCCGTGTTCGTTGTGCTCAGTTGAGTGACTGATATAACAGTGAGGTTTTGAGGAGCTGGAGTTCAGTCAGTAGGGTGATTGCCTGGCATTCGGAGAACCCTGGTTTTACTTCCTAGCACTTTATGAACTGGGCATGGTGGTAAACACCTGTAATGCCTTTACTTAGGAGATGATGACAGGAAGATAAGAATTTTAAGGTAATCCTTGATAGAGTGAGTTTGAGGACAGCCTTGCCTAGATAGGAACCCATGTCAATTTTTTCAAGGTTTTGAACATTGTTTTATGGATGCCTCCGTGATGATTTTGATTTTGTGTGAGAAAGGAGAACCTGGGTGAGCACTTTGGGAAGGAAAGCAAATCCTCTTTATAAAAATGTTTTCTCTAATATTTTTATTAATCAGCCATCTACCTTTTTAAAAGGAAATTGTTAAATTAAAAATAATACATTTTTTTATTTCCAAAAATTAAAACTGTATACAGATTCTGTACGGTGTTATTAACATGGAAGGAACTTTATACAATCTCGGTCCCAAATTAATAACCGGCTCAGTCAAACTAAGTAATCTTTGTGTGTATTTCCATCCATTTTTCTAGTCACTTACTGCATGTTAATTATATGCACTGAGTCATTAGTGACACCCAAAGGGTGGCAATAATTATAATTCATATATGCAGAGTAAAGTATGACATGCCTATTTGCTACAAAGCTATTTTTTGTTAAAAGTTTCTAGGTTCATGCCACGGCCTCTGTTAAAATAGCTAGTATTTACTGCTTGTTTCCTCATGAATTTGACAGACATTGTGCCATGTATTTTTTTGTAAATCTTCGTGTAATCTTCTTAGAGATATACTAATTCTCTCCTTGTTCATCACTATGCAAACACACTGTGGGTATTCCCTCAAAATTAGTTTTATTACATATTAATATTCCCCAAGTGGAGAAGTAATATCTGAGGTGAGGATTTAAAATTAGATATTTTTTTATTTGTTTGTTTGGTTTATTTTAAGATTGGGTCTTGTTAGATAGCCCCAATGCAACCTTGAACTCACAATCCTTCTGTCTGGGCCAGAGGAGTTCTGAAACACGGACCGTGCCGTACCTTAAAGATGTAGCTTATAAGTTACATGTGTAATGGCAATATGCAAACTATTCTTACCACTGAAAATTTAAATTATTTACATTAAGATTAAAAGGCTGTAGTTCACAAGTAGGATATGTTTTAAGCATTCTTTTATCTAGGGAAGGAGACAAATTAAGCTTCTTATAATAAGATAGCAGGTCAGTATTGTTGTTACAGTTGACCTCTTCAGGGAATCAGATTTAAACAGTGAAAACTGGAGATAAAATTTATGAATGTGTCTATCTGAAAGATTGTGCCAACAGGGAAAAAAAAAATCATGCACGTAGTAGGCACTTTGTGCCAGTTGTTGACACCAGCAAAGCTGTAATTGGGTCTGACTTGTTTACAACTGCATTGGTGGCTAGTTGAACCTAGTTTGCTCATAATGCCTTCGCTTTCTAACACTGTGGTTGCCCAGGGTCCCTAACTGGGAACTCAAGAGGAAGAGAATCACTGCGCCCTCTAGGGGATGTTGTGGAAAAGCTTCCCCAAATGTAAATACCCTACAAAAGAAGGCTCTGCTCTTGCCCAGGAGAAAAAGGAGAGAAAACACAGGCCCTGAGAAAAGACAGGGTTGCTTTTCCTCTAGAGTTTCCACAGCCTGATCCCTGGAAGCATCCCGTCGGACTTCTTAACAGGGCCCTAACTTTATCAAACCCTCAATTATTTTATTATTAAAAGGCAAGGTTGACAGTATGCTATTCATTCTTGGCTGGGCGCGATTTCTCTGTTCCTTACATTCCAAAATAGCTCTTTGTGGTGACGGGTTTCTACTTTGGTTGGCAGGATTCTTTCTGTGGCCTCTCCCAATCTGGTTCTGAATGCTACGTGCAGTCTCAGGAAGTTCCTATGACCAGTGTCACCTGTTTCCCTATGAAAAGTCTGACCTACAAAGAGCCAGGCTATCTTTTGAAGATAAGCAAATGCTTAAAGAGACAGAAAAGGGCAGCTCAATTCATGATCACAGCAGCATCAATCAACAAGAAGTGATTAATTACTGAAAGCAAAGTCCACAGCCAGCTTCAGAGAATGAAGGAATGCTTGGAAGAGTTGATGTTTATATTCAGGGAGCATGTTGGGCAGTATGTTCAGAAAAATCACATCTAGTGCCTCACTTAGTCATTCATTCTGCCCTAACACTAACCTTTTTTTAAAAAAAAATTATTATTCTCATTCCTTCCAAAACATAGAGGCAATTTTGAAAAGACAAGAAGTATGTTCAGGGTCATAGGTCAGTAAAAGGCAGAGAAAAAAATTATCTTACATCTTTCCAGCTCCCATGATCATAGTTAATTATCTAGGAAGTGTTGTAAAAGAAGAGTGTAGGGGTATTGTGTTGTTTCATGGTAAATAATTGTCCCACCCACTGATTTAATAAAAAGCGCTGATTGGCCAAAGGCAGGCAGGAAGTGTGGGTGGGGCTACCAGACTAAGAGAACTCTGAGAACAGGAAGCACACAGAGCAGAATGCTGGAGAGAAGCCGGAAGAAGCAGAGAACAGCTATGCTGCTCTAAGTAAAGGTACCGAGCCACACGGCTGAACAGGAAGAATCATGGGTTAGATGAAGGGTACAGAGTTAGCAAGTTATATACCTGGGCCTGAGGATGATCAGCCAAAAACCATTGAAAGCATCTGTGTGTCTCTGTGGGACTGTGGTACTGTGGGTCTTTGGGTCTGTAGGCCTAAACCTTGAGGCTAGGCCCAAAAGTCAGGGCCAGAAACTTCCTACTACAGAGGGGTATTAATCACTTCGTGTGTTGAATTATTCGATTAAGTTATTGTTAATTTATGGTAATAAAATGTAGAAGGAAGTTGGACCTTACTGTGTGCTGGAGATTCATGGCATCAGATGAAATCTTAAGGAAAACTGAGAAGTGAAATTAACACCCAAGAGGTGTGGAAAGTGACACATTCCTGAAGACTGTAGGTTAATGTCGGCAAAGAAAGAAACAACATGTACTCTCTTACACAACAGCATTTTGAAGGTCTTATTGAGGATCCTTCTCATCAGTTTGCAACTCTGCTCTTTGGTTATAGGACTGGGGACTTGAGGTCTGATTGGGGAGGGAGCCAGACGAACAAAAACGTAGCAAGTAATGTCTCAAGAGAACCACCCTGATGCAGTGTTACAGTGCTGCACTCTGAGTAGTTAAATACAGTCCTGGGATATTAGGGAGTGAGGAATCAAATGTCAAAATAATGTAGAATCAAACATGTGAATGTCATCTGGTAAGCTCAGTTCAATGATGCCCATTTTTCCAACCCCAGTTTTATGTAAGGACACATCTTCTTTTCCTTTAACAACTACATTGTTTTGTGAGAATTTATTTATATTTATTGTAGTTATGTGTGTTATGCATATATGGGTAAAAGAAAGTAGATGGGCTTCTATAGAGACCAGAAGAGGATGTTGGGTGTCCTCTTCTGTCTATGGTGGCCATGCTTTTTTTGAGGCAGAATCTCTCTCCAATTTTAGAAGCTTGTCATCTTTTGGCTAGGCTGACTGGTCAGCAAGATCCCATCATCCTTCTGGTCTGACCTCAAATCCTCAACTCTTAGAACTATGTACATGCACCTGTAGCTGTGTTAGGCTTTGTCTATGAGCCAGAAATTAAAACTTAGATATTCAAACTTATATAGTGGCATTCTTACCCACTGGACCTTCTCCCTGGCCTCAGATACATTTTCTTCAATTCATTTAACATTCAGACAATGCCTTATTTGCTTCTATGGAGTAATGATACCATTACACATTAGAGAAGAACATTTGTTGAGACAGTAGTGTCATGTGTTGAGATGAGAAACACAAGGACATGAAGACAACAAAGACATGTGAGGTCTGTTTAGTGGAAGGTATCCATTAGGTTAGCTTACCTTATGCCATGGCCAAGCTGAACATTTGCATGGTTAAAAGGGAACTATAGAAAAGATTCAGATAACCTCCTCCAGTTTAAAAAAGGAGCATCTCACACCTGATGTCAAATTTCAGCTGTCACTGAATCATGCACGTCATCAGCAAAGCATGTAGGGTATGCTTGGAAAATAATCCAAGAATAATGCATAACACACAGGAATAAGTTCTGAAAATCACTTAATCCTTCAAAGGGGAATTAAACTTGCCAGTCCTCTGTCCCCACAGGAAAAAGAAACATGCCTTTTCCCCACAGATATGACATAAGATGGACATAAAGATTGGTTTGATTTTGCAGAACTATCAAGACAGGAATAGGATAGATTTTTCCAAAAAAAAAAAAAAAAAAAAAAAAAAAAAAAAAAAAAAAAAAAAAGCATTGTCCTGGAATTACTTATGCTTAGATGCCTAAAAACATCATATAGTATGGTTCACTTCCTTCCCTAATCTCCCAAATTCATCCATTCTTGCTTTGGGAGTTCTGGTCCCTTCAAAGGGTGTCTTGAGTACCCCCCGACTTTAGAATAACCACCTTAACACAGCCCAAGAGAAAAGGTCAAGTTTCAGGCTTCTTCTGTGTTGAGGAATTGACTTTCAACATCTTGACACAAGCCAGAGGTTGGCCTTGCAGCAAGAAAGATGAATGAAAGAGTAAATTCCTCCTGACAAATGCCAGTCCCACCTGTGCGGGTTAATAAGTGAGACTCCAGCCCAGCCAGCAATCCTCTGGTAACCGTCATTTCCATGCAACCAATCAGTTGCCTGGGAATTATCCTAATAAAAAAAAAAGAATAGAGTATGTCATTTATCAGGCAGCCAATTAAAGAGCCTCTGCAGAAGGAGAGCTAGAAGCCAGTTCTCACAAAGGAATTGGGACAGGGCCAAGGCAGTATGAGCCTGGAGGGAATTGAAGAACCTAAGTGGTGGCTGGCTTCTAGAAGGACCAGATTTAGAAAATGTTAGGGGTTGGTAATATTTCACAGTTTCTAAGGACACCAGAGTGTGAACAGGAAGCTTCCTAACCCATCTAATCTTACCTAAGCGCTCTCTTGTGGCCCTGAGACCAAGGCTCATATACTGTCTCACTTGGATCCTAAGTCCTAGTTAGCATTATATGTCTTCAAAATTAAATAAATGTAAATAGCTAAACAAAGCCTAATTGAAGATATTAGCTTCCTAAGTTTATTGGATATCTTGACTTATTGTTTATTGGAGTAGGTAACAGAATAAATAGAGCTCTGAGGGTCTGATAATCACATTTTGGAAAAATAGAAGCAAATTTTTGTGCTTAAAATATGCATCAAAGACATTTTCACCTTTGAGATTCAAAATAAAAGTATAAATATTATGCATGCAATAAATGCATAACATACATGTTCATTTCAATGTATCGTATGATTTCCAACCACGCTATAACCAGGTGTCTATTCCAAAATACAAGCCAGTCACTAGCTACCAAGGCCATCAGTACACACAGAATTAGCAGATGACATCCAAGTGCCTGCTGGGGATTGTAGCTCAGATTTACATCTTACAATTTGACCTTTCTGTATTGAAGTGTCTTAAAATGCATGAAGTTTCAAAACATTAATTGTTTTTAGTATTTTAATTCCAAGTTAATCAATGATATGTATTGTAAATCAGTGTCATATGGGACTTGGTAAAGTCATTGTTTTGTTTAGAATGGAGGAGAAGTATATTGATTGACAGGATGGCAGTCACCAACCATAAAAGTAAAAGCTGCCTGTGAAATACATTTCCAAAGTCATAACTCTTCAGTTAAACGTCAACATGGTTCAAATCCAATGTACCAGGGCTGGATAACTGTAAATGCGGGAGCACACACCTCTAACAGCAAAAGTCATCAGAGAGTCTTTCTGTGGACATTTAAAAGTTAAAATTATTAGGCACCCTGTTTTTAAATGAGGGGTGAAGAGACACAGGAACTGAAGAGACACGTGAACAAGAAGCTCAGTACTGTTTCCCTTATCCTAAGTATTGACCCACATGTATAGTTTATGTCTTGCAAAGATAAAAGTGTCCTACTCATGTTCTATGGTTGGTTCTTATCTCCCTCTCACACTTATTTTGTTTCATTGGGAGGGTTTTTTCCAATAAAATCTATTCAGTCGTTTTTAATAAGGCAATTAGAACTTAAATCTAATGGTCCCAACTCTGAGTTTGCTTGAGACAGCCCTCAGAGGCCAATGCACAGAACATTAAAATGAGTGGAAAGGTGACCCAGTTCTTCATTTTATTTACTGATTGTGCTTCTAGCATTGACAAATTCACACACACCCAGAGGGAGGGGGGGCGAGAGAGGAGAGAGAGAGAAAGGGGGAGGGAATTATCTAATCTTGCAACACGTGATCAGACGATTCCAATACCTGAAACAACTATCTGACTTAGGTCTTTTTTGGTTTAAATATTCACAAAGAACATTATTTTAAATAAAGGATCCCATTTTTTAAAGAAAGTTGTCCCCTTCAGTAAGCATCTCAGAGGATATGAAATACTGTCTTCCCAGCAAGTCTGACAGTTACCCAATTAACCTCACCAAGTATCAGCTGACCAGTTAATAGAAGAGCTAGTGGGTGTTTATTATATATATGCTGTAGTCAAACTGGATCTCAAATGCAAAGTGCAAGAGTTTCCCCAGCTGTGTGACCTTGACAGGCAGCTTTGCCTCTCTGAGATTCAGTTCCTGTTTCTTTAGACACAGAGATAATTGACACTTAGTGCCTCAGGTTTAGGCTTCAGTAAATAGGATTGCATTGGGAAGTGCTTAGAAGCATTCAAGAGAAGCAGTACCCTGTTAATAAATAACAGCTCCAACAGGACTATTTATTACTCCTAACAGCCTACCAGAGAACAGCACAACCAAGCCTAACACAATCAAAGAAGTGGATTCTCACTTCTTCCACCCACAGCAAATGAAAGCCTGGGGGTTCCTACTCAGTCGGGAGACACCATCTAATGTGACCTGTCCATGTGAAGATGGGCTGCATTGTTACAAGCTGTACAGGAAAGTTCTGATTTAGGTCACTCTCAAAAGACAATACCGCCTAATTGTCACGTAACAAACTTCAACTCGGGTTATTTCTGAAACCAACAAGCTCCCTACCTCCCAGTCTAGCTTCTGCTTTGCTGTTCGACTTTTTTTTTTTTTAATCTCATTTTCCCATACCACTTTCTTCGATCCCAGTTCCTTCTGAGTGATGCTGGGAACAATCTTGGTTGCATCTCTTCCTGAAAATCAGTTATTTTGAAACACGGGAAGACATTAGGAGATAAACGCCACCTACCTGCTTTGTTTTGGATGGCCCCGTGCCAGCCATGATGCGAACTGGTGTGAAGCATCATCAATAGTGGGTCCTTTTTATTTTTTTTTTTTCCTTTAAGCTTTTTTGCATTTGCATATCTTTGGAAATAAGAGATTTCTCTCCTCACCCCACTTCCCAAGAAATTTGTCTAAAACTCATAGTAGGTAAGGTATGATAGACAACCAAACAAAATTAATTTCTTCACATTTAAGAGAAAAACAAGGGGGGAGGGGTGCTGTGCTGTGAAGTTCCATGTCTTGGTTGCTAGTTGCTAGTATCTTGAGACCCTTGTGGGAGTATCTTCTCTCTCAAGACATTAGATTCATCCTTTTAAAAATCTCTTCTAAAGTCTCTTTTAGATTTAATGCTCTATGAGCCTGTGTTAAAACAGAGATACTGAATGGTGGTGAATATCTAGAGCCTTCTCTGGAAAGGTTATCAGTGAGAAGGGAAGTAAACCAGCATATGTGCCACTGCTATTTCCTTATCTGCTGCTGCTGGCCCTTGACTTTCAAATGTTCCAATTAATGCAGAGAGAAAATCTGGGGGTTGTCTGACAGGCATCAGAGCTGGAAATAATGTCTTCTCTCATGAGTCAAGTTGCTTCTGTCTGCACCAAAGCAGAGAGCACTGTAACACTGAGCTTCAGCTGTGACTCGATACCATGAAAATGCAACAGAAACATGCAAAGGGAAGCAGAAATACACTTTTTAAATTAAGATTGTGTTAGCTGAGTTTTTTTTTTTTTTTTTTTTTGACTTCCTTTACTTTACTGTGATCTCCAGTCACACTTTACCTGCTTAGTGATCATGTATTCGCACAGGCACACATTAACATGCTCGCACACAGAGGCCCCCCCCACCCCTACCCCGGTCTAGCTAGAAGCTAACTTTCTCCCCTACACATTTACCACTGAGAACCTGGCACGACTTCTATTAAGAAAGTAGGAGAGAGGCTAAGGGTGAAGACATAAAGCCATCGTCACCCCTACAAAGTTCAATTGGGAGACCCCAGTCTGTGCATAAGTAACTAAGGGACCAGGTGAAGTAGAAAGATCACAAAGTGACATGGAAAGGCAGATTCATTTCAAGATAAAAGTCCAAGGGTAGACCAACCTCTCAAGGGAGTTTACAGGGAGATCCGTAGACAAAGTATAATTTACAAACTTCCCAGAAGGGCAGGAAGATCTGGACGAAAAACATTAAGATGGAGGAAAGAGTCTAGTTATAACTCCAGAAGCTAAAAAGACCTCCAACGAAGAAACCCAGAGAGATAGAGAGGAGAGATTTAAAAGACTCACTGTAAGGGGACCAAGTAGATGGATGCTGAAGGCCAGACTATAGAGGGCAGAGATGACAAGATAGCTTATTGGATTTTGACAGTGGGAATTTACAGCATGTCAGGCAGCTACTGTGCAGGTAGCAACATGCTCGGCTCCGACTCTCTTTCATTCCTCAGGTCAGATACAGCCATGGCAGAAAGTTCTTATGGCTTAGTCCAAAGCAACTTATTATACACTTCAGTCACTCTTTCTCATGCCTTGTATTATTCTGCTTTGTTAAATTAATAAAAAAAAATTACTACCCAGGCTTGTTTATATATTTGCGTTTTATTGTGTGTGTTTAAATGTTTAGGTGTATGTGTATGTTTGTGTGTGAGGGTGTAGGTGTGTGCACATGATCGTGGAGGTCAGAGATTTCACTTTGGCAGCATTGTTACGTGCCAGTCATCTTGTTTTTAGAGACAAGGTTTCTCATTTGTCCCATAACTCTCCTATATGGCTAAGCCTCCTGGCTGGCAGGCATCAGGAGTTCATCTTGCTACCCTCCTCCTCAGAATTTGGATTGTAAGTATGCCACCATTCCTGGCTTTTTCCTGTGGATTCTGAGGATTGAACTCAGATCCTCAGGTTTGTATGCTCAGTAATTTACTGACAGAGCCATCTCCCCAGCCATTAATTTATCTCAAGGTACTTCTTTGTCCCTTGAATCTTCTAGAGAATAAGTTGTAAGAGAAGACCTAGCATTTTTTTGTGAACCGATGCTTCTGAGTGATGCATTGCATTATAGATGATTGTTGAAGGAACAGGTGAATGAATGAGCTAAAACAAACAGAACACTCTGATAGCCTTAGCTTAAGATATATTAATTCCCTATCCTTTGCAGTATCTGGTAAGAAGAGAACAGTGTGGTTTTAATAATAAAGTCCAGCTACAGTCAGCCTGAGTTAGCAGCATCCACTACTATAGGAATCTCTATGTATATAGCAATGCCTCTTCCAAATGCTGTTGGTACAATTCAAACTTCTCGTGTCTTCCAAAACCACATGGATGGGGAACGTTAAATCCGGGGGTGGGCATGTCTGTGTGATTTCCTCCATTCTATAAGGGTTTGCTGACTTTTTTCTCCCCTAGGCCACAGATTAGCTTAACAATTGCAAACCAGCTTTAGAGGTTTCTTCCCTTCACAAGGGGAAAAATGATAACATGTTGTAACAGGCTAGACATGGTGAAGGTTTCTTTGTTTCTCGTCTTAAACTGTTCACCTAGCCTTTATGTACCGTCCCTCTTATAGAGCTGTTAAAAAAAAAAAAAGTCACATTTATACTCAACCTTTGGTAGCTACAGGTTCTATACTAATGGATTTAAACAACACAGATTATGAATGTTGGTGGGAAAACTCAGAGTATTAGAATGTCAAAGACCTTTTCTTGTCCAGATTCTGTAACTAACAGTTAGTTCCATATCATTTAGAAGGTATCAAGCATTTTAAGTATCATAGAGATTCTTTAAAGTGTCTAGGAGATGTGTATACATTGTATGAAAAGAGTGGATTGGTTTATTACTGAGACTTGATGCCTTTTCTGATTTGGGGATTCAGGGGAGCATCCCGGGGTCAGTCACTGTTACATACAGAGGTGGTAGTGATTCTGTACAATTTTTATATTTACATTTCTTTCATTTCTAATGAATACAGAAGTCATATGATGTTATGTTCTCTCCTGTTCTGATAGCTTAGATTGGTGTGTGTTATGTTTTGATACAGACTTCCAAATGAGGGAGGGAGCATGCGGTATAAATAAGCAACCAATTGAGTTAGCAAGTCCTTATTCAGCTGGCTTCTGGTTTTAGTTTGGAGAACCACTTTCCTTGTTTTGATTTGAAATGATGCCACCAAAACATATTACAGAAACATTGGGCTTCACAAAACAGAACAAGCCAAATGAGCCTCCCCAAGTGTAAACAGAAGTCTTGTTTGGGTGAACTGATTTTCTGAGAATCCAAATTAAACCAAATGAGGCCTTTGAAAGCACACACAGGATTCCCCTTAATTGCTAACACTGTTAGAGCCCTCTGATTCTTTTCTGTCTCAGAGAGGCTGTGGTTTTCAAGTTGTCTCAAACACAAATAGTTCTCATACAGTCAGAGAAGCATAACTCTAGAGCCACTGGTGATAGCAAAAGACATTGAAGTGGTGTGTGTTTAGCTTCCTCATAACCTGGTTTAGACCCAGCCAGGAAGAAACAAGGAGAGTGCCATCACTGAAGAGAGATGAGTGAACTCTTAGCTTCCATTTGCCAGTAATAAGTGAAGTCTGTGTTTTCCCAGCCTGAGTACACTTTACCTAGGTGCCTTTCTTATGCCTACCCTCACTAAGTGTGGAATTTCATGTCTTGACAAACCATTCTTCATGATGGCAACATGGTTTGAGGTTGGAGTCACTGGCTGGGACATGACTTTGTTGTTGGCCGTGAGAAGGCAAGCTGGGAGCAACAAGCCTGGGCATAGACCTTTTCAAAGCAACTCTACTTATCTTTCTTCTGTGTGTAAAATGGAGATAGCCTAGTGCTTGTAGCATATTTATCAAATCAGCTTGTGTCTAGACAGCTAGAAAGACAGGAAATTAGTCCGTTTTATAAGAACCCAAATAAAAGTTCTGCTCGCTTACTTCCTCCCTGGAAAAAAAATAAAACAAACAAACACCCCCCAAAACAACAATAATAAACAAAACTATGTTCACCTAACAACTTCATATGAGATCGAGCCTCAAAATGAAGTGCTAAGCAAGAAGCCAAGCTTTTCCAGATTTTTGTTTTGTTTTGTTTTTTGAGAAAATTACCCCCAACTTTTCACCTCATTCCAACACACAGAATAAGCACAGAGACCTTGGTATCCTATTTAAGGCAGTGATGAATGTGTGGAGCTGTGTTTGAGACAGGTCAGGGAGTTTAGGTGATGTCTTTTTAAGACAAGCTTTACATCATGTCTGCTTATCTTAGTAGGCAAAATTAGTTTCATGCTGAGTGGATAGGTCAGAGCACTGAAGAATGTAGCCTCTAAGGTTCTTTGAGATGATGGTCAAAGATGATACCTAGTCAGTTTGTTCTTCCTGGTGGTGTTTTGGAGCCCACAAAATATTAAGTAAGACTAAAAATTAAGACAGGTATGGGGGCACAGATATGTAACCAAGGACTTGGGGGATTGAGACAGATGTATCACAAGTTTGGAGCTAACTTAGGCTACATTGTGAGATGCTTTTGTTAAAGATAAAAAAAAAAAAAAAAACCAAACAAACATTAAGTAAATCTAGTTATTGTAACAAAATTTAAAATGTGCATGTCTCTATGGGAACCCCACCATCTCTTGTGTCCTTTTAAAAATATGTGCCTTTTTGATAAGCATTTAAACTCTCTCAGGGTTACTCTTACATTCTCAAGTATATAACTCCAATACGGAGGCCTGTGAGGGCAGATTTCAGTTTGGCAACAGCCCACTATTTTTTTTTTTTTTTTCAGCCTTGGGAACCCTCTTGTATCTCCAAATGGGTTGTGACTATAAATTCAAGAGACTATCATCTTTGTTTGGGTATGACTTGTTTTCAGGAAGATTCTGAATTCAGCCACACAAGTGTCTGGTTTACTTAGCCAACTGTGCTGACATCAACAGAAGAAAGATCTCCTCAGGTTGGAAGTTGAGTACTCATTAGATGGGAAGATATCAACTCAACTTGATATGCTATAACTTATCTATCTATAGGAAACCACACCTATATCAGATAATATTCTTTTGCTATAGGGAAAGGGAAATAAAAAAAGGAAAAAATAAAGATGAGCAGTCGAGAATTTTGATAACATGGGAAGGGAGGGATGAGTGAGTCTCTGGGTATTGTTTAATATTACTGATCTGATTATCATAAGCAATGTGTCCATGACTTGGAAATTGTCTTGCATGATGATTTATTTTATGTATTGACTTGACTGCTTTGTGCCCAGTTATGGTCAAATATTACTCTATTGGAAGATGTTTGGAAATGAGTTTAACATTTAAATTGATAGGATGAGCCAAGTAGATGGCATCCCCTAATTCAGGCTGAGATTATCTACTCCACTGAGAGTTAGAATAGAGCAAACATGCCTGCCTTTCTCTGCATAAGAGATGATTCCTTCTGCCTGCTTGCCATAAAGTCTAGGGCATCAGGTTTCTTCATGCCAGGAACCTTGAACAGAAATCTTGGCTCTTCCTCAGCCTCAAAGCCTGCTGAACTCCAATAATTGTACTACCTATAAATTCTTTTGGCTTTGCAATGTGTATACTATAAATGTTGAGACCCATCAACCTGGTAGTTACATGCTCCAGTCTTTATTTAAAAAAAAAAACAAAACAAAAAAAAAAACCCCACATATCTGTGTATGTATTAAGGATACAGGTCAGCATCCTCATACATATAGATGGACAGATATGCATATATATTCTTGCATGAACACACACACTCACAAGCACAGGCACACACACAAACACACACAACTTGTTCTATTTCTATAGCAAACCCTGCTTAATTGAGTATTCATAATACCTTCCTAGTCTAGATTTTTCTGATCCTTCTCATCATAAATCGCCATCATTATTTAATCAATCTTGACAGATAAGAACTTCTAATCCAGATCAGATGGCATGGTGGAGATGGATGTAGGGAGCACAGCTAAGATTGGATGCAGAATACTGTTGTTGTGAGCTATTGCCCAGAACTCTCTCGGATTAGCACAATCAGCAGGTGGCTGGGGAAGGACATCTGAACGGGAAGAATCCTGTCCTTCCTCGGCCCCATTCCCTGCACCTCTATTCTGTTGGGGATCATTACAGATTTTTAAACTCTTATAGTGGAAACGAATGCAGCTGCTCTTTCTAATTGTGAAAGTGAGTTAAAGGGAGGTTGTTGTGACCCTGCAGGTGCAATCATTAGATGCATGGATGCTGTGTAATTAACCTCATTTCCATGTGAATGTTCCCGGTTTACTCACTGCTTGCAGAGCTCACCCAGTGATCAAGACACTTACAGTCAATCCAATTAGATAAAGGTTCCCACACTTACAGGAAAAGCAAGAGCGACTATGGGGAAAGGCCTCTCTCAAGAAGGTCTCTAGTTAAACGTCTCAAAATAAACAACTGTGGCCTAATTAATTGTACCACGGGCCAAAGGAGCACACCAAGGAACTACTTATGTGTCTGAAGCCCAATCTGAGGGAACTGCTTAATAGAATTTCCTTTTGTTCACACTTACACTGGCTGAGAGATGGGTACCAAAAGGGGGGTGGGGGTGGGACTGATGTCTACGCTCCATTGTCTTTTACCGAAAACTCAAATATATTCAGTGAGTTTATTTTGATTCTCTTTTTAAAAAATAAAATCCTCTTTAGAGGCTGAGCGGAGGGGGTTGCAGGGAAATCTAAATTCTCAAAGCACGGCTGTCAATCACTATTCTTTATTGCTCTCTATTCCATTTCTTCTACTCCTCTTTCTGTGTGTTTTCTTCTTAGCGTTTTTTTTTTTAATCTGAGACTATATTTTAGCAGAACAGAAAGATTAATAAATGTAATTCCAGATTACATTTTAGACTTTTAGCTTCTTAGTTTTTGCTATTGTTCCTTTTCTATTATTTTTCGCTTCTCTTTCCCTTTATTGGCTCTTCCAAGCTGGGGCAGGGGGGAGGGATGTCCTTGGGACAGCACGGAATCTTTACGATCTAGTGAATTTGAAGTTCCTGAAAACTGGGGGCTCCCAACATATTGTCAAAGAGCTGTATTTTTAAAAAAGAAAGAAAGAAAAGAAGGACAGAAAAGGATGAAAATGTCACAACCAATCGAAATATCCAAGAATATTGACTTGCTACTGCTGGCTTTGAGTCCAGAGATGGAAACCACAGGCCTCACTTCTTCCTTCCGTCACCCAGAGCTGTGTGTACGTCAGGGCCTCTGCTAATTGTGAACATGTTCAGTCTCTAATGAGGAAGGCAGGCGTGGACATACACATGTTTCTGGCCTGTGATCAGAACGTGATGAGAAGAAAATTGGCATAACACCGGCCCCAAAGATTTGTTCATGGGATGTGTGACACTCGTGATAAGCCCAGCTGGGGCAAACACGGGTTCTGCTCTATCCACGAGGAGGGCTTTTGAGAAGAATATAGACAGTACAAGTTTCTCTCGGGTATTTTCTGAAAGACAGAAAGGGGAAGAGTAGTTGGCAAGATTAGGGTGATTGGCCGGAGTGGGAGGGAGAGAAGGGACAGCAATGGCAGTGATATGATAAAAATGCACTGGAAATGGATAAAGTAGAATGGGCAAAAATGCATGAAAATGTCATGATGACATTTGTTCCTTTATATAGTTAATAATGTTAATAAAAATCAATAAAAGGACTTAGAATGCTTGGGCTTTTACGTAGGAAAGGCAAAATAAATAACAATAAGAGCGCTATCACAGTACGTGTGTGTGTGTGTGTGTGTGTGTGTGTGTGTGTCCTGGTAATGATGTTGCATCATGTTGTAGGTAGTTAAATAAAAACTTAGGTCACAATAAACAACAGGATAAAGAAACAAACAGCTCAGGATGATTGGTGTCAGAATAATACTGTCCAAAAAATAACAACCAGCTGAATTTGCATGTGAGAACTGTCAGTGTCTGGCTGACTACAAGTCTGTAACCCGATGTTGAACCTGCCCCTTTGTTCTATGTGTGGGAATATGTTTCTGTAAGGCAAGTCAGGACAGGTCTCTAATGGTTCCTGCAGAAACATTTCAGGGTGACTGCAATTTAGGAAAGTCCAGTCAGGCTCTGGAGCACACGATCTACTACAAGAAGAAAAATGGAGTTGACTGCTTATCTCAGCCTTACCTTCTCTGTCACCTGTCCCTCCTCCATCTCCCCATAGCCACCCTCCAAACATTCTGTCAACTCAACTCTCATCCTCTGGGAAAATGTATTATGCCCGAAACTCATGTCTAACTTAATTGGATAATCCTTGTCAGCAGAAGGTTCCCCTACTGAGGTACAAAGATACTCTGCACCAGGAACCATGACTTAGAACTTCAGCTACAGTGAGTGTGAGATCCAGTTACAGCAAGTACTAATCACCTTTATGAACTATGTAGGGGTCACTGGAGCATACAAGGTAGATATAATACAGATTCTTTCCATAACCCATATAAGGCCCAGCTTGGGAAAACATCAACTAGGCATCGGGTCTCAGTTGGTTCTGCTATTTCTTTCCTAATCCATAATTGCTAATTCACTTAAGTAAAAACAATATTTGGTCTTCCTGGTGGCAACCTAAGTAAGCAATTGCTTTAGTTGGAATGACTGAAAAGCATGGTTAACACTACATGCACAGGCATTCCTTCTTCTTCTTCTTCTTCACAGACTGCAGTGAAATCTTGGAAAATTATTTGCTTTTAGATAACCGAAGTCTATAGTTTTATTACGAGTATGGAGAAACAGCTATATGTATCCCCACTTGTGTATTCCAAGGTCAGAACTCTGCCACAGAGATAAAGGAAAAAAAAATCAGTATTTATATATTTTGCTTTTGTAGCTGAAAAAAAAAAACAAAGTCTTTTATTGGAATAGTCTGTAAAGCTATTGTGACTACATGGTGCTCTTCATCCAAAGAAACATCCGTTCCTATGAAGCAGTTTCCCAAATACATTTTGTTTGCTTCCATTAACCCACTAAAGCAGAAATTGTATCTCCATTAGCAAATATGGAGAAAAATCAGAATTATATAACTTCTCAGACTCTTTGATTTGGGGTTAGACTAAGAAATAACATCAGTAATGGTTCCCAGATAATAAAGACATTTGGAATTGACATCACATAAAGAATGCCAGTATCTTATGTTAGGAATGTTTAAACATGTTTACTAGCCATACTTTTAGATTCATGTATTTATCTATGCATTTAAATCATGCATCTCTCCTTGGTAAATCAACTGGGTATATAACATGCATAATGATACCTTTAAAATCATTTAACTAGGGGACAAGATGCAATTCACAGAATAGCTATGGGAGCATGGGATGATGGGTATGACCTCTCACAGCTCCTTCTTCTGGCTTCAAAGTTGTCCAGGGTTCACCAGCATAGTATTTGTATTGATAGACGTCTTGGTCACTGTCCCGTTTCTGTGAAGAGACACCATGACCAAGGCAACTCTTATAAAATAAAACATTTAATCAGGACTTGCTTCCAGTTTCAGAGGGTTAGTCTATGATCATCATGGTGGGAAGCATGGTGACAAGGACAGAAAGGTACTGGAGAGCTGAGAGCTTCACATCCTGATTCACAGGCATCAGGCAGAGAATGAGAGACTGAGCCTGAAATTTTTTTGGAAGCCTCAAAGTTCATTCCCAGTGACAAACCTTCTCTAAGAAAGCCACACCTGCTTCAACAAGGCCACTTCTTCTAATCCTTCCCAAGTGTTTCACTTCCATGTAAGTATTGGAATATATGAGCCTAAAGGGGCCATTCTTATCCACAATGGGTTGAGTAGATGGAACAATTTAAAAACAAGCTGATGGTATAACACAGTGGTGTACTTGCCTTGTGAACACAAGACTCTGGACTTAGTCCCCAGTTCTGCAAATAACAGTAACAGTGTCTCACTTAAATTTTCCCAGGAAAGAAAACAACAGGTTCCAGACTACTGCTTGTCTTGCATTGTATGATGCTATAGAAATTGAGGACCAATTCTCCATGTTATACCCAAGTTTAGTGTCAGTTCAGAATAATGCAAGCTCAGGTACCCTGTTAAAAGTACATTTGACTTCTTACCCATCAAAGAAAAATTTTGAAAGCAAAGAATATTGTTTTGGTTTCTAAGAGAGAGATATTTTCACTTATTTGCACATGTGGGAGATTATGTTCCACCCACTGGTTTAATAAAAAGCACTGATTGGCCAAAGGCAGGCAGGAAGTGTGGGCGGGGCTGCCAGACTAAGAAAACTCTTCAGAAGAGGAAGCACAGAGCAGAATGCCAGAGAGAAGCCAGAAGAAGCAGAGGACAACTATGCTGCTCTAAGAAAAGGTACTGAGCCACATGGCTGAACAAGATAAGAGAAATGGACTAGATGAAGGGTAGAGAGCTAGCAAGTTATATGCCTGGGCCTTAGGCGGATCAGCCTAAATCTGTGTGTCTCTGTGGGTCTGCGGGTCTGCAGGTCTAAACCTTGGGGTTAGGCCTGAAAGTTCGGGCCAGAAACCTCATACTACATGCACAGGCATCTAGGAAGAAGAGAAATGAAGGAAAGGAGACCATGACAAATCCTTATGTCTTTGCTCCACATTACAAACTAGGAACTAGAATCTTCCACAGGTGTGTGATTCATCACGTCATCTCACTTATAAATATGTTAGCATTGTTCAATATTTTCAGGACCTTTAGAACCTTGGAAAATTGTTCCATATATACTTCTATGTACTATTCTAACAGACAGGAGTGGAATCAAAATACTTTGGAAGCATTCAGAACTGAAAGCTGAGATCATCCGTCTGCAAACCACCATGAAGGTCAGGCTCACTTCAGAGGGAAGTCCTAACTGTGTATTGCAATCAAGGAAAAAATGTCACAGGAGACTCAGTTGATGTGTCTTATCAAAACAGACTTTCTACAGTAAGAAATAAACATTTAATATTTTCATATTTAGGCTCAGGTGTTGCCTTAGTTGATAAATTGTTAGTCACACAATGTGAATCCAATCTTCATTACCCCTGTAAAAGTTAGACTCAGTGAAACTTACCCTACTTCCGGTACCGGCTGGGTAGGCCAGTGGCATCCCTAGGGAATGTTGGCCAATTAGTATAAATGAATCAATGACTTCTGGGTTCAGTGAGAAACCATAGGTCTAAAATAAATCAAAGAGCAGCCGCAGAAGTCATTTAACACTGCTCTGTTGCCTCCACATGTGCACACACTTGCACACTTTTGCACAGACGTGTACACATTCATAGGCACACCCATCAAAATTTTTGTATCTATGCACCTTTCTGATAATTTTGGCAACTGAGAGGCATTATTAAGTCTAGCCTAAGATTCTCATGAATGACTGAAATCACTGCTTATCTTTCACCTAAATTTTTTATCAATATGTTATAAATTTATCCAGGTAACTTTTTATGTAGATTACTGATAAAGAAAACCATAGTAGAATGTATAATGTAGTGACATCAAGAGCTTTGAGCAAGCCTGGGTGTTTTAATCACTACAGAAGCAAGGAACACAGAATATAGGATGCTTCCTTAAAGCTTGGAACCTAGAAATGTTTCTCATAAATATTTCATTATAGATTCCAAATACACAGGATGGAACACTTCATTCAATGTGGAAAGGGGAGTAAATATTAAAGAAGTTGATTTTTTTTTTGCTAGATCAGTGTATAGAGTTCGCATTATAAGCAAATCTATATGCAAGATCCATCTGGTTAAAAAATGAAAAGGAATTTAATATCAATATATTTAAACCAATGATGTTGAATCATAGTAATGTAAATCACAGGTTTAAAGAAAGAAATAATTGAATGTTCATGCTAAAATTGTATTGCCTTTGCAGTAACAAATATGGTTTAATGGAAGGTAGGAACTTTTAGAAAGTATTAACTATTAGTTAATCAGAAAAGCATTCTCTGTTGATGTATACATTTTGGGTTTGAGCTTTATATTTGCATTTCCCATCTTCCAAGACCATCTCTATAAGTTTATTTTCTGCCAGGTTGGGAGTTCGAAAGACGACCAGCATTTGAACCTCACAGCGATGCTGTGTTTTGTGTACCTATCCTGGCATGAGTGACATAAAACTTATTTGCATAGTGAGATTTTTTTTTCCCTGCAAGATTAACTAGGTCATGTCACAAGCAGTCATTTTAAAATAAAACAATTTAAAATCCAATTTAAAAATTGCATTTTAAAACATCATCACTAAAGGAAAAAAAAAGCAGTTATTTTAACTTAAGATTTGTTCCCTACAGATAACCTGAAGATGTTCATGTACTAACAGCATTGAAGTGTAAACTTGACCTGTATTATTCAAAGAATAACAGCTAGGAGGGTAGTAATGGTAAATATTCTAGCCACATTCAATCCATCTAGCAGAACAAGAGGGAGTGTGTGTGTGTGTATGTGTATATATATGAGAGTGTGTGTAGTGTGTGTGTGTGTGTGTGCATGTGTCTATGTGTGACTTTATTTTTTAAAAAAATCTATTGAGGTTCAGATTTTTATCTGCAATAGTTCAATCTGAATATATCTGCTAGGCCTACTTGGCTGTATGTGCCTCCCTGGAAAATAAATCCCTCTGTGGTTTTATGTCTGCCATTCCTACTGTTTGTCCAACCCCTGTGCTGCATTCTTCATTATTTCTCACGTGCCATACTCCTGCAAAGCATCAGCATTAACATCAGCAAGTGCATTGTTGTTCAAAGGCTATAAATATAAGGCTTGCTCTAGAGCCTTGAGAAAGTGGAGTCCCCATCCTTTTTAGAAAAACGTCAATTTTTTTTTTCGTATAATGTGTTTTGATCGCGTCCTTTCCCCTCCCCAACTCTCATCAGATCCTTTCCACCACCCTATCCTTCTTCATGCCCTCATTTTTTCTCAGAAAATAAAGCAATCAAAAGAAAAAAAAAACCCTAAAGAACAAAACGACAACATAAAAACTCCAAAAATACACACACACACACATTCTTCTTCTGTTGACAGAATGAGGGTATAGCAGCATAAACTTCATGATAGACACACATATCTAGATAAGTATCTTATCAGCTGTAGTAAAAGAAGACTGCATGACATATGCAAGTGCACATAAGCATAGTTTATACCAAATGTATAATGCTTACCTGTTCACTCAATGTTATTTGTTTGCAAAAATAAATAAATAAATAAACTTTGTGAGGTTTATTAAATAAAAGGCCAAAAATTTTTGTGGACTGAGTTCAGATCTTCTGTTTTAGAAATATGTTCCTTTCTATAGCACCTTTCCTTCAGAATACAGATACGGTCTGCTATACTGCTAAAATAGGCATTTTTATAATAACATAACTATAATAGGTTTAAAAGTTACAATTCATTTAATGCTGCCCCCCCCCCCCCAGTTTGTGATACTCTATCTGTGAATTGCTTTATAAATGAAGATTTTGTATACGTACATATGCACTTGGCTAGATTTTCATCTATTTCCTTTTAAAGCAGGTTATTATTTTTATTTTATGTGCATGAGTGTTTCCTTTCATATATGTATGCATACTACATGCATGTGGTGTCTGTAGTGGCCAGAAGAGGGCATTGGATCCCCTGGGACTGGAGTTAACAAGTGCCTGTGAGCCACTTGTAGGCGTTGGGAATATGAATCTTAGTCTCTTAAAAGATCAGCAAGTGCTCCATCTCCCAGTCCCTAGACAGTATTGAAGAGTGGTGGAGTATGGATTACACAGAATAGAATTAATATTGAAAATGTGTTGTTGAGAGAAAAAAATATCACTCACAATTTCTATATCACTTCTACAACTATAAAAACAAAAATCAAATTCTGAGTTCAGGGTCTATAGATAATGAACATACAACAGAAGGAATTCTGTATTTTCATGTGGTGCTGTGTATATATAAGATATACATGTATGTGATATACATATACATGCACACACATGCATTTTCTCTAAACTGAAATTAAAATGTTTAATCTGAAAATAATTGTTTTGCTTTGTGTTCCAACTGGTTATATTAGATACTTCCCACATCACTGTGACAAAGTTTCCAACAGCAGTAACTAAGAGGAGTTTATTTTAGCTTACGGTTTCACATGTCAGGCCATGGCCCCATGCTCTTAAGTAGAAAATTACAGCAAAGAGAGGGAGAAAAAAAAAGAATGGTCTTTGCTTCTTGATTGATCGGACATAGAGATAGAAGGGGTACACAAGAAGAGACCAGGAAACATAGAGCCTCACAGACACATCCCAGTGACACATTTTCCTCATCTAGTTCCCTCTTCCTACCTTAAACCATCTTCCAAGAATGACAGCATATTATGAATTCATCATGTAATTCATTGATCTGATTAGAGCCCTCACAATCTAATTGTGTCTTGAAATGCTCTCAGAGATACACATATCCTAGATGAATCAAGTTGACCATCAAGTTCAACCACCACACTAATTTTTGCATTTTATGTCCTCGCACATGACTCTCATTTTTCACAAACAAATTTCCTTTATATTTGAAATTTCCATTTGTCTTTTGCATAATGGGATCATAGCAATGGGTTAGGCTATTATATACTTTTTTAATTTTGTGGGAAATGCTTATATTTATATTGTTTTTCCATTTAAAATAAATTAGATGGTATTTATTAACTGAGTTCTATGAATTACATGAAAATCTCAAGAGGTATTAAATGGTACAAACCCCAAGAGGTAGTAAATCTTATAAGACCACTAATTTCTTTATTCTTTTTATTTCCGATAACATTTTTCTTATTTCTTTTTATACTGTTACAGTTTTTGAAGTTGGCTCTGTAGCTTCATTCTCTCTTAAATCTTTTTTAGTTCCTTAGAAACACTTTTTACTAATAAGTGAAAATTACACCTCCCCCATCCATTTTCAGAACATTTAGTCTCCTTAAAAATTTTCTATCTTTAAATTTTTTTTATTCACTTGCTTATTTCTTTGATTTTGTACTTGATATAGGTTCTCCCTCTCCAGCCCTCGTTGGTGCTAAGCTAGTCATCCTCCAAACACTAACACACCCAGCCTCGATTTGTTTTATGATAATATGATTGTGCACAGCATAAGACACGTTTATAATTGTCATGATAGACTCTAGTTTAAGAACTAATTAAGCATAAGAAAACATATGTGTCATTGGAGGCATTTTTTTCCTGAGTAGGGGACAATAATAATAATACTCTAAACTTCTTTTGTTTGAGACTCTAAATGTTACAGAAGTGTATGGAAAGATGTTTAGTTACCAGAAAGCTGCATTATTTTGTTCACCTCCAAACTAAAACACTGCACATCCTCTCGACTGTGAGCTTCACTTTGTCTCTGGAACTCTTCTTAATGTCAGAATTTAAAATTTAATAAGTCTGTGCTGAGAATTTTCGTATCTTTTTTGCCTTTTTGACCTTCACAGGGAGAATCACATATCACATGAGATGATAGACTACACTGGCCTAAGAAGGCCGTGGGTTTCTGATGAACTAGAAATATCTTTACTTACTTTAAAAAAAAAAACAAAGCAAAAAAAAAAAAACTATTTTTAATACAAGTAAGAGAAAAAATACTTTCAGTTTTTTTTTTTTTCCTCTCAAGTCCTTGAGGTTTGTCCAAATATCCCCCAGAGAAAAGACACTATGTCAGGTTGTAAGTGTTAAACCTGTTTCTGATTGTTCACGATGACATGGCCATCTTCAGGTGTCCATGTGAGGTGGTCCTTCACGATCTATTCTTGAAAGGTGACGAATTTTATGTGGCTGGCTTTTTATCGTGGGATGAGTCTCTGGTTAATGAAAACCCTACTCCCGAATGTTCCCGGTGAAACCAGCTTGAGAGACACCACATTTCTCTGGGCATTCAGATAAATATCGGCTATAAAACTCTAAGATCAACACAGGCCAGAACTCAGTGGAAGGGGAAACTCACTTCATCATGTAATCTCCTCTCTACTGACACGAAGCAGCTCTTCAGAATCATGTCCCTGCTCAGTAGCCTCTTCCTGTCAGACATCATTCACAATTTTTCCCATGTCTGAAACTAACCATATCCTACTAGCTTCACATATTCACTCATCCAGTGTCAGTTCCTCAGAACATTTTCTCTTGGTTCAAAAATTTCTTAATTTTTCCCATTTCGTTTACATTCTTGGTCAAAATAAGTCATGAATAACCTGCAAAAATACAGTGTTTTTCCCCTAAGAGTCTCCTAAATCTACCTGTGGTACTCAGAGGACATTGTCTTTCATGATTTTTTTAAAAAGACAATTTGAATATAGACAGGAAATGCCCATTTCACTTAATTGCCAGCCTGGTATGATTATTACACTCTTCCTTGTCACCTCTCAATTTATGGGGCAATCTCTTCATTTACTCAATAAAGCAGTCAAATGTTTCTTAAATTAAGGTATCCATTTAATTAGATCACAGAAAAAATAAATCGCATATTTCACTGCTTATGTTATCAGCAAAAATTTAGACTCATCTTCAGGCCATCATTTTCATTATGATAAAGTCTTCTACTCTATCACTCCCAATTATCTTGGTGGCTTTGCAAACATGAAAGCTTTTCTTGAAGCTTAATTTATTCATTTTTTATTTGCACACAGTATACCTTTATGAGAAATTAATTTCTGAGAGTTAAGTAGCATGCCGTAATTGATATCTAACTATAAAACATAACAGAGCCATCATTTAATAAGGCTCATATTTGCTATGCATTATGGTGATGTTTCATCTCTAATCTTTAATTAATTCCAACATATATGCGTAATGATCACCTTGGCTAAGAAAACCAACAGAGTGGCCAATGAAGACACAGTTAAGAAATGAGTGAATTTCAAGTCTCGATACGTCTGACTCCCAAAGCCAGGGTTACTCAACGTAGGTCATTGCTAAAACACTTTATAAATATTAATTTTGCACTGGAGGGCAGTGCATGTCTTTAATCTCAGCACTCAGGAGGCAGAGGCAAACAGATCTCTACATGTTCAAGACCAGCCTGGTCTACAGAGTGAGCTCCAGGACAGCCAAGGCTACAGAGAGAATATTACACATATATATTTCTTCTGCTTAGATCTTCTACAAGTAATGGACAAAGTGAAGGTGACCTTGACTTTATCACTTCTTCCCCAGATCTTTCTCTTTTTCTCATTTCATCTTCATGCTCTGGCTCTCCCAGGCATTTGGTCCCCGAGGGCAAACAATCTTACTTACGAACAACACTAAATGTATTACTGATACTATGGCCAACTAGGTTGATAGAAGTTACTTCATATTAACACGCTCATTTCTGTTGCTTCTTCCAATGCACAAAATAACAGGGTCCAAACTTACTAGATTTGCAAATAATTCTAGTTGCTTCTTTCTTTGCGTTTTAGGATGACTGGTGGACTTACATGCACAGTCAGGAAATCGTGATCTCAGTCCCATGAAATTTGAACTTCCTCTGGGGATTCCCCATTTACCTAGGGGGAGAGAAATACATAAAAAGAGAGCTGAGAAGAGATTAAGGGCTTGAAACACTGCCCAAACACTGACAGTCTTTTGCATTCAGTGTAGGTATTACTGTTAAAGGAGAGATAAACTGGCTGACTTTAGTTTTGCTTTCAAATGCAGAAAACATCCTACAGATTGAAAGAAAGAAATCATGCAAGACCCTACTTCCTACCTAAGTCAGTCCTCTGGGCACCTTAAAGTTCTGGCTTTTAATGTGCATGTCCCTCACCCTGGGATCTTACTAAAATATGAATTCATTGTGGCATGTCTAGAGCGGCCCCTGAGAGTGAACTCTTTCATATAGCTCCCAGGAAGTCCCAAGGCTGTTGGGCAGGTGAGCCAAGCCTATCCAGTGACAGATTTCATCTAACTCCACTCCCTCCATCTCTGACCTTTGATTTTTCCATAGCAACCCACTGGTGCTGAGGAACTGCAGGACATTCACATGTGAAGACTGTCGCCAGGTATTCAAACTCACATAACTGCCCCAAGTCATTATGGTAAAATTTTGTCCATGTACCTGAAAAGAATTAACAGTGTTTATTCCTGCATAGGCCCCAGACTGAACCCAGAGAAACATATGCTGATCCCCGGAAACATGTTTGTCCCAAAGCCATGGTCTTCCCCTCCCCTTCATTTTAAAAGATGTCTCCTAGATTCTGGTCTTCGCGTCCCTGGACCAAGCTGAAGCTGTAGTTCTCTGTAATCATGGCTAATGTAATTGAGCCTGTTCCAGATCTATTCAGGAACCAGTCGGGATCAGATTAGCAGAAATATCTAAAGGAGAGAAAGAAAACTGTAACTTTCTTAGCATTCATACTGATCAGTGGGTGATTATTGGATCACAGCCTTGTGTAAGGAGAGAGAAGTCTTGCTCTGGAAGGCTGCATATAGCGCCTATATCTTAGTGAATGATGACGTACCTGTGTTTGACACATTGATTTTAAGGATCAGTGCATGAGGGCCCTAGTCAAACACTAATGTAGAGATTGCTGCGATGCTACATCAGAGATATGATTGACACATTTGCAATGAGATAATGCTGGGTAGTCCATCTTTAGGGTGTATTTAGCAATTCTGGGGGAGTGACCTGTATGAGGAAGATAAAACTGTACTCAGAATTGAAAAGCCAACTGGCCCAGTGTATGAACAAGTGTGGGGTATTGAGTTTAAGAGGTACCATTCATTGTTCAGTGATGGAAGGAGCAACTTAACAATGCAGTGGGAAGACTGATGAGCTATAGAAGAAATCTTAGAGTTAAGACTCACAGGAGCTTGTAGGGATTTGGGATTTGGACCTTTAAACCCCCATTAACAATTTGAATCAACATACAGGAATTAAAAAAGATATTCTGAAAGGGAGGAAATCCAGACTCATCAGATCATCATGTTCCTCTTCCTGCATGCAATCCACACCCAGATTTAGCATCTTTTAATTGTGAAGATCGTCTCCTTCATGATTGTGCAGAAAAGTACATTGTGACGGTTGCGCCTTCTGAGAGAGTGTGATTTCTAATATTGCACACAGAGGTCTTTACATGACAAAGTTTTACATGGTAACCCACATGGAATGATGTGATGGAAATTAACACCTTAAAATATATGTGCACGTATGTATGTATGTATGTGTGTATATATAAAGCACAGCCCCATTTGGGCTTTTTAAAACCACTGCTTCCTGCATCTTATGACTAAGCCTACATAATTAAGCCAAGATCACTTTTTCCACTCCACCCAAACTTAGTAAAAACCTGTTGTAATTTTTCCTTGATTTATTTGATCTTTTGTACTTTTTTTTTTTTTTAAATTTTCTCAGACTAATGATTTCAAATGAAAGGCTTTCAAATCAATGGGTGACCCAATGATTAACGGATTCTTTTAATACTGCAAAAAGAGAAATCCATTACATACTGGGGAATGAAGTAAAGCAGGGAGAGAGCCTCTTAACAGCAGTATGCTATATTTATAGCTTTGGTCTTTGGCTCCGGAGGAGGTGATGGAGGTAGTGGGTGGGAGCCATGGTGGTGGTAAATGATACTCATTTGTAAGCATCAGCAATATTCACCAAGAAAAATAAAGAAGTGATTTGTGGAATCCATTAAGATATAAGTATGAATAATAACTTGAGAGTTAGCAGTGTGGGCCTTTAACAGGTATTTGAGTTTTAAAATGCATTATACTTTGCAGTTTTCAGAGCGTGTGTTCTAAATGGTAATATGTAAGGCCAGAATTTGTCTATGAAACAAAATACTCAAACTAAAATCTTTATTCACTTTGGCCGCATTGTAACATTTCTTTCTTCTTCTTTTTTAAATTTAGAAATGAGTCGATTAACTATCCTTTTGGGAGAATCTACTTTGGCCTGGAAGTCTAGAGTGGAATGTGGAAGAAAAAAGGATTACTTATGTGTAGATTAAACAGAAGCCCTCAGGACTTAGGACAGCTTTCTTGGGGTCAACCTTTTCAATTCCTTTCCAACTTTCTCCACAAATATCGTCTAACTCATTAACCGAAGTCTTCACAGTTAGGGTTACCTTACTTACCAGATACAAGGATGAGACACATGCATTTATCTGGCTACCAAACTATCCTTTCTTGATGATGAATACATTTCACAGCATTTACATTGCCAGTAAAGGGCAAGGAGGTGTTCAGTGCCTCTTCAAATAAAACTATTGCCTGCTGCCCATTTTAACCCAACATAGATCTGATACTAAGTGTATTGCTTTTATTGTAACAGATTTTAAATAAAAACTCTTATTCTTTTTTTCTGTCTTTTTCCTTTTTTTTTTTTTTTTGTCCTTGTTTAACTGTACTAACAGGTCTTTGCTTTCATAGTAACAGAACTACAGGGAAATTATTGACATAGCCTTTTGGGGAGTGGTCAAGTTTCTATAAGCCATATCCACTTTTTTGGCATACACTGCCATGTCGCCCATGAAGACACATACACTTTAAAAGATTAAATGATACTTAAGAATAAAATCTGTTCCAGGGTCTTTTCCTCGGCATTGAATTTTTCATGGCAAATATACTTCTGTTCAACTCCCTGGCACTGTGGCCCATGTATGATTACACCCCCAGACTGTGGCAAAAGTATCAGCTATTTTATGTGTTCTTTTAACAGAACATTTCAGAGATCTTTGTAATAGTGATATCTTGGAGGAATGAGTGGGCTTCAATCCAAATTTTCAGAAAGTTGTATTTCTATAATGATAAAGATCATATTTTTAGGAACTGTAACCCAGTCGGCTATCTCATGATTCTCATATTTTCTTCTGTCTCTCATGTCTTTGCTGTCTCCCCATTTCTGCTTCTGAAAGCGCTGACCAGCTAAGATCTACTTAGCAAGTGAAAATGTTCACTTGGTAAGGCTGCCATAACTGTGGGCAACCTCTGCTGCCAGCCCAATACCAAGGCCAAGGCAGTCTAGAGTTTCGCTGACGTTTGCAAACCTTTTGGGTACTTGTAGACGAAACTATGATTACAGATGGAATTCATTTGATATGTGGTCACTAGTGTCCCAATCTGGCAGTGTAGCTGATGTTCAGCTTTGTGTGGGATTTGGGAGGGTGTGCAAAGTAGGAATTACAAGCACCATCCTGAGGACGAAACCTCAGGTGAGATGCAATTGTCATGAATCTCTTATCAAACTTTTGGCCAAAATGCTTATGATTGTCACTTTCCTAATAGAGTATTTCTTTTCTAATGGCAATTTACACCTTAAAATTGTAGTTCTTCCTACAAAGGACCCTCAAGTCCCCGTATAGACAGATGGCTTTGGACAACAGCAGAGTCCAACAGAATATCACGTTGACTCAGCAACACAAAATTGTTTTATGTGGTTTTTCTGGCCAAAGCTATAATGGAAGAAAATGATAAATAACTCTAACTTTCCACTTAGTTGTGGAAATAAAGTAGCCCACTCTTATCATTGCTCAATAATAAAGGTTGACTTAGTATTCTTTGAGGCTAATACTAAGACATTCTTCTTAAATCAAGTGAGCGTTTATACTTAGATGCCTCACTTAGAGTTTTTTTTTTTGTTGTTTTTTTTTTTTGTTTTTGTTTTTTTTTTTTTTTTTTCCCAACCAATGGGATGCTTAGTTCAAAGTTGTCTCCAACAAATAGTGTCTGGGCTCCAGAGTAAAGACTTTATTGAAGTCAGGTTCAGGGGTATCTTGAGTTTGTAGGTAAGAATAGTTAGGGGAGCCATGAGAGTCCCAGCAGGAATGTCTTCTCATCATGGCTTCTGCTTGTGAAGATTTTGAGCTCTCAGAAGGGAAAGAAATCACTATAACATCCATTCTTCTTTGGTGGATGCCTCCTTCCATGAATTCTGGGCTAGTCATCTTCTTGTACTATCCTCCAAGGGAGAAAGGAACAGATGTTTATTTTCTCTCCATCCATTTCTTCCCCTAAAATAGCTCATACACATTAACAAAGTTATTCACATGCTCTGAATGAAGGAACATCCTGATTCCAAATGACATAGTCATTGAGTTGAAACTGTTCATTCTAAACGTTTTTTGTGGTTAATTTGTGGTCTTACCTCAGATTATTTCTTAAGTCAGAGGTAAAGGAACTAGAAAGGCAAAGGGGACTATTATTGTATGATGGGATCCCAGGCTTGGGTGTGGCTTTGAAGCACTACCTCCAGACAGCAGCAAGGTGCCAGGCTGGAGGCATCAGGACTAGCAAGGTTGTGGATACAAAGCAGGGACTGTCTGTGCTTGTACTGCCCTGAACCAGCTTTTCTTTCTCCCTTGTTTTTCCTTTCTTCTCAATGCACTCTATTCCTGATTTCCTCACTAGATCCTTCTTCTCTTCCTATAGTAAGAGGAACCTTACTATTGGGCAGAGTAATGAAGAAAATTCATAATCAGAAATGTGTATATGAGTATGTGTGTTTGTGTGTGGGTGGGTGGATGTGTGTGTGTGTGTGTGTGTGTGTGTGTGTGTGAGAGAGAGAGAGAGAGAGAGAGAGAGAGAGAGAGAGAGAGAGAGAGAGGAGAGAGAGAGAGAGAGAGAGAGAGACCACTGTTAATAGCTCCTCTGTTAGGTTCCTTGCAAACAACTTTTTTGCAGTTCATCTTAAATCACAAGGAACAGGTATTGTATGTTGTAGAGATGAAGAAGGAAGGTGAGCACCTCAAACTCATGGCCACTTGGGGATGAATTTCAATACACACTCACCCATACACACACACACACACACACACACACACACACACAGAGAGAGAGAGAGAGAGAGAGAGAGAGAGAGAGAGAGAGAGAGAGAGAGAGAGAGACCTCATGAAGTGTAGTGTCTAACATCCTAGGCTGGCCTCAAACCATGAAGTGGAATATGAACTTGAATCATTCATTTTTTTCTATCTCCATCTCTTGAATGCTGGAGTTACAGATGTGAGCCACCACAGCTGATGTATGTAGTGCTGGGGCTTAAAGCAAGAGTCCATGACGTGGGAGACAAGCACTCTACTGAATTAGCTCCATCTCCACTGTTGTCAAATGTTTCAAAGGAAATTATTTTGAATTTGCCAAAGAGATGTCATCTTTTTGTATTCCCGAGCCTTGAAATTAAACTTCTGTAGGGTATGAGGTGAACAGAAATAGAGTTCTAAAGTTAAAATTAACAATACAGCGCAATTATTTACTATAAACCAAGATAATAATGATGACGACCCATATGATGATGATCATTATGTGAGTTCTACTGCTTTTTCTGTGCATTGGCTATTTGATCATAAAATAAATGCTGTTGACTA
Source organism: Phyllotis vaccarum (assembly GCA_033318265.1). Taxonomy (NCBI): domain Eukaryota; kingdom Metazoa; phylum Chordata; class Mammalia; order Rodentia; family Cricetidae; genus Phyllotis; species Phyllotis vaccarum. The sequence goes on from JARWLC010000008.1 coordinate 9,919,490, forward strand.
ACTGATTGATGTCTATTAACTGTTCATGGACACATAGGTGCATGGATCTGAATCTCTGCTTTTATAGTTGTATCTGAGACCTGAGTTGTACTCTTGACATTTGATCAATGATAACATGGTGAGCAATGGAGTGTGACTTCAGAGAGAACGCCAGGAATTCTTGATCATTACTGTGGAGTTTTGTAGACTTTGTTACTGTGGTCAGAATGAACAGAAAGAATCACATATCAGAGGACAGAAACATCCACAGTCAAACAATGAAGATCAGAGAGTGGTGACCCATGCCTTTAATACCATCACTATGTAAAAAGATCAATTCATAGATCTTTCTAGATTTCTATGCATTCAAGGTGTGTGTATTCAAGTATGCAAGTGTGACATGCAATAAAGGCTGGAGGACAACGTCGATGCAGGTTCTTGTCTATTACCTTGCTTGAGACAGAATCTCTTTGTATTCATCTCGCTATCCAACAAGATGGCTGTCCTGTTATCTCTTGAGAATTCTCTGCCTCTGGCTTCAAGCACGGGATTATAGACATGTGGGATCTAGGCAAAATCCAAACTCAGGGTCCTCTCTCTCCCTGTGTGTGTGTGTATGTGTGTGTGTATGAGAGAGAGTGTGTATTGTGTGCATATCTATATGTATATATATATGTATATATTTATATATATATATATATATAGAGAGAGAGAGAGAGAGAGATACATATATAATACATAAGTGAGGTTGTGTTCCTTTTTGAGAGATTTGAATGCTCAGTTGTTTTGGTCATGCTTCTACTTTTAAAGTTAAATGAAATTCGCATAAAGGAAGTTTCTTTGGGCTTTTTTTTCTTTTGAATCAATCAACCTAAAGAGGTCTAGAGATGATACTATAAAATGGGATCCGCAGAAACACAGGTTTCCCCTGCTATCTCTTTGTAAACTCCATTCTTAAAGTATGTAATCATCCTTCATGTTCTTGTACATTCCCAGGTGACAGATGGAGTTTCAGTCATTTTGTCAGACTTTCCACAGAAAGTACAAGGAATTTTGAAACAGAAGACCCAGAAAATGCCTCAAGTCTGCTGCCCAATCCAGATTTCTCAAAGCCTCCCACCTCCCATTTCAAATTACACCTTATTGGCCACCCTTAGCATATGGGAGTTTTGCAAATAAAGTCTTTTGGCTGGGCATATTGCCACATGGATTAAATTTGGGGTTCTATTACTATGGAAGAATGGGATAATGGATATTGGATAAGCTACTTGAAGTATTAACCGCAATTAGCTAATCAAGTGCTCAGCCCCAGTGGCAGAACTTCCAATATAAATTCATTAAAATAATATCCTCATTCCTGTGTGTGGTCTGTGATCATTAACAAATAATTGGATCAGCTGCCCACTCAAGGGAGAGAGCATGGAGCATGCAGGGTTTGGAGACTCTGAGAACCAAGGAGTCTCCTGAGGACTGTCCCTCTAGGTTGGGAAAGGGAGGGATGACTCACCAGTGTTAACACATGGCAGTCAACGCCCTCTGAATCCACCTTCATGAAATACTAGCCAACAAGGCAGGACACAGACACTGCAAAGCTACAGCTCTGTCGGCACCAAACCAGAGAGATGGAGAAAGTGCATCTACCCCAGGGACACCAGCTTTTTTTGTAAAATGATTGAATTTTAAATATTTCGCAAAAGCAGCCATTTAATCAAAGGGCTAGATGGAACTTGGAAGGCTTTTTCTAGTGGAAGCAAGACCATGTCGGTACTTTCTCCACTCAGCTTTTCAGACTAGGTGTCCAGTCAATCACACCACAGAGTCTGGGCTTATTAAATGGTTTAAGAGTTTTAGCCATCTACCCTTGAATTAGCTTTAAGAACCCCAGAGATTTTTCTGTCTTTCTCTTCCTTGGACTCCTATTTCCTTCTAGCATTTCTGACAGACCTAGCTAGAGGCAGAGGCGTGGCTTGGATTTCCATCCTGCAGCCTCCCCTCCAATCAGCCATGTCATGGTGGAATTTTTATTAGCCATAAATTTTTTTACTGGCTAGATTAATGTGATTGAAAGCATCACACCCAGTAAATACTGTCTGCTATTTGTTTTAGCAATACCTGTGGAAAAAGGGCAATTGGGACCCAGGCACAGGAGAGCTGGTGAAGCCATTGGCTGCTCATAACTCGTTGGGGGCCCCTTTGACTGATGACCAGGGGATGATCTTCTTCGAGGGAGGTCTGCCCAGCAAGAGGCTCCATTGGTGCATGAGGCTGCCATGTGTAGCCATGATTCACTTCACTGACTATCAAAGCTTTCTACAACTTTGCTTGCTGACTTTTGACCAGAGGTTCCCTTTCAACACAAGGAAAATCTGCCTAGAAGAGACAGAGAGAAAGCACACTTCAGGGAAATAAATGGCAGCCGTGTTCCTGGCGGTCTAGGTTTTATGGCCCAAGGCGCTCCTGCTTGAGTCTGCCCCATGGTGCTGCCTGGTGGATGTGTTTGGCGGCATTTTATGGAGCATGGTTTATAATCAGCATGGATTATTGTAACAACAACAAGAAGGATATTCAACAAAACCTTCTTGGATGGCAAATGCCCTACACAAAACACTTTTCTGAGGCCCAGGACCCAAGTAGAGTGTTTGTTAAAGTCCCTTCGGAAATGTCCTTTCTCAGAAGCCTACATTTGGAAAAAGATTTTAAAAGAAGGTGGGGGATCTGCAAGCCATTGGTTCCCATCTGTTTTCTCCCCTCTGACCTTGGTTATTTGACTACCTGGTCATGACCCCTTACATAGTAGGGGAAATGGTCTGCACAGAGACGGTTGATGGAAACATCACCTTTAGGCCTCCAGCTCTGCCTGCTTGTTCCTTCCTGGAAAAAAAAAATAGCCAATTTCTCTTCTTAAAAAAAAAAAGTTATAAAAGAGAAGTACAAACAGAAAATGAGCCAAATTGCTAAAGGGGACCAAGAATTGAAAATCAGCCTCCAAAATTTCGTGTACAGAGAGAAACCCTAAAATGTTCCCAAACCCCAACCTGGAGCGTTGATTTGCCTGAATTTCTTTAGTCTCAGGCCAGTTTCAACCATTAGAAGACTTAACAATTATAAAGTTGGCAGTGGCTACAGCCCATAGTGGCTAGAGGGGATTCACTTTGTAAATTCAGTTCTTGGGTAGGTGGTATTGGCAAGATCATCCTGTTCCCTCGGTGCCAACTCTGAAGGCTCAGAATGCCTTTCCTGGATTGGGGTTCAGTAAGGCAGCTGGGAAGAGAATGAGTCTGGACAGAGGATGAGGTAGACAGACAAGAAAAGGTGAGGATGGTAAAACTATAGGGGTAGAAGTCACAAGCGAGAGAGGAACAGAGAAAAGGTGATTTACAGTGCAGAAAGAACAAGAGAAAGAAGAAGTAGAGAGGTAAGGAGAAATCATCGGGGAATACTCAAAAAATCATGAATCTCTTTTCTGGAAATCATACTTGTGAGTTCACAAGATTTCTTGGTAGCATGGACTATCATCTTGTTTCTGTTCCTTGTTTTACAACTCTTTTCATAGACCAAGCCCTGTGCACCATGGACAGCATGAAGGTTCACCATGTGAGTGTGAAGACAGAACACTTTCCTGTGATAATTCCACCGTCCTTCCAGTGTATTGATAGAGGAAGTCTTGATGAATCACAGAATTGGCTTTTTCCATGAACTGCCACCCAGTCCCCTACCAGCCAGTGGCTCTAATCTCCACCGAATGTGAACTGTTTATTTTTCCAAGCATGGTACCTTCTATGACTCACAGAACTCAGATGGTACTTACTAATGGGCCCTTGTACAAGTCAAGAATGTGATACATGGCAAGACACGCAGCTTAACAATCACAAACAACAGCGCGGTTAATGGGGGGTGAAGCTTCAATGACATATGTCGTACCAAAGAGCCGATGGCTTATACTCCCTCAGGCCACAGGTGAAGGGTCTCTATACTGTGCAATAATGATAAAATATTGCCATCTGTTGGCATCCTGTGTAAGCAGACTCTGATATACAGAGCGTTGATGATTTTCCAGGCTGCCCTTCACGTTTTCCTGGAGGGAGGGTGTTTGAAAAAATACTGGATAAAAAAAAAATAGATCATGGAAGACTAAATGTCTATAAAACAGATAAATAAATGCAACATCCTGGATGTTGAAAGCATAAGAAAGTAGAGGACATCACATTAGTGTTCTCTTTTTCTCACCTGAGGCCAGGCAAGCAGAAATAAAGCCACTGAAAGCAGCTGACCTTTAATTCAATGAATCAGAGGTTCTGGGTTTGGGGATGTGGCATGAAATGACACTAGGTACCCCAAAGTCCTTGTAATGGGCTCAGGGAGTTTTTATTTCATGTGCTATCTTTATCACCAAAGTAATAGGTAAGGATATTAAGCTGTGAAGATCACACATTATTGAGGCAAAATGGAAAACCATAATCATTTAAAATATCCCCTAATATAGTCACCCATAAATTCTTGAAAAAATATAATAAACTTACTTGTAATTTTTTTTAAAAAAATGCAAAATTGAGATAAAAATAAAAATCGGCATAAGAATCATGGTGATTCAGATACCAAGAGAGGATTTATCATAATCTAGATGGTGATTACATCCATTCAGTACTATACTGTCTTTTCGGACAGAGATTCCTTTGAAAAAGAGAGGAGGAGGAAGGGAAGGGAAGAGAGAAGGGAGAGAGAAAGAGAGGGGGAAAGAGGGAAGAAAAGAAAGAAAGAAAGAAAGAAAGAAAGAAAGAAAGAAAGAAAGAAAGAAAGAAAGAAAGAAAGAAGGAAGAAAGGAAGGAAGGAAGGAAGAAGGAAAGAAAGAAAGAAAGAAAGAAAGAAAGAAAGAAGGAAAGAAAGAAAGAAAGAAGGAAGGAAAGAAAGAAAGAAAAAGAAAGAAAACGAAAGAAAGAAGGAAGAAGGAAAGAAAGAAAGAAAGAAAGAAAGAAAGAAGGAAAGAAAGAAAGAAAGAAAGAAAGACAGAAAGAAAGAAAAAGAGAAAGCAAGCTTTGATCTTTGGATCTTGGGGTTGGGGAGATGTTTTAGCAGCTGAGTGCTTACTGCTCTTCCAGAATTCCTGATCTCATTCCCAGCATCCGTAATAGGTAGCTCAGCTCCTCATAAATTCAGTTTTGGGAGACCCAACACCTTCTTCTAGCCTCTTCAGGAACCAACAAGCACACAGTATATACTCACACAGACATGCATACATATGCATAAATGGTAATATATCGCTTTTGAAAAGACAAAAAAACCTTCATAATATATAGATATCTATAGTGTCAGTGTTCAGAAAAATCCATAGAAAACACAAAAACCTGAACCTCAAATCTCATTTATTGCTTTCTTCCCATATAAAATCACTGAACTTTAGGTTCATACTTTGAAAATCACAAAAAGATAAGCAGAAATGGGTAAACCCAAATTATGAAACAATTAAACATTTAAAGACCAAAGCAGGAGACAACAATAAAAATAATTCATGGTCATAAAGTATGATAATTTGATTAGATATGGAAATAATGTTTTCATTTTTCTTCTTGAAATTTCTACTTTTAGGATCTCAGAAACTCAGCCATAATGTCCTAATGTAATTATTTACCTCGGGTTTACCTTTCTCTCTTTCACCTGGTGATCTTCGGAGGAGTTAAAGCCTAGAAGAGTGAATGTCAGTACCATCTTTTCTGTGTAGTGTGTTAGTGGCATAGCATAAGGTGTGCGCCATTATAATGTTCACTGATAATATTCACACCAACCCCTACCAGACCTTATTTCTGTCCTGTTCCCTCTCCATTTATACTTTTCCATCTACCTTTCTAAGAGTCATCCTTTTGCTTTTGTGTCCTTGTGGTTTTCTTTTCTACTTCTCACATCTGAGAGAAAACATGGTAGTTTTTCTCTTTTTTTTAGTTTTGCCTGTTTCCTTGACACAATTGTCTCTAGTGCCATCGATTTTTGTTTAATGCAGCCATTTCATTCTTCTCTCTTTTTTAACTCACTGAGGAAAATGTAGATTTTTCCAGTCCTGGAATTCGCCACATCGTTTGACTGAGGTCGTTTGAATATGGTGCTTGTAAGTTTATCATGTTAAGCCTGGTTCCTGCATGGGTAAGGTTAGTAGATCTGCTTTCTGGAAAAATGCCACATCTCAAATCTTTGAATCAAAGAAAAAATGGGGAAACTAATGGGAAATATAGCTCAAGATGAGTAAGGTGTTTTTTTACCCAGCCTAGCAACCTGAGTTTAATTAAAATACCCATGTGGTGGCAGAAAAGTGCCAACTTCACAAAGGTATGCCTTATCACATGAACACTTTGGCCCATTTTACTAGCTCAAAGAAACCAGGGCAGGTAGACCAGCTGTCCAGAATCAGAGGGCTCTTAGGCTCCACAAGGACTCAGAGACTCCACAAACCCCTAAACTCTCATTTGAACAACTGACCATTAGAAAATCACCTCTTTGGCTATAATGGCGGCTTGACATTATAATTCAAGAACTTTTTGGATGCTTGTGCTGCAGAATTCAAGCTACAATTTCTCACATGCCCTTTTTAAAACTCATGGTGCCTGTGCTATAATGGTAAAAGACAAATCTATCAGCAACACAGAGAGAATATTAGAAGTTGTAAGCTGTAAGCATGGATAGGTTGTTCTAGCTTGGGTTGCAATACTGAACATGCTGACTGCTCAGTTTCATTTTTGAAACAGGATTGGACTTTGGTTGAATAAAGCACTGTTTTCAGAACAGCATCTCCACAGCCATTTCTGCCGCCAATGTTTATCAATTCATCACTGGCACACCTAAGATCTTTAACATTTAGTAGATTAAAAAAATAAAATAACAGTGTTGCAGCATGCCAACAATGTCACAAACCAGGGCTTCTGCTTGGTATCACCTTCCTGGGTACAGGCTCCACTCAGAATGTTTGTTCTGTTACAATTAATCACATGCTTTTCAAATGTCAACATAATTTTCATGGTCTAGTAAAAAGTAGTATTCATAATAGAGAAAAATAATAGAGTAACCATTAAAAATTGATCTGTCACTGTTCATTTTGAAATCATTGGTTCTGCCTGAGTAAACCATATGGAATTTTCAAAGTTTCCATCAATGTATCCCCATATTCCTGCTTGGAAAACCTACCTGGTTCTCCATAATCTGCCAAGCTTTGCCATTAAACAACATTGTGCTTGAATGAGTATATGGTGGGAGAAGTATAGTGATTTTTGTAATTTCATCAAGTCTGATCATAGTGTCTGATGGCCTTTATTCATAAACATTAAGTAGGCTTACATATAATGGCAGTCATAGATTGGGAGTTCAAACATGATAGCTATTAATAAAAAAACAACAGAATTGTAAACAACCTTGTATATTTCTATATTTTCTAGATGCAGGGGCTTCTCTTAGTGGGCCAATTCATTCCTGTCTAGGAATACTTCATAGGTGGATGTGCCAAGAAGGAACTCCATTTTCTTTATATCAGGAGGGGGCTTTAGAGGCAGCTACTTGTTTTATGAAAATAAATGGACTCGTTATTTAGAAAAATATCTCTCAGGAAAAATCACTTTCTAGCTTCATTAAAATTCAAATTCCCCAAGCTTACACTATGATTCGCCATTGTGACTTTGAGTCATAAATGTTGTATAGACTCAGAGAGCACTTTAACTATAATCTAATCATTTTGAATCACTAGATTTGCATTTTCCTATATGACTTCTATGTTTTCATACAGCTGAGTATTAGAACTTATAAGGTATCCAAAATAAGTATCTACTAACAACTGTTATCTTTCAAAAATATGTCCAAAGAATAAAGGCATGAAAGAGAATCTGATGATGAGATGGATTATTCAGCACAGTAGATTTTTTTTATTTTAGTGATTAGATATCACTTAGATATAATAAAATCAATGGTTGGATCAGACTGACTTATGTGTGAATACCCTCTTATCATGTAAATATAACTGTGGTAAAATTAAAAGAGAACTTGAGATAATATTAGAGAAAGCCTGTGCAGATGTTTTAAACATTCTGTCTATGCACAGATGAATCAAGTTAAAGTTATTCAGGCATGCATTTCAGTTCATGACCCAAAGCCATTGATAGAGAGGTATAACTCCATCCGTAGACTCTGATGTACTTGATCGACAGCATCCCCACGTCCAGGATAAAATTATATGAATCTGGTGATAAAATCTGGAGCAAATTTTCTGAAACCTAGTGGGTCTATGTAGAAATGGAATCCATGCCCAGTCAGACATAACAATTACTGCCTTTCCTAAGGATCAGTCGGATGCCAGCCCGTGTCAATACTTGCTCCTTGACAATATGGTAACCACAAAATTTGTCACAGATTGCCATTAAGTCTCATTACTTATAAATGAAAAGTACTGAATACTGACATTTGGATTTTTTTCAAGGTTTGTATTAAATATTGACTTTCCTGAGATGAACTGGTCCTCTTTGATGAGATGGTCGAGAGGGGTAGCTGTTTAGAAAGGCTGGTTAACAGTGTCTTAGCAACTGCTTCAGTCATGGGAGATAGGGTTTTCTCTTGTGAATCAAGTCTTTGGAGCTTTCTCCATTTCACATGCTACCCTAAAAGAATAGGGTCATCCTGAAATCCCAGAAAAAAAAAAAAACATTTGAAAAACATATTTAAATAAGGGTTAAGAATATTGCAGCTGGGTAGGGAGATGGCTCATTGGATAAAACACTTGCTGTACAAGTCTAAGAACCAAAGAGCAGGTTCTAGGACTTTCTGGACATGGCAGTGTATGCCTGTAACTCCAGCACTGAGCTGAAGAGGAAGAGGCATTCAGTAGTGACTTCTTTCTCTGATAGTCTACCTTAATGACAAGTATGATGTTCTTTCTATAAGTGACCCTGCCTCAAAAATTATAGTGAAAAGTATGCCAGACAGAAGACAAGGCAAAAGGCTGGGAAATGACACCCTCTAGACTTGTTAAAATCACTGTAATCATACTCCATATAAGTGTGCTTATCTGGATGAGATCTGCTTAAGACTAGTCCTATCAACAAGTCATAGACCAATGTGAAGAGGCTAATGAAGCCCCACCATTTACTGCTGCACTATTTGGGTATTGATAGACCCTGAAAGAGAGGAAGTCATCATCCTTAATAGTGTGGCAACTACTGAGCCCACAAATCTACATGGAGTATCTCCAAATCAATGCTCATATATTTACATGAACATAGAAATATCTTCATTACAAAAAAACTATCTATTAGGCATTAGCTGAATGAATGGTCATGGTACAAGTACAATCTTTTGGAGCTATAAAAGAAAATAAAAATGGACCCTATGTCTTTGGATAGTAGAAAAGCAAGGAAGTGCTGGCTAATAAAAGCGAGAGGTGCATCCATACAGAATATTTGATATGGTATAATTTGTTTAAGAATGGAAGCCAATAACTCATATCTTTAACAGCTTTGATTTGCCTAAAAAGAAGTGTAGCATCCTGAGACCATCCACCAGAGCATGGGAATCCAACTCATGTACTCAAAGAAGAATAATCTTCCTTTCCCCAGTGGGTTCCCACAAGCCACCAGTGGTTCTCTAGTGAAGTGGTAGGGGCTGGAGAAAATTTGCCCCAACCTAACTGCCCTTAGTGTGTTCTTTTTTAAAGTTTTCTTTTTGAAAAGGACACAAAGTTAGGATAGGAAGGTAGGAAGTGAAAGAGTTATACAATCAACTTTAATGACATACGTTCATGAAATTCCAGACCAGTCACAAGATCGTTCTGATGCAAAATGAAAGGAGGACGAAGAAGTCACTGGAAACCCAAAATTCTAGGGAAATTCTGGAAGAGGGCAAAGAGTACAGATGACAGATGCGAACTTTGACGTGCAACCAGAATATCTGGTGGGCTAGACCCAGATTATTTTTCCTTGTCTCCGTGTTTGAGGCACAGAGGAAGTATGCACACAGATGTGTACTAATGCTGTCTCTGCATGTGTGTACCTGCAGGTGATAGAACTTTAAGAAAATGGCTATTATTTAAATTAAATCTAGGGTTTTTTGGTGGAATTTTGGTGTGAGAAGGATCTTACAGATTCTCTTAGTAAAATATTTCTTTAATATGACTTCACTCTTACCCAGCATGCCAGTAGAATATTTCTGAGTGTTAGACATATGGGGATTTCCAGTTATCCACTGGACCTCATGCACATCACCATGCTGAAGCTTGTAGACAGGGTGGGTAACTACCCTAAGGCTTCCACCTACACTTGTTTTCCCAAAATACCACCTGTACCTCCTGCAAGCATGTCCCTCATGGCTGCAGGGTTTGAATTCTCTTCCCAAAATAAAATAAATGGAATTTTCAGTCATTTCATGTTTAAGAGGGTGACTCATCAGTGCAAAATGAGGTAGACAAACAGAAATAAAAGATAGTTTCAAGTACACTATTATTCACGACAGTCCCTTTTTCAGGCACACCGGCCACTGGTCCTCTTTAGAGTGGCTATTAGTCTGTTACACCTCCGTTTAATCTTAGTTGAAAGGCTCAGAAGTGATTTCATTTACCTCTTATTGTCTTTTGAGCTCACAGCCTTTGTTCATTTTATAAAGTTTTTTCCTGGGTTACTGGAACAGTTGTTTGAATCCACAAACAGAGCTATGGAGAAAACGGTGATTCTCTCCCTTTGGCCATGAGAATGGATTCCGGTTTGTATAGAAAAATAATTTATGCTGATGAGGAGTGAGAAGTCAACTATGAATCTAGTCATGACCAATCTTTTTATAGGCTCCAGAAGACCTCCAGCCAACTTCTCTCTTTTTTGTTTGTTTTGTGAGTGTTCAGAGGCTAGATGTTAGCAACCTCATGATGTTGATGTTTCTATGTTTATGAAAGTTGTTCATATCTCAGTTCTTGCCTCATACATACTACACATTATAGGATAGGTTAATAGTTTTAATAACAGTAGTAACAATATTAAAAATAACCCATCTCAAATTACTTGTGTTTTGTAAGGAGTTTTTTTTTTTTTTTTATAAGAGATACAGCTGTGCATGAGACAGTAGGATTTACTTGGGTCATCATTTATTTAGAGATTGTGGATGATATCTAGATGACAAACACAATTTCCATTCTGGAGTTATTTTTGCCCTTAGTCACCCTTGTATTATCATTTAGAAATGTTGTGACTGCATGATTTAAACTGTACATAGGCTGGAAAGATGGCTCAGTGGGTAAAGGGCTTAATGTGAGGACCTGAGTTCAGGTCCCTAGCATCTATATGAAAGGCCAGACACAATGGCATTTGCCTATAATCCAAGCTATAAATGGGACAGGGTCGGGTAGACCCTGGGGCCTCAATGTCCAGCCAGCCTAATCAAAATAGTCACTTCCAGGTTATTAAAGACAGTGTCTTAAAAATTATGGCAGCGCATGAGGAGACTGATAGAGGAAACCATCATCTACATTTTGTCCTCTATAAACACAGGCAGGGGTGAGAATACACACACATACACACACACACACACACACACACACACACACACACACGCACACGCACACGCACACGCACACGCACACAGAGAGAGAGAGAGAGAGAGGAGCACACATATATGCATGTATGTACACACATGTGCCCACACACATACATGCTTTTACTCACAAAAAGAAAACGAAATAAATAAGCCCTTCCTCTCTTAAAAATGTGTGTAGTGTCAAATGCTTTTAAATGCCCTTCTCTTCTTTAAAATTATGTTTTATTAATTTTCTTACAATAAGCAGTAATTATTTTATAAGCACTTATAAAAGTACTTTTAAAAGACGTAGCTATGACATCACCCTGTCTGGAAATTTCTTGAAAACAGAAAACACAAATTAAGAAAGAAAACGTAAAAGCAGAATGGAGCCGGGCCAAGGAGATTAAAGGCTGTTTTGTTTTGCTTTGCCTTTGATTTATGCTGTTCTTCAGTTGCATTCTGTAACTCCTAACGACTGGCTTTTGACCCTCGGGAGCCAACTCACATACTCTCCTGGGTATTAGTTCTAGTGAAAAATGATAGCTCCAGACAAGTTTTGTCTTATTGTTACCCTGTCCAACTCATTCCTAGTTGGTTATTCAGTAGGTGTGTGGTAGGCATTAACAATGCTAAAATCTCTGGTTAGTGTTCTCCATTCTGGAATGAGCCCTACCACTCACCTTGCATGCGTCCATTTTGTATAGCAATGTACATAAGACAGTCAAAGACAGTTATATAAGCTCCCCTCCCATTTTTCAGTTTTGAGAAGGAACTATTTAATTGTATTTGTCTCAAACATGTCAGGGAAGATTGTAGAGAGAATTGGAATCCCTAGGCTAATCAGGACTGTGAGAACAGCAGACTCTTCCCATAAGTGTGTGGGTGTGAGAACAAAGTGATGTCCAAGACAAGAGCAGCCACGGTTCTTTCCTGCTATAAGATACAGGATCTTATCTGTAGGATAAAGGAAACAGTCGACATGCTTACTAAATGATCAGTCTCTTGGTTCCGGCTAACTGCTAAGGAATATATGTTTTCCTGTGTTTCTTCAGGGTTATAAAGCAAGGTAGGGGAGTAACATGCAGGAACACAGGGCTTGGAGTATGTCTAAATGCTCCAGTTCCAGTGTCTGTACTTCAGATAATTAGTTAAGTAACCTATTCTTGAGTGTGTGTTTCCTAAAATGATAGAAATTTTATTTCAATAAAGGAGAGACTAGATTGTCACAATGGAACCACTCTTCCTAGAAGGTGGAAACTTTGGGGGAAATACTTAGGCAGATCTGTGAGAATCAATTCATGGGGAGGATAGTCTACTGACTCATTGATAGCAACTCAGATCACACCTGGAAGAAATGTTGTATGTCTAATGAGTATTTTCTTTGATTAAGAATTTTGATAACAGAGTAGGGAATTTGGCAGCCACCACTTTCTTTGAGTTCTGCGGGTGTCTTTTTTTTTTTTTCTGTTCTATGGATTTCAAGCTGTTATTTATTATTTCTAAATTTTTATTTTATATATATGGGTGTTTTGCCTGCATGTATGTCTGTGCACCCTGTGCATACAACACCTTCAGAGGCCATAAAAAGGTTTTGAAATCTCTGGAACAGATGATTTTAAACCACCACATGGGTGCTGGGAATCAAATCTGGGTCCTCTGTGTGATCATCCAGTGCTCTTAGCTTATATATATTATATTATGTACTCACAAGTTTCTTGGTCCTGTCTAGCCCCAAGGTCTAGACGAATCTCTTCCACCCACAGTCAGAGGCTTAATCTTATGGTAACTGCTGGGCCAGTAGTTCAGGTTTATTATTATCTAGCTCTTATACTTAAATCAACCCATAATTTTATTTATATTAAACTGTGTGGCTTGATACCATTTCTCAGTGCAACATTCTCATCTTGCTTCCTCTGCATCTGGCTGGCATCTGCGGCTCTGCCTTTCCTCTTCCCAGATTTCTCCCGCTCTGTTTGCGCCACCTATACTTCCTACCTACCTACTGATCAATCAGTGTTTTATTCAACCAATGGGAGTAACAAATGTTTATAGTGTACAAGAATATCATCCCACAATGATAGCAATAGAAGTTGATAGTCATGGCATGCATATGTGCTCATAATTAACTATACAATGTGAAGTATAGTTTGTAGGCTACTGTTATAATATTCATTCTCTCAAGAGGAGTATTATTATAGTATATTAATTATAACTTTCAATATTTATATCTTATACAGAATTAAGACAATGAAAACAATGGGGGTATAGTTGGTTGCCCAAGACCACACAGCAAATTACATGAATGCCAGCCATAGAGTCTACATCTAAAAACAAAATTTGTTGCATATAGAATCTAATAACTTACCTGAAAATTAAAAATAAGTGTTTAATCTACTACTGAAATTTTGAAGAGTATTTTTTAGTGCTCAGAGAATATTGGAATTGGAAAGATGTTTTGAATCATTTAGTATCAACTCTGAGATCCACACAAGAAGATCTTAGGCACATTCCCAGCAGGTGCTCTGCCATGCGTCATACTAGCCTCTTTAAGGTCAGCCATAAAACTCTCTGGCCCAATAGTGTAACAATAGCAAAGTGATCTGATGTGAGACTTCATTTATCAAAATTTCAGTCATAAAATAAAAATCTAATGAAACCCGGTCACAGGCGACCTAAATAACAGTATCATTTTATTAAATCTCTCAAGGTTTCATCAGTGAAGTTAAGGTAGTGACGTACTTGCTTTTCGTTGATTGTTTAAACTTTCACTTTCCAATAAGCCTTTCATAGAAAAGTTGAGGAACACTCAGTGACTCACTTCTTTAACCTGTTTCCAAAGGCTGCTGTGACAGACTTGGGTGTGGAGTTAGAGTGAGTTCAATACCAGCGAAGGAACAAGAAGAATGTCAGTCATAACAATATCCATCCCAATGCCATTAGTAATGCTCCCAAGAGCGCCGTAGGTGTGCTGGCCACCTGTTTTTGTGGCTTGTGCCCCATTTCCTTCCCTGGCTCTATCTCTACTTCTTTTTCTAATTCTCTTATGTATGCCAATGTTGTATTCAAAAGATATATATCCTCTTACAAGTGTCTAGTTCAAATGTTGGTGCAAGCCCTTGCGTTAGCTTTCATGAGTATATTGTGATCTACAACTAACTTCACCTAACTGCTGTGCAAGATTGGCTTGGACTCTGTGCTTTACAGACAGAGCGTACAGCCAGCACTTTGTCACAGAGAGGAAAGAGGAACGTGAGAACATGTGCATATAAGTTTGTATGCGACTTTGAGTGCACCACCCTGAGCCCCTACTTTCCCTTTCTCCTCCTCTCCACCTGGGAGTCCCTTCTATCCCCCTCAACATTTTTATTCTACTTTCTTACATGCATGCACGATATCATGTGTTTAGAAAAAAATCTAGAAGCCCCAAGGAGAGAAAACTTTGGGCATTTGTCTTTCTGAGACTGGTTTAAGCCACTTCATAGAAGTATTTCCACTGGCCTCTGCTTTTCTACAAAAAACACAAACCAGCATTTTAAATTCCTATTACCAACTGATTTTTTTCCCCCATATAGGATGTGAACCTGTGATGTCAAGTGTCAGGGTTCTCTATGAAATTGTTCCTTTCTGTCACATTTAAAATTTACCCCGAACCAAACTAAATAGCCTTTAACTCATCACCCATTCCCTCTGCCCCTGCCTCCACAAGGTCTTTCTGTATTTTGGAGTTGTGCTGACTCAGCTGCCTTCTGGAAGTGGCCTAAGTGCAAAGCCAATGCCTCATGTGGACTTTCAGTAAGCTTTCAGTAAGAATCCCCACTACACATAAAGTTGCCTTAAAAAAAAAAAAAAAAAGATAATATTCCCATTGTAAATTTCCATGTACACCCGCTATCTGTAATAACCCCGGGTGTTTATAGGGGCACAATTACTTTAGAACGATGAAAAAAACAGCCGCAGAGTGAGGCACAAGGCTGCTCTTCCCCCCGGGAAGGACATAACAGACTAGTTTTGCCTGGTGTAGTGTCTGTGCCAAGGTACCCGGAGACCATGTCTTTGAAATAGTCCCATTCCAGTAGTTAAAATAAATTAAGAGGTCTGCTTATTCCAGGAAGGGGCCCTAAAATGACGACTTTTTTTTTTTTTCACGTTTTCGTGATTATTTTTTCAAAAAGGTGCTTTTAAAAACCACCTTTCTGCTAACGAAATGCATAATCCGTCCAAAAACAAGGCTGTGGCTTCACAGGTTGTTCGGCTGAGCTTTCCAGCCGAGAATAAACAGGATGCTTCGCTTCGCTTTCCCTGTTTCTCTTCATTTACAGTCCTACCACACCGGCTCCTCCCTCATAGCCCAAGGCAAGTTCAGATGGCGCCACATCCATGTGGTCATACTGAGAAATGAAAACCTTGGTTCTCCTTCTCTCTTTCGACACAGAATCGGAAAGGAGAATAAATTAAAGCAAAGATACTGAGCTTTTGATTCCGTACAGTGATATGTAGGTGGGATCAGAAAGAAAATAAAAAAGTCTATAGAGAGCTTAAGTAGAACCCATTGTTTATAAAAATTTCCATGGTCAAATATAGGGAGAAGCTGCAGAGATAAAATTAAGCAAACGAGAACTGTGGATGTCATTGGAATTTGGTGTTCATAAGAAGAAATCTTGAGTGGGATCATGAGATAGACATCTGCTTGTGAGTTCATAGTCAGCATTATATAGTTTCAGAGTGGACTGTTAGAACTACTGTAGAAGGACTCTGTAGGGATTATTCATGGACCAAGGGTGCATGTGGACATGCACAGTGATTAGTTAACAGTGGCTTGGTAAGCCAAGTGTAATCTACTATTAGCATCTTATTTTTAGTTGTACAAATAAGTGAATCAGTATAAGTGCAAATCAGCATCTTCACCCAAAAAGCCATGTCAGTCACTTAAATGTTTTTTAAAAAAACTTTGTACGTGTAAATACTTTGCTAAGGCTAATTATAGTGTATTATTCCTTACATGATGTGATAAGGAGCTAGGTCAATATTATGTTCATATTTTTATACTGTAGGCATACTAGTAATTACTATTTGGTATCTGCATTTCATATTCCTCCCTTTCATGAACGCCATCCAGAATATTGAAATGATTTTGTTTATTGTGTGCATGCATGTATTTGTATATGTACGTGTATGTATGTGTGTGTGTGTGTGTGTGTGTGTGTGTGTGTGTGTGTGTGTGTGTGTCTAGGCCAGAGTTCAACCTCAAGCTTCATTCTTCAGCTGTTATCTACCATAATTCCTTCTTCTTAAACATGTTCTTCACTAGTTTGGGGTTCATCAGTTTAGCTAGGCTGTCTGGCTAGAGAGCTCTAGGGATCTGCTCATTTCGCTTTCTCTAGTACTGGGGTTATAAGCATGTACTACCATGGCAGACATTTTTGGGGGGGTTCTGAGGGACCAAATTCAGGTCTTCATTTTTGTAAGACCCTATACCAGTTGAACTATCTCTCCAGCCCTGTACTCTCTACTTAACTCAGATTATTCAACTTCCTTTTTCTAGAGACACCGTTAAAACTGTCCAATGAGGCGTCATCTTGGAACAGTGTATCCCGGAAATGGCCATCTTTTCATTATGACTAAACTGATAACTGTCCATATTAAACATTATGACTTTATCTAACACCAAAGTCTGTCTTAGCTTCTTCTGTGGCATTTCAGATCAGGAAATGATTGCTGAGTGGAGCTGCTCAAAGACATAAAAAAAAAGGATTTAAAAATTTAAATCTGTGTCTAGAGCAATGCCTCCTGTTGGAGTGCTTACACCAAATGTACAATGAGAAACAAGAGATAATCTGCAATTGTGGGGATATGTTTCAAATTTAATAAAAACCAGTCTGGAATATCAGAGGATAGAGCTGCCTATTCCAGTCTTTGCTTTTTCGAGACAGAGTTTTATGTGTAACAGTCTTGGCTGTCCTGAAACTTGCTCTGAAGACCAGGCTAGCTTTGACCTCACAGAGATTCTCTTGCCTCTGATTCCCAAGTTCTGGGATTAACAGTGTGTGTCACAGCTTCTGCTGTCTGCTCTGTCTTTCTATGCCTACCTTAAGTACCCTATTCACCCAGGTGTTTCACAGCCAGGTTAAGATTAAAGGCGTGGCACCACCACTGCCTCCTGTGGATCCTGGATCTTTGGTCAGCAGAAGTCAACATTTTACTTACAAAGCTCTCACGTTGGGGCTATCCAGTAGACTAAGCTCTGCATGAAAATTGAGAAAACTAATAATCTGAGATTATTAAAATGAAAATATAAAATTATGTAAAAAAGCAAAGTACATCAATTATTTCAACTCCAGATGAAACTCTGGGCTTTGAGATCAAGTCTCTATATTTTTCTTTATGCACAATGCTCCTATGTGGTTACTAAATCCAAAGAGTGTACAATTTCTTATAAGGCTTTAGGCATCCAGGGCTTGTATAGATTAACTTTCCATTCATGAAATGTCTCATTCAGGTGTTCAGCCATATTGCAGGAAAAATAAATGAAAACTTAATATGCATTCGCATAGAGTCATTTTACCATCAATAACCTGACTTACTGGAAAATTAGAAAGATAAACTGTAAAATTGTTTATATTCATTAGGAAAATATGCTATCCATATTTAGCAGACCTGTTCATAAGGTAAAATGAATGCACACCTTCCTGTTTCTTCCACCACCAACAGACCCAGGACTGAACATCAAGTTTATATACACAACAGTTAGTTTAACTTAAACATCACTCAGATTGCAGTTGTGTGGTGAGTTTAGAAATTTTTGTTATTTTTTGATTTTACAGGGAGTACAAATAAAAATTTATCATATGGTTCTTTAATTCCAGCTGTGTAAGATATATTTTTCTTTCTGTAGACCATGGTGTTTCCTATTTAATTTACTTTCTTGTGCTGTATAATTTTGGGGTGGACTTCTTTTTAACATTTACTTCTTATTTATGTGTGTGCAGATATCTGAGGCAACCATATGAGGACACTGGATCTCCTGGAGCTAGAGTAACGGGTAGTTATGAGCCAATAAAGAGAGTGCCAAGAACTCCCATCCTCAGAAAGGGCAGTAAATGTTCTTAATTGCTGAGCCATCTCTCCAGCCCCTTAAAACAGCTTCCTGTGAACTGGGAGAGAAGTTTCTTCACTCATAGGATAATGCAATGGACATTCATGCTGCCCAAGTATATGTATCTTTGAAAAAAATGGTTTAGATTTATTTAATTTTGTGTGCGTAAGTATTTTGTGTGTATGTGTGTGTGTATTTGTATGTACATGATGAGAGTGTCTGGCACCTCCAGAGGTCATAAGAAGATGTCATTTCCAATGGAAATGCAGCTGCTGTGTATGTTGTGAGTCACCACGTGTGTGTTAAGAACAAATCCATGTGTTCTGTAGGAGCAGCCAATGCCCTTGACCTCTGTCAGAAGTGTATACTCAGAGGACATTTATGTGGATCTGAAGATGAAAGAAGATAGACAGAAAGGTCCCCTACACAGAAAGGAAAACTTGACTATGAAATCTTAAGGAGGGGGGTTGATATTTGAGTACATGTAATAGAAAATAGCTTTAACAACACTACATGTTCTGGCTGAATCATCCATCACCCCTTGTTACGTCATTCACTTGCTTTGATTTAGGTCCTTTCCCTGCTGTTTGGTTGGGCTTTTGCGAAGCTTTGCTTCAGTGTGCCAATGCACTACGTCATTCTACACTAGTACATCAACGTGGCCAGGAAACGAGTCTGCAGTTGAGACATTTTGGTGCTTCACAAAGTAGCAGCTGTCGTAAGAGGACTGGTACCCACACACGAGACAGCAGCCCAATCCTTATCCCAGCCCTGGTCCTTCAAAGACGAAGGCAGGATATAGGTCAGAGGTCTCTGAATATGACCATAATAAATTTTGTTTCGGACTATGATCATACCATCCAAAACCGTGCCCTACCTAGTGTTGTCTTAGAAACTAAGTAGGATGGAGCATCAGTGCATACTTTCTCCTAGGTTAGTTTTCTATAGTTTTTCTTAAAAGCACTCAAAGCCTCCTATATATTTAAAGTAGAAAAAAAAAAAAAAAAAAAAGAACAGCTCTTTTACAAGGAAATTGGGCTGAGTGATGGTTCAGTCAGTTAAATACTTACAAATCTGTGTACTATTTACAAAATCCACATTTAAATAAAAAAGATGGATGTGGGTGCACATACTTGTAAACCCAACACTGGCCAAACAGAGCCTGAGGAAGGGATCTATGGTACTTGATGGTCAGCTAGTCTAGTTTACTTGGTAAGTTCCAGGCCAAGTAGAGACCCTTCCTGAAGAAAGTAAAGGTAGACAGTTCCTGAGGAATGGCACTCGAGGTTGTTGTATGGTCTAAACACACACACACACACACACACACACACACACACACACATACAGGCACTAACTGTACATGTGCATATACCAGCTCACACAAACCTAGTTTATATAAAAGTTTGATGTTTTGTGCTCACTTTAGGAAATCTGGAAACAAAATACAACTTCACCCTTCTGCATATTAAGCATGATAGGAAGTTAAAATATTTCAATCTATCTCCTTAATTCAGTGAGAAACATTTAGGTGAATCACTTTTTGTGTTTCCATAATCCTCTACTTTTTGGTTTTTGTGTTTGTTTTTGTTCCTGCAAAAGGCCAGTGAGCTTTACTGTCATGAAGCACCTTCACTGAGCACTCGGGTTCAGAATACCATATCCTCATTTTCATAAAGTGGAAGTGAGGGCAATCATTTCAGGGTTAGGCATGAAACTAGCTCCAAACTGACTTGCCTAGCACTTGCAGCCTCAGCCACAGGTTCTTCTTGTCTCAGTCTGAACACAAGAAGAAACTGCTTTATTTGATCCGTGAGGCTCACCACTTTAGTGGCGACAAGCTCCCCATATACTTCATGAAATTCCAGCAACTAGCTTGTGAGTTTCCTCAGGCAACCTACAGTGAAAATTGTTAGGGTTTAGGTTTTGAATTGCGCATGAAAAGGGCACTGGAGATGTCAACATAAACAGGTATTGCAGGAGCCTTGCTGGCCCAGGAAGACTTTAATGTGCAGACACCAGCCTATTGGCAGCCCAAATTGCAAGAAAGCGGATATTCTTTAGACTGTCACCGTGCAGAGTGGCTGACAGTTTCCTGCCAGTCAATCCAATCATATAAATCACCTCTTTGTATCTAAACCTGGGGAAAATAACAGAAGTAAGGAAATGACAGAGGATGTGGTTATCATGAGATATTAAATCCCTGGGGAGATCAGACACACCTGCGCTACTCCACCCAGGAGAGTGATTACAGCAGGAAACCTTCACCCCATCACAAAGTGATCAGCATTAACCCCAGCTTACAAATACAGCCTGATAAAAATCAGCTCGCATTGCACACAGGCGAGGGCTGTCCACAAAGACAAGTGGCAAACGCACAGGAAGCTCGGACTCTTATTATTTTTCTGGCAAGGATTCTTAGATAAGAACGATTACAAGACAGTGCGGGAGGAAGTACAGCTGGGTCCTCTGGGATTAACCCTGTAAATCATACCTGCTCCATCTGGGAGAGGCCACCCTAGGGAAAGCCTCTGGGGACAAAAATAATCTTCCTTCTCTCTCAAGTGGAAGATTTGGTGTGTATGAACTCACTCAATGTAACGGGAAAGACAGGAGTTCTCTGTATTTCCTTTGGGTCCAAACCTGTTTCGCCTCGGAGCCTTTGGTCACGAACAGCTTTTCTGCCAGGTGAAATGGAGTGTTTACAGGCATGGAAAAAAATTAAAAAGATGAAGAAGAAGGTTTTATTTTTCCTCTCTGCACTACATGCGTTTCATTACCCCAGACTCTGCAGGCTGGATGCCAGAAATGTCACATAGGAAGGAAAACTAGTTAAATTAAAACAAAACCAATCCTGCCCATTTCTAGTTCAATGTGGAAAAAAAAAATCTTTCCAAGGGTCAGTTATAAAGCAGGAGCTAAGGGCCCCAGCAGCTGGAACTTACATGTGCAAGGGAAGTGAAGGATTCCCGCTTATTTCTTTCTTCGTGGAGAGACAGTGGCATGCTACTAATCTGCTTCATCTTCAGCCAAAAGGCTTTGGTCTTCGGGGTGGTCTGTGCACCTTACATGGTAACCATTCTCTAGATTTCCTTAAAGTCTCCGAGGCTTTCATAAGATCACCATGCGTATGGCATAAGCATCCAAAGACATGCATGTCCTCTCATGAGAGATGGGTTGGGCGACGGTTTTGATGCCCAACTCCACTGGATATGAAGTCATACTTATGGGCTTTTCAAATGCAGACATCATTTGAAAGGTGAAAAGGTCTTTGGGGGTGACAAGAGAATCAGTCATGGGACAGTAGGGAGACGGAGGACTCGGCAGGATGAGAAGAAATTGGTGTTTAGTGGACGCTCTAGTTCTTCGTCAGAAATGTGTGGACACTCATCATTATCACCCCAGCACCTGGTATTATCAACTCTTTAACAGAGTCTCCTTTCCCTGTCTAGAACAACGAAGGAACGGCTTATGTTTTTTGTCACATTTTCTTAATGACAGATGTTGAAACTCATTCAAAATATGATCATTTCTATTCCACTCTTCTCTGTAGTGAGTAACTTATTGGTATTCTTGAATTATGTTCATAACTTGGCCCAAAACCTATATGTCTCTGTGTGTGGGATGGAATTTATCTGGGCACAGCCAGCCACATGTTCCTGGCACCTGGCAATCAGTTTGATCTGTAGAACCTATGTAAAGGTAGGAGAGAAAAGAGTACATAAAATTGACCCCTGACCCTCATGCATTCACCACTGTACCCTTGCTTATGTAGTAAGGTGGGAAATGGAAAGACCTTTTGCTTCTTAGTGTGGTCCAATTCTATCTTTTCTTTAGACATTAATCACAATATTGAACCCATTTCTTATTGCTTGACTTAACTGGCTGTTTGTCCAACACATAGATGTAAATTGTTGCAATAAGTAGCCATTTAGTGATTCATCCTCATT
Source organism: Phyllotis vaccarum (assembly GCA_033318265.1). Classification (NCBI taxonomy): domain Eukaryota; kingdom Metazoa; phylum Chordata; class Mammalia; order Rodentia; family Cricetidae; genus Phyllotis; species Phyllotis vaccarum. The sequence goes on from JARWLC010000008.1 coordinate 9,942,032, forward strand.
AAATCTACAGTCAAAATCAGGTGCGTTTTATATAATTAATAAAAATCTCTTTGAATACATCTGTGCTTATGCTGGGCTTAAATATCAACACATTCAGAAATCCCAAATAATTGGACTTTATATCATATACTAACTTCACCAAGTGTTTAAAATGCGAAAATAATTAAGCATCATACCATTATTTTATTCACTTTTTTACTTTAATTAATTGTATTTTATATGGATGGATGCTTTGCCTGTCTGTAGTGTTCCTTTTTCAAGCATGTATCAGATCCCTTGGAATGGAAGTTACAGACGGTTGTGAGCCACCATGAGGGTGTTGGGAACTGAATCAGGGTCTTCTGCAAGAACAATAAATGTTCTTAGACATTGAGCTATCTCTCCGTCTTTGATTTTGTCCATTTTTATTTAAATGATGAGGGCCAGGGACAGAGAGTGAGGAAGGAAGGGAGGGAGGGAAGAAGAGAGGCAGAGAGGCAGAGGTATTGGAGAATATTCTCAATATAATCTCTCTTCTACCCTTCCTGTGTACTGGTGGATGTGGCATACATACTAGTTTCCCACTTTATTCTAACCACCATGGCATTTTGTCTTTCCAAACAGCATCTAGAAGATCCCACTGTCAATCAAACTACTGGGTTTTAATTGTTCTCAGAAGCAAATGTTTTTTTTTTTTTTTCCCTTGCAGTGTGCCCATCTACCTTGGGTAACAGAGCCCTACTGGCTTGTTGGTGATAAGGCAGGTGCAAATTCTCAGATCTTCCTGCCCCCATTTCAACACACAGACATTTGGCAGCTTTTGAGTATTATGGCCTAGGGTTACAAAGATGTTCCTTTGTTTCCTTGAGGTTGGAATCTACAGTAATTCCTTTTCTTCTTATTTAGATTGATTTCCAAAGAAGTATTCTTGCCTTCCCCCTGATTTTCATAAAAGTGCAATTTTATTCTACTGGTTTTGATTTTGTAATATTTTAATTATTTCATCATAAGTGTTTGGCAATCATTGCCCTGCTTTATTTCATGTGGTCACAATTTGCATAAAATACTGACTTTTGGGGTCTACATTGATATATTTGGGGATTAACTTTAAATGACTTCCCATGTTTCCAAACAGTTAAAGAATGAGAACTTTAATACCATTTTCAATGTATCAGTATCATTTTTAAGCCTTCAAATATTTTATTTTGTTTGGTTTAGAAGTTTTTCATGTGCTTGTAAACAAGCTTGTACATTGTAGATGCCTGTGAATCAGAAAAAGTCTGTTAATGTTGCTGTTAATATTCCTAGAAATATTAACTTTTGCTAATCAGATAACTCATTAGAAAACTATTTTAAGCTATCTAAATGTCATTTAGGGGTTTATTCTTTCTCTCTCTCTTTTTGTTTTGCAGCTTTTCTGGTAGATGCATGATGACTTCTGTTATAGTGTTCTGGGATAGTTATTATCATATTAAGCATGAGAAAGAATTCACTTATGATTTGGGCATCCTCCTCATTTAAAACTCGCCTTTCTGAATCTATATCGCAGTGCCAACTTGCTTTTGAGTAGTGGTAGCTCTGGGTAGTGGCTTAACTACTACATCTGTTTTATCACACAAATTCAGATGGTGTCATCGTCCATGACAGGGAGAGACTCGGAAGCTGAAGTGGGGCTATCCCTGGGTTTTTCATCTGTGCTTAGGATGTAGTATGAAGACTAGGGAACAGAGAGCTGGGTCCCAGTGAGATACCTTTATATCTAGTAAGTAGACTTACAGAAATCAAATATAGCTTTTATTTAATCCTTGGCTTTCCCAAATGCGTGCCGTTTAGAACACTGGAGCTGGAGAGATAGTTTAGCAGTGAAGAGTAGATGCTGATCTTGAAGTGAACCTGGCTAGATTCCTAGCATCCATATGGTGGCTCACAGTCATCTTTAATTCCAGTTTCAGGAGATCCAACATCCTCTTAAAGTCTCCTTGGGCACTGCACACACTGTATGCATCATCCATACAAATAAAACATCTATGACATCAAATTAAATAAATCTTTTATAAAATTAAACCTAGAATTAAATATATGGCTTTTATTTTATGTGGCATTTAAAAATATTTATTTACACTTTCATTATTGCCTTCCTAGCAATCTCTTGGTGCCAAACGGAAATCTTCTAGTTCTGTTTCCTATGCTAAGAACTTTCAGAGTTCTTAACCAGACAATTACAGACTACTGGCTCAATATCTTGCCATTTCATTTAAAATTCACATATAATCTTTTTACCAGGACTAGCTTCCCTAACACCAAGCTTGTGTCTCTATTTGCTTATTTACTGTATCTTTTAATATAAAGAATCAAATAATAGACTATGGTAGCCACCCAAACAAGCACTTGCTAAATCCCACACTCTATACATCTCACTGAACTTTTATGGAGTTAGAAAAGCCGTGAGTCTGAAAGAGGAAATAAAGATAGTTGTTTCTCTAATTTTCCCTATGTCAAGTTTTTATTTGTGTGTGAGTGTTTGTGGTATATGTGTGAATGTGTTTTTTTGTGTGGTGTGTGTATGTGTATATGTGTGTGTATGTGTGTGTTTGTGTGTATGTGTGTACGTGTTTGTGTGTATGTGTATATGTGTTTGTGTGTATGTGTGTATGTGTTTGTGTGTATGTGTTTGTGTGTATGTGTGTATGTGTGGTGTGTGTATGTGTGTATGTGTTTGTGTATGTGAGTATGTGTGTGTGGTGTGTGTATGTATGTGTGTATTTGTGTGTGTGTTTGTGGTGTATGTGTGTGCATGTATGTATGTGTGTGTGTATAAATGTATATGTGTGTATGTATGTGTGTGCATTCGTCTGGTGTGTGTGTCTGTGTGTGTGTGTGTGTGTGTGTGTGTAGTTCACAGATTCAGATGGCTAATGTAACTAATTGTTTCATGTCTTATTATAGTGAATGCCCCTCCCCACTGTCATTCTTAAACTCTTATAAAATAATCTGTGCTTCCAACTATTCATAGGAATCACTCTTCTTTACCATGCAAATCCAAGTTCCCCCTTCACCTTTTAGAGTGGTCCTCCATGACACCAAACATAGGCTGGTCTTCTTCATAAAATGCTTAATTAGATTAAAAGAAAATCAGTCATACAACTTGAGCCTCAGCCTTGCATTATTAGTTAATACAGTGCCAGACCTATTTCATAAACTTCAGGTATTTTTAGGACTATTATTATCATGACTACAGTTAAGCACTTGTTATTTAAAATGTGAGAATGGTGTTATAAAGGGAAATGTATAAAAAGGATGTGCCTTCATCTTCCTGGAAAAGTCCTTAGTGACCACTGAAGAAGAAGAAGCAGTTTGAATTTTTCATTTTTACAGAATTTTTATTTTATGATTTCACTGAAAGTTGTCACCTTGGGAATGGAGTTAGACATTATTCTGTTATTGTTCTAAACACTGACAAGTACTAAGTTTGTATTAAGTTTGTATTAAGATGCAAACTCCTAATAATACACAGAGAGAGAGCGCAATGTGAGATCAGAACTAAAGTCCAGAATCCAAAATCTAGAACTGTAGCTGATTAGATTAGAAAGACAGGAAATAGCCTAGTTCTTTTCCCTGAGTAGGACTAATGATAGAGAAATCTCCTTTCTCTGTAAGGTGGTCTAATTTTAAAGCAAAAATAAAATCAAACATATATTCCAGGTCTGTATTGTTTTTCCTTAGCATCCACATGAGAACAATCTGGAATGAGCTCAAAGCTAATTTCTTCTTCATACTTGTAAAGATTTGCAGGTTGTATCTGTTACACCTGCTGTGATTAGTTACACAAGGTCACACCATAGCCTTTGCTTCATTTGCTTACAATGAGGAGAACTTCCTTAAAGTGCACTGAGAAGCAGTTCTCTTGCTCTCCAGATGCATCAAAAAGCTTCAAGCATGATTATCGGCAGTGACTATTTCCCAGAGGCTCGTCTCTGTTTTTCATAGTCATAATTTTTTCCGATTATTTGGGATTCATAAAACATTAACTCAAGTGGGAATTTATTTTATGTTTTATGTTGTTGTCATCTTTCAGCTCTTTATCTGCCAATGAGGTAAAAGCGACCAAAGCCAGCTAAGGCGGGAAAGGCTTGCTTCAGTTTACAGTTTCGTGCTACTGTCTGTCATGGTGCCTGGAGTTTGAGGAGGCTGGTCACACTACATCTTCAGATGGGGAGCAGAGAGTGATGCATGCTGGCTATCCCTTAACTTTCTTCAATTCAGGACTTCAACTCAATGTTTGACAATGCCATATTTAGGTTGAATCTTCCCATCTCAATTAATTCAGTTAAGATAATCCCTCACAGAGATAATTAAGAGGACTGTCTCCTAGACCACCTGAGAGCTATCAAGTTTACAATCAAGAGAATGCATCCTCAGCACACTTGCCTATATTTCTCATATGACCCCCACACTTTCTCTTGCTTTAAAAACATATGTATTTTCCATATTCTTTTATTTTTTCCTAACAAGTTAAAAAAAATGACAAAGCATATAGCCAGTTGTTTGCTGGTCAGTCCTCAGGACAAATAATAGAGCTGTACTTAAAGTTTTGCTGAATGAATTAATGCCTATCCAAAATTTTTAGAATATATAGATCAATCATTTAGATGAAAGTTCTCTAAAGTCTGTTACTGGAGAGATAAGTGGTATGTATTGTTCATAGTCTAAGACCAAGAGGACGGTTGCATGGTCTTTGCAATTCTGGGAAATGTTTGGCTGAGCAAAGATAACAGATTCTCTACAGTAGAGCTTCTTAAACTTTCAGCAATTTATCAGATAATTAAAATATTTTTACTAGGTTTACACTTACTGGGAATTCTCCTTTATGATTCCATGACAGTGACTATCTACCCTGATCAAACTACTGTGGATCCTAATCTCTAGGAGTACGCAAAGTAGAGAGTCACAGGCCTGTTTTCCTTCCAATTTATTTGAACAATGAACCCCTTTTGAGGGACATGTCATGGTACTAGTATTTCATGGAACACCCTTTGGGAAACCTGGCTCTAGCCATAAAACTAACTATTTTTAATTCAGAAACTAGTTGGGAATTTTTATGTGCAATTAGTTCCAGGCTCTGTAGTAAATGGGGACTAATAGATTATAAATAGTACCAGATAGGCTACTCCAAACTCAACTGCATTTAGGAAAAAGTGGTGGAAAAAACCTAGATCCCAATGGGATATAAATCAACACTTAGTTCCAACGGGGAACTAATGACTTCACTTACCATTCAACTTTCCAAGCCAACCTCAGACGTAAATCCCACTGCAGTCAGGACAACTTGCTATCCAATCAGAACCCAGACTGTGTGTGGTGTCACACAGGAAGTGTCAGGATTCTGGAAGGACATAATGATGTTGGAGAAGACTGGACCATGCTTTCCCAGAGAGCTGTTTTATAGGCAGATCCAACAGGACAGATGTTTTCAAATACCGATCAACCTGGGTTGCCCAATCACAAATACCTCAAGCTCACAGGGTATATTTTGGAGGAAAGCCAAATGCTATTAATTAACTTTTATCTCTCTGTTGCTCTTTTTTCCCTCTCTTGAACACACATCCACACTTTTTTTTTTTTAATGCAATAAAGTTTCAGTAAACCCTAGGAATCTGATGCTTATTTTAATTAGCAATAAGCTCTTGAACAAGAAAACCCAGAGTTGTACTATCTTAGCACATTGGACCCCATCCCTATAAGATAAATGCTAAAATTGCCAACTGCAACTTATTTATTTGTTTTCCATTATTTTCATATTTTTAAATTTCAGTTTTGGCAGAGTTACAAGATCTTCTTGAAGTTAACGTACAAAGGTGAGACATGTTTGTACTGATAGATTCTAATAGTAACTGTATTTCCAATTAAATCAAGTGATATTTCCTCCTCAATTTTGATTACAATCCAAAAATATGGCAATGAAACATTAGAGAATTCACAAAGACTTTATTATTTCCTAATAAAATGAAGATGTGAAGGAATACACCAAGTAGAAAAGGCCTCAGACAAATGTATACTTTAATTGAAGTATTTAATGCAAGGAAAGCCAGCATGTAGCTATATAACTTATCATAGCAGCACTGACTCATTAGTTAGCAAAGGAAGAGAATGAAAAAGAGAGACAGGTCGTGTTCCACTAATTGTTTACCATGCATATTCAGTTGAGTGGTAAAGAAAAGATCATTTTTATCCAGTGGCAATGATAGTGGAAAGAATGTAAACAAGCCTGTTGACAGATTGTGGAGGGCTCATGAGAAAAGGATACAGAAGATATTCTCAAATAATAGCTATTTCGTCCGAGCTATTGTGTCCAATAGTTTATGTTCACATTCTGCTCTCCTTGGCAATGGTCTGAAAGAGGCTATTTGTATTGGCACTTCATTAATAGGTAAAGTGAGACTTGACAATATCCAGTACATTGCTTCATTTCTCTTTGAGTGGTGAATTCCAGGTGCAGGAAGCTCAACCTAACTCCGTGGCTCTTTCCACCATATCAATCCTCTACCTAAGAAATAGTCATATTCACACCATTGCCATAAAATTTAAGGTTACTTAATTGATGTCTCCAAAACAATTGTTTCTTGTGTGTGCTCAGAGAGCCAGGGGCACGTCTTAGTAAATGTCTGTAAGTATGTCTGAAAAGCATTAGCAAGGTGGTCACTGTGGCTCAGGAGCCTTAATGCTCTTTGATAAAGGGAATGGGCCTGATTAAAACACATAATATGTATTATGATTTGCAAACAATTTTTAAAAAGTTATAAAATACCCATCTCATTTATCCTAGAAAGAATGCCCAGTCTCTAAGGGACCAGCTTCCAACCTCAATCTCAGAAGCCAGGACCTGTGTATGACTGTTATTTTCCTGCATCACTCTGTAGGCCTGACAGAACCATTCTTACTCACGTGCCAAGTTACCCTACCTGCACAGACTTGTGTGGGAATCAGTTGCTGGGAGCCTGCCTGGACAGGATGAGGCCAGAGAGGTGGATACAGAAGCAATTAAAATACACATATGCCTGTGCGCATGTGCAAACAAGCACACACACATACACACACACACACACACACACACACACACACACAAACAGAGCTCTACCGCCTACCCACTCAGACACCTGTAACTTCATTTGCAATTAATAAATTAATTAACATGTTCTCATGGGAAAATGCCTTAGTACGCACATAAGTTTATTGAAATGAAACTCTACCAAGAACTTCTCTGTAATACCTATCATACCGAGAGATGGAGTGATTGGTTGACAAATTACCTATGTGGAGCTGAATGCTACATCTGACTGCCTAGTATTGCCCTCTCCCTGGGGCAATGATCCTAGGCTGTCTACTGTCGACTAAAGAAAAGAACCAATTTAATGAAAGGAAAAACAGAGGAAAGGATGGTGTAGCCAATATCAAAAGATAGGTAACTGAAGGCAATGTCTATTCAATGGCTCTGTTCTTGTAGCATATTAAAATACACTGGTAAGCATTTTTTAAAAATTAAATATCAGAAAATTTAACCAATGTCCACCTGATGTGGAAGACAGGAGACAGCTGTGTTTCTCCTCAGCTTTCATTGGAGTAATTGATATATTACTATATGCATAGAATTGTTTGTGAGGAACCATTTTCATTTTAATTATATACATGAGTGTTTCTGTACGTGGGTCTGTGCAAGCACTGGAATGAGGGGCAAAGGTGGATCATGGTGGAGTTGGAGATACAGGAATTTGTGGTTGTTGCCAACTATGCATGCTGGGAACTGAACTCAAGTCCTCTGCAAGATCTACTATGCACTCTTAACCGCTAATCTATGTCCCTAACATTGACATGTAGATAACTACACATCTCATTTGGAGTCATTACAGTGATCAACCAAGGGACCATTCAAGACCACTTAGTTCACTGGTACTACTAGATATAGCTACTGAATAGCCTGCGTATTCTTTCATGTGACTTTCTTTAGTCCCTTGTTTATTATTTATAGGCATCATTCTCATAAACGTATCCAGTTCACACATCAGATAAGGATATTTCCCCATTGTTGACACTTTAAGCTGGACCATTTTTTCTAGGGTGGAGTTTTACCCTGTGTATTGTAGGATGTTGATTCACTAGATGTCAATAACAAAGCGTTCTTCTGATTCTAGTGTGACACGATTAAAACATGTGTCTCTAGACATTTTAAAATGTTCTTTGAAGAAATAAGAATCATTGCTAGTGAAAACACATACACACGCACACAATAAAACAGCAAAGAAACCAAGAGGTTTGTGGGACTTGGTGCTTCTCTTCTTAATCTTGTAGATTTAGGAAATCTTAAATATCAATCATAACCTAATATACTATAAATAGTGCAGATTCATAACAAGCTTATGAATATGCTCTTTTTATATTGATCTCTGTCTATATTTATGAAAACCCAAGCCCTGTAATTCTGTGCTCTTTTAATTTTTATATATGGCCCAATCTGTGCTGAGATGTTTAACTATTGTTTCATACAGTCACCAAAGTTTCTTACATTTATGCATCTAGAATGCATCACCACCAAACTACAAACTTAGGAACTCATTAAGTCTCACTTGCCATCCTTGAAGAAAGAAAAAAACTAACTTTAGAGTTTAAAGGCATGATGGGAGGGTAGAATGACCACTTGCTTAGCTCCTTAAACTGTTTAATCCAAGGCCATGCTTCCAGAGTTGTCTGAGTTTTAAATTCCTGTGATAAAAGATGGATTGGGAATTATGTTTTCTGCTTAGCAGGACTTTTGTGACTATAAAAGATGATGGTAGGTTAGGAAAAAAGTATTCTGCTAAATGTTTCATGTCTTCATGTCAACTAGTTAATGTCTTGATTTTGTTCTTAAAAATTATGTAGGGTTTTTTGAGCTTCAAGCACCTACAGATTTTTTTTTTAGTGTCTGTAAAATGTGGTATGAGGTTCCCAGCTAGCAGAGGACTTTTCTAGACTCTCAGGTGTGTCTGATCGGATCTTGCTGATGGGGTGATGAGTCACAACTGACTTTGCTTTGGCTTCTCAATCCAGTAAGTGTCTGCTGGAGCCACTGCATCTGTGGTCATGGAATCAAGTTTCTCAGTTCTTCCACTTGTGAATAAATAACCATTGTAGGAATCTGAGTCAAATACTTGAGTACAGTAAATGAAAGAAAATATTAAAACCAAAACATAACTGCAAGAGTTCCATTTTGCAATGTTTCTTTGCTGAGGTAGCTCAAAATGACAGAAAGCAGAGTTGAGATGTTTATATGCTAAGATGTTCTCAACATATTTCTTAAAAAAAAAAAAAACAAAAACAAAAAACCTTACCTATCTATTGTGAAAGCATGTTTTTCTGAGCAAATGACTGAACCATCAGAGCTCCATACCATGAAAAAATAATTATAACTAAGAATAAAAACCTCGTCATCTATTTTCACAGTAGTATCCTGCCTTTTAGGTGACCACAATGAATGCTTTGTTAGAAAATATGGTGCTTGCTGCCGTGATAAAGGCCTCAAAATTTAACAGATGCCTTTTGAAAGAACATCTAATGTTTTGTGTCGTACTATTTTTAGGCTGAGAAATGCTTGCTCTTTGTATTTAATTTTCCATACAAATTTTTCATGAGTTCCACTTATACTTTTTAGCCTTTCTTCCTCACTTGAGTTACTTAATATTTTAGCATCATTTGTACCATGAAATAAAGACCAGAGTAAAAGAAAGAGGAACAGAAGAGTGGTGGCCTACTAACATTCATCACCTCACAAGAACAAAGTCATAAGCATTTAGAAACATTATCATCTATAATAATAAAAAATGATATTTTTAAACTTATTATTTTGCAAGTTAACAAAAATTGATTGAATAGAGGCTTGGAGTATTTTTTTTTTTTTTTGGCAGAATGCTTGCCTATTGTAGACAAAATCTTGGATTCAATCTCCAGTATCAACCTAACAACATAACTGCAGTCCCAGCAGTCAGTGAACTAGATGCATGAGAATCAGAAGTTCAAGATTATCTTCAGCTACATAGTGAGTGTGAAGTCATCCTAGCCTACATGAGATCCTGTTTCAAAAAAAATTAATAAAATATTAAAAATAAATGAATCATTTTTAAATTTAACATTGGCCCGAAGAGATATTTCTATGCATTTGCATTTGAAAGAAAAAAAGAAACTGAAGCCTAAGAAAATGAATTTACTTAGCAGAAGTTATCATTGTTGAGTTAGCTCTGCCCTTCACTGTATTCTCCACTGGCTTTATCTGACATGTGTTCTATACTCTTCCCTATATTTCTATCAGAACAATGATTCATGTGGTGTTTTCTATTATCTGCAGAGTCTTAGCCATCTCTGATCGCTAAGGCTAGGTATTTGGATTCAAGACCACCTCCCATGAGTGTTTGCAAGGTGTAAGCCAGGCTCCAGAATGAGGTGACAGTGTTTCTTCTTTCTATTCATCAAGGCACCCGGCTATCCTAGAAGGAATAGCAGATGACTTTGTTCAAGATGTATTGAAGAATAATTATGCCTTGAATGCTTTCATAAATCTTCTAACTTCCTAAAGACACAGTATCAGTTTTCTTTGGTGTAAATGAGGGGATGTTGGACAGTCTATGGACCAGATCAGGGAGGTATGAGGTCACATGGCAGAACTGAGAATCACATCCAAGCTAAGCCCTATCAGATGAACCACAAACAGAATTGACTTGGGAAGATGTGTTGAACCACAGACTCAAAACTGAAGTTAATTTTCAGTAAGTTGGAGCATGAGGGCAGGCCTGGAAGTCCCCTGGAGCATGGCATCTGTGTTGTTTACTCAGGTATAGTCAGGGCTTGGGGCAACAGTGGTACAGTCTGGTCTCAGATAAGACTTCTGTTTAGAATGAGGAGTGAGCTGTCAACTCTTCAGCAGAGCCCTATTGTTGGCTGATGCATCCCTTGATAGTTATAAATTTAGAGAGCCAGGATTTAATTTGACACTATCTTTGGGAATCTCATTAGCAATCTCGGGAACGGAGTTTCCGTCTGCTGATCTTCCCAGATAGTAAATGTGTATACCATAAACAAAAGCAGCTCAGGAGTCTTAGTAAGGTACATACAGGACCCGGGGCAAGAGTGCTGACTCAAAGCAGTGACTCAGGTGTGCAGGTAGGGAACACACAGGTCTGAATCTCCTTCTTCTGCTAAGGTCTGGAGACCCAAGAGGAAGGAGAAGTCATCCAGAGAGACAAGAAGAAACACCAAGCAGTGTTGGTGTATAATTAATGTAATTGGGCTGAGCTGACAGCTTCATTAAAGGATGTGTTGGCTTGACAGCTGACCCCAGTGTAAAGGACCTCCCCTATGTAGTGAGTACTGACTTAAATTCTAATGAGCCCTAGTTCTAGTGGTTTTGAATGTGACATCAGTGTGACACAGCGGACTAAGCACAGTACAGTGGGTCTGGAGCTAGACAAACTTGAGTATGAGACTCAGAGCCACAGGTAGAAAAGACACGTAGAGATCCTTAGCAATGCCACCGATGTTTCTTCATCTGAAAAAGAGCAGGATTGAAGGTACACTTCTCAAGGAGCTGTCATCATCACTGACGGGCAGGCAGCACGAACACCCCTCTCCCTAATTTGGATTGTTGACTGAATGAGTGATTGACGACTTGGAAACAACTCACTGGACAACTCGCAGCTTTGGCTGGTTGAATGTTAGCTGTAGGTCAGGCAGTGTGTTTTGAAATAAAGTCTCACGGTGTAATCCAGGGTCCCTCTTGCTCGTTACGCCTTACTGAGTGCCAGAGTTCCTGACAGGGGCCTCCATGATTGGTGTGCCCAGTTTTCACTGCTCACAATTCTAGGAGATGTGGTTGAAAAAAATGTGCATATTTGCATCTTTTTTGTTTTATTTTTAAAATAGACTGGGGAGGGGCAGAGTAGTGGAGGAGGCGGAGCTTGGAACAGTGCATGCCATGGCTCACATGTGGAGGTCAGAGAGATGGTGTTTTAGAGGTCTGTTGTTTGGCTGAGGTGGTCTCTCTTGCTGTGCCCACTGCCAGCTTCTGGATGACTCTCCTGTGTCTGCCTCCTATGTTCTTTGCCTCATCATGTTATGATTTTTAAAATTATGTTTATTCACGTATTCTCCCTCCTCCTTCAACCTCCTCTCCTCCCTTCCCCCTTCCCTCTCTGAACACTCTCTGAGAATGCATGCCTATGTGCCACACACAAACACCAGCAGAATTCTGCTTTTTTCCTCCCCATGTGGGTCCTAGCGACCAACATCAGGTCCTCAGGCTTGCAGTCAAGCTCCTTTATCCACTGAGCTATCATGCTTGTATAAATCCACATCCAGCTTTTAAAATACATGCTGTGCTTATTTCATGGATTCCAGGGATCAAACTCAGGTCTTTGGCTGAGCTGATACTTTTGCCTTCTAACCTGTGTCTCTTGTACCAGTTCACTTACTATTTTACAGTGAGACCTCTCAACATCTATTAAAGTTTAAGTCTTAAGGAGAATGGGTGATCCAAGTGTAGTATGAGGTTTCTAGCCCTGACTTTCGGGCCTAGCCTCAAGGTTTGGATCTGCAGACCCACAGACACATAGACCCTCAGTCCCGCAGTCCCACAGAGACACAAAAATGCTTACATTAATTGTATGCTGATTGACCTGGGACCCAGGCCTAAAACTTGCTAGCTCTTTACCCTTAAACTAACCCATGATTCTTATCCTGTTCAGCCATGTGGCTCAGTACCTTTTCTCAGAGCAAAATAGGTATCCTCTGCATCTGCTTCTCTGGTGTGTCTATGGAATCTCTGTAGCATTTCAGCTCAGTTCTTCCTGTTCCCAGAGTTTTCTTAGTCTGGTAGCCCCGCCCACACTTCCTGTCTGCCTTTTGCCAATCAGTGCTTTTTATTGAACTCATAGGTGGAACAATTATTTACAATGTAACATCATAAATCCACTACATCGAAGAAGAGGCTCACTTTCACATGAGGCTGTTCTATGGACAATACCATCACTCCAAAATTAATAACAATTAATAAAAAAAGAGACTGAATTTGAAAGAGACTGGGGCAGGGGCTAGAAAGGTGGGTTTAAATGGAGAAAAGGGAAGGGAGAAATAATGAAATCATATTATAATTTAAAAAATGTAAATGAATTTAAAAAATCATGACTTGACTTTGAATTTGATCTTTACAAAGCCTTTCCTATTATAGGTCACATTTTTATTTATTTTGAAATACTATTAGGAGTTTGGGGAACATATTAACTTTAAATAGAACAACCAATGTTTATTCTTAATATGCATTGGATATTATATAATGAATAAAGCTCTTTAACAAAGGTAACATTGAAATCCTTATGGTCACTTAAAAAAAGAGGCCTGGGATAATAATGGCTCACTTACCTGATACCTAGTAGACGAGTTTAATCAACCAGCTTTCTGTAATCCAGGTGTGGATTTATGTCTTGAGATGAAACTCCCAGTTACAACATCACTCACGAATGCATAGAGTGGAGTAATGCATAATTAGGAGAGGTGAAAATCACATCCTTCTGACAGCCAAATGGCACGGGCAGTTTGAAGCCTCTTGCAGCAGAATCAGGGTTTATTCCTGGTTCATGAGCTGACTTCTAGGACCCCATTCCATACAGAGGAACACCCAACTCAACCTTGATACCCTGAGGAAGGACTGGGTCCTACCTCAACTGCGTATGCCAGACAAGATAGAACTGATTCCTTGGCATTCCTTGCTCTCCTTGGGGAATGAATGGGGGAATGGGGTGGGGAGAAGCTGAGGGAAGATGGAAGATAGATAGAGATATGGGAAGGGACCAGTGCAATGTATAAGGAAGAAAACAAAACAAAACTACTTAACTTAAGGAAATTTACCAAAAAAGAAAGAACAAAAGAAAATTCCATCCTTCCACATTCATGATGTTAATATCACAATTCTTTTAAAAGCTTTGTTGTCTTTTAAAGGATAGAAAAAAATGCCCTACAGATGAATTATTTGTGTTTGATTTGATTAGTCGGATGTCATCTGGTAGATTAACAGATGCTATCACTATCTTTATCTTTTTTTTCACAAAGGAAAATACTTTTATGGATATTTATAAAACCTATTAGGAGATTCTTTAAAATAGTCTTTTTATTTAGTGTGTGTGTGTGTGTGTGTGTGTGTGTGTGTGAGAGAGAGAGAGAGAGAGAGAGAGAGAGAGAGAGAGAGAGATGTGTATGCATATCAGAGGACATGTTGTGGAGGTTGATTCTCTGTTTTCACATTGTGAGTCACAGGCATCGATTTCAAGACCTCAGGCTTGGCTGCAGTTGCCTTGACCAGCTCCCAGACTCTTATTTTTTTTAATCTTGCTGAAAGCAAAGCCTTATGATCACTATATTTGTTTATATAAGAAATAATCAAATATCATTGCTAAGGAGGCAAGGACACTAAAACACAGGGAAGATGTGGCATATGAAGACTATTATATATGATGGCATATGACAAAGCCAAGAAAGAAGTTAGAGTATCTTAGGAATCTACTGGAAGTGACCTTAGGCTCAAACACAAGGTCTGGCAAGCCTTGCCATCTTTTGTCTATTTCTTTCTTTGCTTAAGGTTTGGGGCTCACTGAAAACAGAGAGGAGGGGTGATTTCAAACCTATCTATGTCACACTGACTTGGTCAAAAATGCCCATTGACTCAGAGCCAGATTTAAATTCAAACCATAAACACCAGCATCAAACTTAGCCATAGCTAATTTTATGTCTGTTACCATTCTAGGAACTAGAGGGGATTCAGTATTTCCTGGCACGACTTAATTATTATTAAGTGGTTAGGAAGCATCATTATATAAAATAGAGAGACATTCATCTTCAAGGGAGGGTGTAGGTATAAAAGATGATTCTACAAAATGGGAAAATTTGGAGCAATAATAAAGTTATTATTTATCATTGTGCATTAAGTAAGTGCAGATCAGCTCCACACATCCATGCTGCATGTTACCACCTGCTAATGTGCTGTACCAACTTCAGGATATATTTGCCTTTGAAAACCCTCTCATCCTTTACAATGCTGGTAAGCTGAACAGCTAGCTTCCTCACTGTCTGAAATATCTTTATCTAACAGAGCTTCACCTTCTTTGGCTTGCTAGGATAAGAAATACTAGCTCTCTACAATTGACAACCACTTACAAAGGCAAAATTACTTTTTTCTAAAGGGGTCTCACTCTGTATACATACAACCTTTAAAAGGGAGGTCCCATGCAGAGCAGTAGATGCCTAAGAAAAAACAAAATTGGTATTTTGGGAAGTGTGTGTGTGTGTGTGTGTGTGTGTGTGTGTGTGTGTGTGTGTGTGTGTGTAGTGTGTGTGTATGTGTGTGTATGTGTGTGTATGTATGTTTGTATGTGTGTGCATGTATGTGTGTGTGTTGGTGTGTATGTATGTGTGTGTAGTGTGTATGTGTGTGTTGGTATGTATGTATGTGTGTGTAGTGTGTGTGTGTATTTGTGTGCATGCATGTGTGTATGTGTATGTATGTATGTTTGTATATGTGTATGTATGTGAGTGTGAAGTGTGTGTATGTATGTGTGATATTTCATGCTCTATCTTTTTCTTTCTGTTTATTTACTTTGACTTTTTCTGGTTTGTTTATATTGAACTCTTTGTTTTCTAAAGAGAAAGAGAAATAAGGCATCAAGTTGGGCAGGTGGAGTAGTAGAGATGATCTAGGAGGAGTTGGCCAGGGAACCATAATCAGAATATATAGTATAAAAATATTTTCAAAAATACTAAAAAATAAATCTGCAGGTGCCAGACACTTTTGTGGGTCTGCGGGCCTAGACCTTGAGGTTAGTCTGGAAAGTCCGGGCCAGAAACCTCATACTACAAATGGCAGCCCAACGTGGGACAAATATACCCGAATAAAGCCATAGAAAGCTTAAGAAAATAGTCTAGAGCCCAAAGCAGCCTCTGAATGTGTCTCCCATGTTAGCAGTGGTACAGAGACACCCTGGTGAAGCACATGGGCTTGAGCTACAATGGCGGGGCTTTTGGAGTGCAGCTTAAGGTGTAAAATGTCTGGTTCCTGAAGTCTCACAGGACCCTCAATATAAGGAAAAGGTTATAAATGATTTATTTAAGGTTTCTGTTCATAAAGAGAAAAAGGAAACAGAATCAAAGATGGCTTTCTAGTGTTGATGTTTTCATCGATCAGGTCTGTTTGCCTGAGGCAAACTGAAGCTTGGCTTTTTTAAGAGACACTTCCTGATTCAGCCTTAGAGGCAAAACACTTGTGAGTTTTTAAAGAGGACCTGCTGCCTAATACTTGAAATGGAGTTAATGAGCAGCAGATGGCAAAGCTTTACTTGGTAATTATATGGACCCTGAAATTCCCAGAGTACCTGGGCTAAAAAGATAAATTCTATGAAATTAAACTAGGAGCTGGGTGGAGCTACCCTCCTATCATATCAGCCTTTAATCCTGGCAGATTAAAGGTGTGGTCAGAAACAGAAAGAAATAGAAGAATCTGGGTGGAGCCAATCACCCCAGCCAAGCAAAGGTGTGGTCAGAGAAAGAAAAAGTTAAGAAATAAATATACAGTAAAGACAGTTTTTTTATATATATATAAAAAAAGTCTAAGTGGTTTAGAGTGTGTTGAAAATATAGATACATAGGCTTAGAGAAAGAAAAGAGAAAAGGTAGTGAAAACCTTTAGAAAAGAAATGAGTAAAATAAATAAATAAATAAATAAACAAACAAACAAACAAACAAATAAATAAATAAAAATAAGCCACATAAAGATGGAAAACACAAGGAATGTCTGGATACTGTATATTATTGTCTTACCTTTAAGTTTCTTGACTGAAAATGACTTAGTAAAAGCTGCTAAAAGACAGTTGATTATAAATGTTGGAGTAATTCAACCTATATATTTTGTAAATGAGTTTACTTAAAAATTGAAATGCAAAGATAACACTACTTTGGAGAAGAGGTTTTCCTTTTATTTTCACAGAAAATGAAAGACTGTGGATTTCTTCCTGGATAAAGAACATAAAGTTTGATAGAGGAAGACCCCCTGAAAAATCTCCAATGGAAATGGATGAACCAGATGATTCAGCATTTCAGAGCACCTCTGTGAAGTTTCCAGAGCTCTGAATCCAGAACAATTTCAGGAGGCTGGCTGAGACGACCCAGCCTTACAGACTACTCCACTAAAGACTTGTCCATATTCCTAAATTTTTCTTTGGATTCCTATGGGATTGCCAGCATCCCCATTCAGCAGGAAGTAGCCTAGAGAACTACGCCCACATTCCCACAACATGGATTATGGATGTTTGTGTTTATTTACAGTGTTGTTTATAAGTTGTTATACATAAGGGGGGAAAGAATATTAGATTTGGAGTTCTTTTTGTTTTAAAAGGAGAAAAGGGGATATTTAGGGGTATTGTGTTGTTTCATGGAAAATAACTGTCCCACCCACTGGTTTAATAAAAAGAGCTGATTGGCCAAAGGCAGGCAGGAAGTGTGGGTGGGGCTACCAGACTAAAAACTCAGAGACAGAATGCCAGACAGATCACCAGAGAGAACTGCAGGATGCAGAGGACAACCATGCAGCTTTAAAGAAAGGTACCGAGCCGCCGCATGGCTGAACAAGAGACATGGGATAGCTTAAGGGTAGAGAGTTAGCAAGCTATATGCCTGGGCCTAAGGCTGATCAGCCTAAAACTATTGGAAGCATCTGTGTGTCTCTGTGGGACTGCGGGACTGAGGGTCTGTGGGTCTGTGGGCCTAGACCTTGAGGTTAGGCCGGAAAGTCTGGGACAGAAACCTCATACTACACACTTTCCCTTCTGTTAAAAAGAATTTGCATAATTCTAAACTCATCAGATTGAACTGATGATCCAACAGAGGGAGTCCTACCATGTCTCTGAAATGCATTTAAACATCCAATGGGCTTCTTTGACAAAGTCAGTGTGAAGTCATCCCTTCTTACTGTTCTCAGCAAACCTCCAAACCAAGCAAACAAAGACATGAACTAAAACATAACAGAATAGTTTTAAATCTAAGAAATCACTGAAGTAATTTGGAAAATGGCCTTAGAGTTCAGCATGTTTTAATATTGTGGAGTGTGTGTGTGTGTTCATCTGTCTGTATGTGTGTGGCTGTCTTTGTGTTTGGCTGTCTGTGTGTGTGTGTGTTTCCTGAGTTGTTGGGAAATCAATCCCAGAATCCTACAATGGCAGGCAATTATCATACCAGTAAGCTTTCTTCCCAACAACTTTCTTAAAATTTTACAAAAGTTCATCAAAAACTATCATCTGTGTCTTAAGTACTAAAATAACTCATTTGGAAAAAGATCAAGCCTTTCTGTTATTTGTTAGAATAACAGTACTTTGCAAATACAAGTCCTAGGCACTGTTCAGAACACTCACACATTTCCACACAATTCTGAGTGCAGGATTACACAGTGCGCGAGCTGTCAGTTTGAGACTTGATGCCTAGTGTAAAGCTTTTTCCTGACCGGCCAACTCCTGGGAGTCACAGGATGCTGTCTGAGTTCTAATGTCTACATCAAGCTTTCTTTCTTCTTTCCCTGCAGCTTATCTCAGATAGAATTTCATATCTTTCTTGGCTGTGAACTCACATGATGAACCAAAGCTTCCATAGGTTTGCTATTGTCTTGTTATTTTTGAAACAGCATTATTTTCATTGGATGCAAAGAGCTGTATTTTCTTTACTCCCAAGCAAATAGATGACATCTGGCCATTCTCTCCCTGTCGGAAAGACTTTCTGCTGAGGCTGAGCCCATGATCGCATGGTTGTTAAACAGCAGGGATTATCATGCAGGACAGTATTAAGTGGTATTTAACAGCAAGACCAAAGTTCTCTGTCAAATGCCTGACTTAGAGCTTCTTAACTGTTAGCATCCCAGCCTTGAGACCTTTTGCACAGAACCATTTTTCATTCTGACAACAAACTACTGTGACTATCCAGGATTTCTTTGCTAGAGCTGACAGCCAAGTATTTCTGTGGCAGAAATATTGCCACAGAGTGGGGGATCAGGGGTGAAGGGGAGACATTTTTATCCCCTTTCACTCCAAGTGCAATGACATTCCAAGCAGTAGGTGTCCTGAGTCAATGACTGGTTAATCTATTCAGTATGATCCCCTGTCTAGTCAAAACAATAGGGGGGTTGAGGGCCAGGGAGTGTGGAATATGGCCTTCACAATACCATTGTCTAAAGTATGCACTGCCTTCTACATCTCTTCTGGGCACATTCTCATTGACATAGCCTGGGGAGGGTGACCAGTGAGACTGTCAATTGAAGTACCATTCTCTAAAAGGTTTTTTATTGGGGGGTAGAGGGGAGAGGAGAGGTGTTTGACAGGTCCCTAAAGTTCAAGTGCAACCATTTTATGACCACAGTAAGACATCAGCTGTAGAACTTACGATATGATGGGTGCAAAGGCAGGAAATAAAAGAAAGAACTTAATGAAAGTTTAATCTTCTGGGGAATTTGTTCCCCTCAAAGGCATAAATTGAGTGACCTAAAACTAAATTTCCCTGTCAAAGGCTGGCATCGAGTTCATACACATTTTACAGCTCTACTAGAAAGGGATATATTTCTTAGAATAACTATTTCTATTCTTAAGTGAATACTTGCAAATGCTTCTGGAGGCCGAGGAGTTAGCCCAGTAGATTTATTGGGAACAGCTATTGCTTCAAATGCATGATGGGGGAGCCTCCTGCAGTATCATCGTCTGTTCTTTACTTCAGGTTTGTGAATCTACAAACTAGTGATGGAATGGAAACCCAAGAAGCACCTTTGAATATTTTCAAAACAGATCTAGGATCTAGGATGCTTAGTCTAAACCTCAGCTTTGCATTGAATGTGTTAGCCCTTTGGAAGAACCTGAGCTCACAATTTCCTTCGCTTGTGAGGAATGACACAGGTTAGAGGTCATGGAGCTCCAGGGGTGAAGAGTGTGGTTTTGGATAGAATATTAAGCACATGAGATGACTTAGACATGGACAAGTCCATGCCATGGTCATTGTATTATTTTGTCTGTTGCTGAAATAAAACACAGCGACCGAAGCAACTTAAGTGTAGAAAAGTTTATTGTGGCTTATAGTTGCAGGGTATTGTACATCACCACAAAGGTATATTGCATCTGTAGTTAGGAAGCAGAGAGTTGAATAGTTTGTTACCCCCCCTCCCATTATCTTCAGGAATCTGGCCTAGGGAATGGTGCTACCAAGAGTAGATGGGTCTTCTTTCTTCAGAGAACTTAATCTTGATAAACCACCATCAGTATTCTGAGAAAATGATCTCACAGGCCATTCTAGATCCTGCCCAGGTGACCAGGTGACAATATTAGCCAACATAGTCATCATTTAACTTTCTGTAATAGCTGGAACTTAGTAGATAAAGCCTCTGTTGACGTAAGTGAGAAAGCTCTGCACTGTTCAATCTTTACATCTCATTCTCCATTAAGTCTGACATATTTGGTCACGGACATGATTTGGTATTAGAAAGTCTCCATTGCATAGACAGACCTTTCCTGATTAGTAATATCAAGAGCAGAGTGTGTCCACATGTATGCCATGTCTTGGTTGCATGTAACATCTTTGTAGAGTATGCATAATATCATGTTATTGAAACAAATTTATAGAGATACTTTATAGCAGATGTGATGAAAAATTTATTATTTCTGCATCCGATGACTAAAATATGATAGCAAGAGCTTCTCTTAAGGCCAGTCCTAGTTTCTCTCAGAGAAAAATCAATAATTAACTATGGAATGGGTGTGCAGTTTGCAGACACTTTTGATTATTTTCTTTTGTTAGTTAAGTTAAATACTGTTTCACTCCCAAGGCTTTTGACATTCTCTAAATTACAAGTTCCAAATAGATTTTCAGGCTTCCTCTGACTTCAGTGTCTGAGTTGATATTTATCAAATATTCACTTTGACCAGTGCCACGTGACCACTATTTGGTCAAAACCAACATAGAAGGTAAAATTAAAAATAGCTGGGAAGGACTAGATTCAGAGATATAATCATATATATGACTGTTCGTTCCATAAATGCCGTGTACTGATTGAAGCACCAGAGCTTCTATATATATGATTGCTAACAAAAAATTTCATTAGTGTTATAGTTTATGTTAGAAAAATATTTGTCAATAGTGTATGACATTAATGCTCTATTACAGCAAAGATTCTGCTTTGAAATTATAGGCTCCAGGATTGTTTTTTGTCTATTTTAGCATTTATAATTTTGAACAAATTGTGTTAGTTTCAGATAATTCATTTCAAAGATTTGTAATATTTTCGATAACTAGAAACTATATTTCTTTTACTTTATGTTAGCACTATTTGTAAATATTTCTGGAAGAAACTTTGGTATTAGAATTATTACTTATATAAATATTTCTTAAATTCTTCACTTTCAACTGCTGAAAATATCTGGCAATTTATAAACAATTGTTTTTAGTTGTTGTTGTTAAAATATGACCTCAAGGATTTAAACCTGTACATGATTGCCTTCTTAAATTATCTTGTCATATATGAACTTGATCTTGTAGCAAAATGTGTACGGAATGTCAGGTTTTCTTGCAATAAATTTTACTTTTGTTCTTTTTTAAACAGCAATTACCTATGGTCTGATTTCCAGTCTTAAATGGCCAGCCTTTGGGGATACCAAAACATTATATGAAAATTCTAGACAGATGTTATTAATTCATAAACCTTAAATTCTGTTTCATTATGAATGGTGAGATAATTTCTTGTATCATTTGCCTTTAGAGAGAGGCATCTTTTCTCCACTGTGTTTTCATCCCATATACCTTACCCTTTCTTTAGAAGCTGACTTGATGATAATCACAATTACTCTTAGAGTATCACAGTGCTTGAGTTCAGGCCATCCTTCTGAAGTAGCCTAGCACTTTGCTATAATACCTTGTCGTTGTGAATCATCACACAGGCATTGTACTTCTTCAAGTATTAGCTCCCGAGACTGACCATCCCAGAGAGACAGTGCTGAATACTCTGGTTTTCCCATGGGGCTTGGCTTTGTTGCTGCCTAACTGGGCTATAGGATGTTAGGATTATTACCAACCTTCATGATCTAAGGCAACATAGATCCAAAAACCTATGTAAAGATACACTGTGGAAGCCAGTCCACTATTTGTAAATCCCTCTTTCTTACTCCTCCATCAAGAATTCCTTTCATATTTTCATCAGTTAGTTCCCAGGGAGGTTCTCCTCCCTTTACCCATCTTAAATGTTGTCTGAAAATGAGTTTTCAGTCTCTTCAAAGAGACACTGTTTTAGGGATGCTGTTGTATTTGTAACAACATATTCAATCAAATTACATTTACCGAGAATGAAAGTTTTATCTAAGTTCACATTCAATTCATGGGACTACACGAAAAGCCAATGGTCTAGTCATGGTTTCCAGAAGATACAGGAAAATAAGTACTGCCAGGAATCCAAGGAAGCTCTAGAGACTGTGCTCTACCTCTAAAGTAGCTGGAACTGGAAAGAAGAACCCTTTTCAGGCCACATATTTTACAGATCACCTTGGCCTTCCTCTGGATCCACTGTTCTCTACAAGGCAAGGCATCTACAAAGCAAATACACTTAGCTGGAGTCTGTACCTTACCTTCTGTAGACCACATTTTCTGTGATGGTCCCTAATTCTCTCTTAATGACAAAGACCCTTCTTCTAAGTTCTCCATCGAAGACAACCAAGAAGTAACTGTGTAAGCATCAAGTGTGGATGTGTGAGCTGAGTCTTTCTTAAACATAAAAGTATGTTCTCTTATTATCTCATGGGAAGGAGAAAATGGAATCAGAAAAGAGAGAACAGATCTTAACCAGGAAGAGTATTCACTCATCCCCATGAAGTAGTATTCTGGCAGAAGAATCTTTGTAAAGGTACATTTTTGCCAATCAGAAAGGGGGCTCATATTTTATTACTCAACCTACTTATTTGATTAACAATTTAAAAAGGGTATTTTTAGTTTTATTTATTTTTATGTATATGAATATTTTGCATTTATGTCTGTGTAAAATGTAGATGCAATGACTATGGAGATCAGAAGAAGGTGTCAGAGCCCTTTGGTCTGGAGTTATGGACTATTGCTTGTCCTCATGTGGGTACTGAGATTTAAACCTGTGTCCTCTGCAAGGGCAGCCAACGTGGTTGACTGCTGAGCCATTTCTTCAGATCCACAATTTTAAAATATATACCAGACAATATTTTATATTGTATTTATATTCTTATCCCATATAGAAACAGAAGCAAATATTAAAACCAGGCAAGGAGATGCATGTTTATAATTTCCTCAGGGCCTAGAAATTGACGTCACTTGATTTGACAAGCTACCATATTAGCCAGCTCCATAGTTCTCAGAAATGAATTATTAGTAGTACTTCCTACCAATCTTAACTCCATAGATCCACAAATGGCCAAGTGGTTTCGATGGAACAAATGACCAGAGCCTGAACTACACAGAGGCCATATCATGCCTAACACAATGTAACAAAATGAAGTGTTACCTAATTTATCAGTGATACGTTAATATGGAAACATAAAACTAGAGAAAAGATGAACAGAGTATAAGCTACCAAACATCTACCTCTTGTCCCATCAAATGTATTTACACACAAGATGTGATAGTTTGACTACAAATGGCACCCCAAATCTCATATGGAGTGGTTTTATCGGGAGATGTGACTTTGTTGGAAGTGGATATGGCTTTGCTGGAGGAAGTACGTCACTGAGAAGGCGGACTTTAAATTTTTCTCTGCTTAGTATACTGCCCCATGTTTCAGTTTCTCTCCTGTTACCGCAAGATATAGGATTCTCAGCTACTCCTTCAGCACCACCTGCCTGCACACTTTGCTCTCCATCATCATGATAATGGACTGAACCTCCAAAACTTGAAGTGAGCCACCCTAAATAAATGATTTCCTTTATAATAGTTGTCATGGTCATAACGTCTGCTCACAGCAATAGAAAACATAAGAAGACACAGGATGATAGCATTCATTATATTTTAGGATATCAGCCCATAAGCTTCTCTTTTTTGGGGAGCAATAGATAAGACAGTCATCCAAGGAAGAACCTTTTAAATATTAAGACACATATTCCATCCATTTTCCATGCAAGACCTTTTCACCCATTCACAAACTCCTCACATTTTTAGTCATCTGTGTTATATCACACAAGCACCACTGAAGGCTTTTTCTTTATGTTTTGTTGTTTAGAACTTAATTTACAGTCCCAAAGTGTCAAGAGTGTATCATCTTGATCATACCAAGAGAGCTCTTAGTTAACAAATGAAGTGTCATAATTTGTCTTGGAGACCCTAAATCTCTTTGTGTGTGAAAGGTCCTCATCAGGGGTGCTCTCTCCTGAAACAGACTTGAAAAGTCAACTCTTACCCAGATCACTTAGCTTTGTACTCTAAAGTCAAATCTAACCCAGCTTCCAGGGGCATTAATTTCCACTAGCAAATGCATACGTTTGGATGCCTTCTCTGTCCACTGTCTCGTTCCATCCTTAAAATAATGCAGATGAATGCATCACTGTATTCAGAAGTTTCTCTGCCCCGCTCAGGCTTGCAGTCTGGACAAATCTCTCCTACCTTCAATCCTGAAGCCTCTTATAAAATAATTAACTCGAGGCATAATATCATAGCAAATACTGGGCCCGTAGTTCAGGCTCATTACTAACTAGCTCTTTCTCTTAGATTCATCCATTATTCTATTTATGTTTAGTCACATGACTTGGTACCTTCGTTTCAGTGCGGTGTCCTCATCTTCTTTCCTCTGTGTCTGGCTGGCATCTGCTGCTCTGTTCCTCCGCTTCCCAGAATTCTCCTAGTCTAGTCTCCCCACCTCTGGCCCCTGCCTTTACAATCAGTATTTTATAAAGCAATACAAGTGAAAAATCTTTATATTGTAGAAGAAGAATTGCATCTACGAAATCGCCCTCAGGGTAGACTACTGTACCTCCCACACTCATGTGCATCCACACATATGTGTACATACATACATGGAAAAGAATGAGTAATAAACAACATTGGTAGGTTAAATTGGATGACTGATAATTTTATCATCTATTAAAAGAATTTTGAGCTGAGTAAGAAAGAATCTGCAGAGAAACTCATTTATGTAACTTAAAAAGTTCTTACATTGACCAAGTTTAAGACTTGAGCATTGGAAGATAATATTAATTTAATTTGCACATTAAACAAATTGTTTTACCCTGTCACTCGAGAAGTAAACAGCTACTAGAGAAATTACACATGCAACAAGTTTCCGTGACCTAGGAAGATAAAATGTCACATGAAATTATAAAGAAGAAAAATAAAAGCCCCAAGGGCCAAAGGGAAGACTTGAAAGCAGGGATTAGGAAGTTCGCCAAGTTTCAGGAAGAGATCAATACAGATCTTTTCATTGGGACGGACATTCATCTGCACAGCCACGGTTCTGCAAATCAACGATGTCCCCTTAGTAGGGAATTCCATTAGCCGTGGGTTTGGAAGAGTTCAGCATAAAAATACAAAAACCAGTAGCTGAAAATACTTATAAGAAACAGTGCCCTCTGAATTGTGTGGGTACTTACATTTGTGTGTGTACATACGACTGTGGATATGCATGTGGGTATGGAGCCTAGAGTCATGTGTTGAGAATGTGAACTTTGCTACCATCACATTTCAGCACATGTGGTAAAGAAATCACGCAAGTTGGCTGCTTTTGTGGCTAATAGCCGAACACTTGCTTTTACCTGTGACAAGATTCTTTGACAGCCAGCCTCTCGTTTGAACAGATTTCAACTCTTCCTGCTCTGCCAGTCAAAAATGTCAGACCTGAACTTTTTTACACCCTGCAGTGTAGAGAGATCCCTAAATTGAAGAAATATGGCTGTTTCTCCTTTTTTCCCTCTTAATGTTTATTGCTATTATTTTTCAATTCCTCACAACAAAATGAATGGAGCTTTCTCTTAGCTCCACCCTTGCTGATATATGCTTAAACTCTATAGAGATTTTTATAATTTTATTTTAACAGCCTGGTTCTAAAATTTAAAGGTATGTGGTTCTAACTTAACAGACTCAAAGAAAGCCTGTCTTTGATTTCCTCCTGCGGAAGAAGTTCTGTATATTATAGGAGACACAATTTATCACACATTTTTTTTTTTTTTTTTTTTGGTAATTGTAACCTATTGAAATGTGTTCCTTTAAGCCTATGGGGGTAACTTGGAATGTAGAATGAACACAGAGCCTTATTACTACAAACTGTCCTTGGCATGGATGGCCCTTTTAGTCTTAAAACTTTAGTCAAAGTTTTAAGAGAAAGATGGTGAATCTACAAAGGAAGAATTACAAACGGGGGAAGGGGGGGGGGAGCAAACAGGAGACATCACAGGTCAACAATGTCTACTCTCTCCTCTGCGTTTCTGACTATCTCAGCACCACTGCTGTGTTAGAGAGACTTTTCATTGATGCTTATTAATGGACCTTTTGGAAAATATCACTATATCACTCTAAATGGAGACTTGAGTTTTTCTAGGTAGGAAGCAAGAAATTGACTTGTGAATGGAAATTATTTGGAATTTCAAGAAAAAAAAATTTCTGGGATAAAAGGCATGTGCTACCACGACAAGCTAAAGATCAGCTTACCTGATTGATTATATTATCTGTGTTAGAAACTGACATCCTGGTTTGAACAGTCTTTCTCCCCCAATATATATACTTCATAGAAACTGGGTATCTAGTTTTACCTTATGATTTAGTAACTGGTTTACTTTGAACTGGAAAAACACATCTCCATGGTCTTTGATGAAGTTCCCACGGTAGAGTGTCTCATACAGGATTTTGTCTTAATTAAGCATCTCAGTCGGTATCACAGACGCCAAAGTCTAGAAACATGAACTTCAATC
Source organism: Phyllotis vaccarum (assembly GCA_033318265.1). NCBI lineage: Eukaryota > Metazoa > Chordata > Mammalia > Rodentia > Cricetidae > Phyllotis > Phyllotis vaccarum. The sequence continues at coordinate 9,968,998 of JARWLC010000008.1, forward strand.
TGGACCTAACATGCGTGGCAGTGGACTTGGAGGAAATGTCAAGGCATGAATATGATTGGACTTACTCTCTTCTCCCCCTCTCCTCTCTCTCACATGTGTGTGTGTGCGTCTTCATGAAGGAGTGTCTGTGTATATAGTTTACACACGTATGGCATATGTGTGCATGGTTCATATAATCAATAGGTATGTTCAGGCTTGCATATCCATGTGTGCATCTATATGTCATAATAGGATATTGCTGTCCTGCTCTATTATATTACCTGCTGAAAAAGGCTCTTTTAATGAGCCTGGAGCTAGGATAGCATAGCAGCCAGAAAGATCCAGAAATCTTCCATTTCCACCCTATACTTGCCTGGTTCTCTGGGTGCCAAACTGTTTTACATGGGTGCTTAGAATTGAACGGAGACCCTCATGCTTATAACCAAGTGCTTTTACTTACTTGAACAATATTCCTAGGCCTTATTTTTAATATTTAAAGTTAAAATGTTGTACTCTGTTATTACTTAGTTTTAGAAGATTTTATTTTTAACAATGTGCATATGAATCCATAAGAAGAAGTTTTATGTACACGTGAGTGCAGATACCTGTGGAGGCCCAAAGAAAGCATCAGATTACCCGGGAGCTGGAATTAGAGGTAGTTATGATCTCTCCAGCATAAGTGCTAGAAACTAAATGTGTGTTCTCTGCATAATCAGTAATCACATGCTCTTAACAACTAAGCCATCTCTCCATCTCCTCATTTAATATTTTTATTAGTTGAAAAACCCTAAATTAATCAAATGCCAAACTATTGATGCCATAATGTTTCCTGAATAATCAATAAAATTATTTACATATATTTTTATTTAAGCAATTCAAATACTCTCAGTCATTTATTCAGGTTATGTAATTTCAAACTCAGGATTCAGTGAGAGTCCTTATCTCAAGAGAGTAAGTCTAAGATCAATAAAGAAATACACCAGCCATTCTCCTCTAGTGTCTACATGCACATACACAGGTGCACATAGATGCACACAATTGCATCACCTACACACACACACACTTTTTGTTATTGTTTTTTAGTTTTCATTAAAAAAATGGCATCTTCATCAATGTATTCCCCCTGCTCCCCCCTCCCCTCCTCCTCCCAATCCCTCTCAGCTAGCCCTCAGCCCCTTTCCAGCCACCACCCATCCTCTCCCCTGAAAGGTCAAGAAGTCTTAAGGTGGGCCAGCCCAGCGCAGGCACATCCACTTCTGATTCACTCATCCCAAAGTCCATGCTGGGTTGGGTGTTCTTCTGTATGGAATGGGCTCCAAGGTGCCAGTCCATGAACAGGAACACAGTCTGATTATCCTACCCCTTGTGGCTCCACACACTTATGGCACTTATTTTTTTAACATAGCATATAATTATATTGTATGATGATTTTGGAGTATGCTTTACTCTTTCTCAACATCTCTCTTGCTCCCATCCCTCTGACACACATATGTACATTCAACTGTTTGGAAGGGTCTCAGGAGCAGTTATGTCAGAGCTAAGTCACCAGACACCCGTATAAAGAATTTTGTTTCCTCCTTTAAGAATGGGGCTTTAAGTCTCTACCTTGATTTAGTGAGAAAAAATAAAATCGGACAACAGTCATCATCTCGTTTGTATATATTTGTATGAAGTCTGTAACCCGAAGATTAGCTCAGATCCAAGGAAATGTAACCATCAACCCCCAGCTAAACAATTTCTAAAGACGCTGTTTTAGAACTAGCTTTTAAATGCCCAAGAAGCTCAATCTAACGGCAGAGATATTTGAAATATACACAAACATACAAGCTTTTTAGATAAACACATTTTCGGGGAGCTTTTGATGAAAGTGATAAGTTACATTCTCTAAAACTACACACACTGTATTTTATTACTCTTTAGCAGACACTTATCAGCTGTAAATGTTGGGTGGTTTAGGCTAGGAATCAACCCCGAGGGAACCTGTGTGGGACTCTGGGACTCACAGTTCTATAGATCAACATAAACCCGAGACTCGATTTTATTTTCATTTATTAAAAAGGTCTGTCGTCCGCTTCTGCAATTTCAAATCCATTAGCTTCCTGCCCCTTTTAAGAAAAAAAGAGAAGGCAACTGCAGATTTTATGGACTGATTGCTGATGGCTATGCTACTGCTAGATTGGTTTTGAGTGGAGAGTCCATTACAGACACATTACCCATAAACCATGTTTCCAGTGCAACCTGCAGCTTCCATTCTGGCTGGAGAGTGAGTGGAGCAGGCTTGGTCAGAGAGAGGTTGGATAAAGGGTCAGATCTCCTGGAAAGTAACACAGAGTAGGCACCGATATAAATTACCAACTTTCTTTCTTTTTCCACGTAATTATGCCTCAAATGTGCAGCAGCGGGGTTTCTTAGCTCGCCACCAGATGAACTAGGAAATCATATCGACAGCAGATTAGACTAAAAGTTTTCAAACTTTCTCCCTGCCACGTATACTCAGACAATATATTTGTCTATTTTGGAAACCCCCTGATTCTTGCCACACAAATTCAGCAGCTGACTGCACCTTTTTTTTTTTTTTTTTTTTTTTTTCATCTTCTGTATACTGTGCTTAACCCTTTTTCAATAAAGGCATAAGACAAATTTCTAGAGACAATAAAAGAGATGAAAATATGGTTTCATATTTTTCCCTCTGTAACTTTAAATTTTCTGATTTTTAAAAGAAGAAGAATGGAGAGGGAGAAGGAGGAAGTGGACGAGGAGAATGGAGTGGAGACATGTCTCCAGCCTGATTGAATTGCTTGTTTCTCCTACTCAATGAGGAGTCTTTATGAAAGGAAACACGAATAAAGGAATCATCAGAACAACACGCCTGGCGCTCACATCACGCGAAGCCTTCCCTAGGAAGCTCTGCTTCCTCTCATGCCTCCTTCTTGATAGCTAGAAGGTGACCAGCAAGTTTGCTAAATGGGTCTGGACTCTTAAAAATAATCCTTAAAGTAAAAAAACAAACACATAAAACAAGACAACCCCCCACACTTTCTTCCCTTTATTAACCCAAAATGTGTTTGCTTAGACTCAGCCTGAGAAATAATTACGTTGTTTCTTTCCAATGACCTTAATTTACATCATCTTTCCCTGTTACCTACACTCTTGGTAGGTAACAAGGAAACTTCCTACTGTGATTTGATGGTGCCTATTTAAGATGCAGATAAGCAAGAAGATCCTAGTGACTCTTCCTTATCTGGGTTTTATCTAAGTAATACCATCAGATATCTCAGCGAAATTTTATTGGGCGCTTAGCCCATTCACCAGCTAGCCTTCTATCTGTCTGTCTGTTTGTCTGTGTTTCTCTGTCTATATACCTCTAATCTATCATTTGTTATATTTATTTCAATAATATTGCTGTTTGGTGAATAAGACCAAAGTTTAAATAAAGCCATTCTTTACATTAACTGCTCTTTTAGTTTTGATAAAATGTTTGCCTTTTCTTCCTTCTCCGGTTACCTCATCTACACAGGGCTTTATAGCATTGTAAAGTGGGTTGAACGCTATCATCCATTTTTCTATATTAGATGTTAATTTAAAAACTCTGTCATGAGAATTAACACAGTCATGATTACCAGGCAGGAACTGTGTAGGATGGAAAAAAATGACTTCAAAGGTAGACCATCTCCCAGGTCCCTACTTACTTTTGGTCCACCTTGATGGGATACCCCAGTGTCAGGCTCTATCAACAAAGAGCTGTCAATCATCACTCAAGAGTGCCTTGTGGTAGCATGATGTGCATGTGGGCACTTCTGCTAACAGGATCTGTTAACAAAGATAAGCTGACCCTCCGATCTTTAAAGATGTTTTAAATTCCACCTTTTGATGCCAATGCTATCAGACCCTGATCTGAAAACCACAGAGCTGCAATAGAATTATTCTGCCTTGCAGGCGCTATCTTCCGAATGCATTATTTGGCTAGTAAAAATTCTGTAAAAATGATATTCTCTATGCCTGCACCAAATTTCCAAATATGTGGTTCCTTGGTCATCTTTCTGCCTTATCGAACAATAGCAACAACAAAATACTTCTTTCTTGGGATGGTTTTTTCCAGAAAGGGAAAGATGAGATTAGTGCCCTTCACAGAGCACCAGCAAACCATGGTAACAGCAAGAAATCTGGTCAAGATGTTTAAAATGGGATGCCTGGAACCGATATTGTCTGTCATCACATTTCCTCTCCATAAGACCATGGAACCAGGTGGCAAAAACAGGAGGCTCTGGCTCTCTCCTAGGCAAGGTAGGCAAGAAAACAGAAGTCTCCTTTTTAAATTTTTTTTTTATAAAGTCCTCTTGCAGCCAGTGTTTTCCTTGCTTAATCTGAAGTCTAACTGTGGCACAGCAGTTGATTTATCTTCTTTAAATATCAAATGCTTTGTCATGGACAACTTGTACTCAGTTGAGATTAAACTGCCTTTAGCTACTCTCTTCTTACTCTCTTAAAAGAAGACTGATGTGTGTGTGTGAGAGAGAGACCGAGACAGAGACAGAGAGACAGACAGAGAGAAAGAAAGAGAGTATCCTTCTGGGCAATGGGCATGATGATCTGAGTTAAGCACACAAATCACATGACCATCTTGGTTTTCAAGCCTGTTATTAACATGTTGATCATCTTTTAAAATATCATGTTGAAGGCGCTTGTTGGGAAGAATTATCCAGGACAACTTTAAACTATTATTATTATCCTTTAATTATTATCATACTTTGTGCACAGTCATAGAATTTCAAACTTGAAAAGGAAGCTTCTTTCTTATCATGTTAACTCAGCAATCAAATTGTGCCATGTGAATTATGCCATAGGAGTGATTCAGTGATTCTTTCTTAGCCGGAAAAGCATTAAGGAGTTTTAAGTGGCCTTCTATTTTTCTTCCCTAAACATTTTATTGTATAGGTAAGAAACTGTATCTCTTGAAGTTGCATGATTTGCACACATTCACCCAGAAGATGAAGGAAAGACAGTTAAGCAATCTCTCTCTACACTTTTCATGGGCATCGTTTAATGCTTACCCTCAATCATCCTCAGATAATTGACATCACATGGATGAGCAGCACCATGGTAGTTCACAAACACATTAGCCATTAAACTCTGCAGTAGCACCATCTGCCTTACCATGCTCTGTTTTGCCCAAGGTTATCAATGGACTTGAATGACATGCAGCTCCATCACACTCAATTAGAAGACAGTCTGGGCATGTGGACATGGTGGAGTGACAGTCATTTTTCCCTCTTAGTGGTTTCCTTCTAGATGTGGATCCACTGTCTTAGTCACTTCTTGTTTGTTTATTGGCTTTTGCTAAGGAAACGTGGATACGTGCTCTTTCTAGAGAGAGGGAAAAAAACATGCTGGGTAGGAGAAATTAAGACATAAATAGGGGGAAAGGGAGACCCTGAAAGGCATCTTACTTCAACATCCTCTCTGGCTCCTTGGCAATGCTGCCGCCACCACAGATTGCTTAGCACGTAATTAGCTTGGATCTTGGAAGCCCACTTTTGTAGGTCTCACTTAGCACATTTCCTGTGTATTACTAAACATTTCAAGCCGAGATGGAGGGAAAGCAGGGGAAAGTGATTTCCATTGGCAAGAAGGTTCATGTTTCTTCTGTCTTGGAAAACAAAAGAGGAGAAAATGTTGGAAATTATGCCCACATTGCCCAACTCTTTTCTTATCTTACTTCAAATAAAGTAAAACCCAATGATGTAAAATGTTACTCTGCTTCTCACTCTGCACTTCATCAGCTTGCAGTGGGCATGTTTTCTTATTTTTATTTTATTTTTTTTTTAAATAGCTACATATTAAAAGTGAACAGTCTTTGCCAGCTTTGGATAAAAGGCTATTTATTTTCAACCAATTTGATAGCTGCAGCTTTTCAGTAATTGAATTTTCTGTGGTCAGAAAAGCAGTAATCTTAGAAACCAAATAAATATTTTTTAATAAAACGGAACACTGAGAAACCCTATAATAATGTCAAAAATGTAGCCACTTATGGATGGATAAATATTTAAAGAAATTTACATTTCACCCAAAGCTGTATGCTTCGAGCTTCCCAGGAGATCCTGAGAAGCGTAACATTTTGCTTTGGGAATGGAATAATATAAGACTTAGATGAAAACTATACAGGCCCTATAGAGGACTTTCTGGCTGATAGACTGCTGCAAGCTGTAGCTTGGTCAATGCTTCTACTGAAGAGTCCAAGGGAAGATTTCTGTATTTTGGTGCCACTATTATTGGGAGCTAGTTGATTCTTGTAATGGGACTGACTAGGTTGCCTCATAGCAGCATCTATGAACTAGTAGATAGGGAGAGTATAAGTCACTATAGCAACAACCTCCATTGTAAAAATTAAATATGTGGCCAGACCTTCTCAGGCTTCTCTTGGTTGGGTGCTGTGATGGTTAATTGAAGCCATAAAAGTAACTAGGTAAAAAGATGCTTAGAAGTTAAAAAAAAAAAAAAAAAGTATTTCTGGGTATTTCTTCATCACACTTCATTGGAAATAATAGAACTTGAGAAAGTACATTCTCATCAATTTTGACATGAATGAGTAAGAAGGTAGGTTTTCAGACCCCAGCATATGTCCATCCACCCACAGACTCAAACTAATTCATACCAGTGGCTCTCCTGGCTCTTTAGATTTTGTCAGTAAACCTTGGACCCTCTTAGCCCTTATGACCATGTCTGATTATCTTCACATTTAGCCTCTTCTTAAATATCTACTTGTGTCCTACTGATTCTCTTCTTGCCATAACCGTACAACAATATGTGTGTGTATTAATTATTTTTATGGTTCTGTGATAGAATGCCCTAACAATAAGCAATTTATGGAAGAAAGGGCTTATTTGGATCTATAGTTACATAACAGATGTGCAGTATATTATGGCTAGGAAGACATCAGGAGGAAGATGACGCCAGGTTGGCCATCAGGGCTGATCCCATTTCATCTACACACAGGAAGCAAAGAGAAAGAACAGAAAGTGGAAAAAGACAATAAAACCCCAACGTCTGCCAGAGTTCCCTACTTCCTTTAGCAAGGCTCCACCTCCCAAAGGTTCCATAACCTTCCCAAACAATGCCACCAACTTCGGACCAGGTGTTCAAACATACGAACTGGTGAGGGGCATTTCATTTTCAAATCACAAGTTACAAAATCACCGTGCATGAGAACCCCATGTAGGATTAAGGAAGTGATTTGGTATACACACTGTCTCCAATATTATTTCCTTTCATTTTTTTTTTATTCAGTTTTCTGTATCATACTGAAGGAAATTCCTTCAGGTGACTATGCAGAGATAAACAGAAGAAATTATTTAACAGATTATAAGTACATGTTTGTTAAGGATACAAACACCAAAATTGCAGAGGGAATTACATTTTTTCTAGGCTTATCCTTATGTTATTTTAATTTTTGATTGCTAGATTTACATTTGGCTATATAAATATATATTAAATTAATCTCCTAATGTTAAATTCTATTTTTATATGCTATCCATTATTATTTTGACTTTTCTGTGTGGCACAAATTATTTCATAGATAATGAATGATAAAGAAGGGAGATGCTTAAAGTCATATTTTAGCACTCTGATAAAAATTACCTACAAGAAGCACAGTGGAAATGTGTTAATTTTTGGACCTTGATTTTAAAGAACAATGTTATAATAGAAGAATTCTTGTTTCTTAAGTAGAGAGAAATAACGTTAATTTAGCAACATCATAACAAGGACCAGTTCTTGATATTTGAAAAGTATAAATTTGAGAATGCATGCTTTCTTTTCTTTTTCTTAACTTCATCTGTATTTATTGTATAGACTGGGAATGCAAGGTCCAAGGTGTGTAAAAATTTCTATTATAACTCTCAAAGAACTGCCGAGAGAGAAACCCTTTTTTCCTCTCTTGTGTGGACACGGGGATGGACTCTTAGAAAAGAAATATGAGTCTCTTACTTGTCAGGTCTAGTTTGATGCTATCTTGTGTGACTATTCCCAGGTGTTGCTTACAGAGATATGGTTGAGTGGTTGACTCAAAGGCCATCTTGAGTATGGGTGAAGATTCAGGAATGCTGTATCTTTGGGGCTCCATCCACAACTTCCAGGCAGGCTGGCTGAAGGAGTCCCTGAAGCATGAACAAAATTAGTAGTATCAGTAAAAACCTGGAGTCAAATATCAGGTCAAATATCAAATACCTGAAAGATCAGAGAAGCAAAGGAGCAGCCACCAGTGACTTTCGAGCTCTCTGGATCATCCAACTAAAAGGCTCCTACATCTTGCCTCCACCTTCCAGGTGCTGCGATTAAAGGCTTGAGCCACCACCACCACACAGCTTCTATGGCTAACTAGTGCTAATACTACCTTCTTATCTCCAGGCAAGCTTTTTTTGTTAGAAACACAAACTAAATATCACATAAATCTCTTCAGAAGTCGCTGCTACTTAAGTAACTTTGAGGCTGGACTGTAGTATGAGGTTTCTGGCCCACACTTTTGGGCCTAGCCTCCAGGTTTAGGTCGCAGACCCGCAGACCCGCAGAGACACACCGATGTTTACAATTGTTTTCAGCTGATTGGCCTCAGGCCCAGGCATATCACTTGCTAGCTCTTTACCCTTAAACTAACCCATGTCTCTTATCTTGTTCAGCCATGTGGCTCGGTACCTTTCTTTAGAGCAGCATAGTTGTCCTCTGCTTCTTCCCGCTTCTCTCTGGCGTTCTCCTCTATGCTTCCTGTTCTCAGAGTTTTCTTAGTCTGGTAGCCCCACCCACACTTCCTGCCTGCCTTTGGCCAATCAGCGCTTTTTATTAAACCAACAGGTGGGACAATTATTTACAATGATACAACACAATCTCCCACACTGGACCTTATGAATTTTGACAGTTTTTAGGGACTTCCTGAGTCTGAGAAGTTGTTTACTTTCTAAACCCAATGAGTCTCCTTTACTCCCCATAGTGAGGGGGATGTTTCAGGTCACAAGAAGTTGCATTAGACCACTAGGGATCCTCAGTTCTAGAGTGACCACAGTCCAAGGCTTAGGCTGTGGATAAGGTTGCATGGTTTTGATTTCTTTACCCAGTCTATAAGTGTGAGATATATTTGTAAATTCATACTAATAGCTGAACCCTTCTCTATGAAAAAAATGTTTCTTTTTTTTTAGTTTGAGGAAATACTATTTGATCAGCAGTCCTTCAACACCCCCACTACCCAGTAGTTTTATGACAGCATACTCTTGAAAACTTCATGAGAACAAAGAAAGTAACAGTGTGGAGCTGAGAAGGGGTCAGGAGACCACAGAATAACAAGTAGCATCTGAGTTTCTCCTAGGTAACAGGAAAATGGGTAGAGTAGCAACTCTCTACACATTTATTCCCATCCATGTTGCTATTCACGTAAGCAGAAGGCAAAGGCTAAGATGCTGAGGTATGAATTAGCCCCGGGCCATTAAAAATCCCTCCAGAAATACACTGTGAGACAGACGACCCTGGGAAAACATGGCTGACCTCACTCTGACGTTGTAGAAGTGACGGCAGCATTGCTCAGCTATTTTCCAGGGTAATAAAAATGGTGCCTATAGAATAGTACTGTTATACTTTGAATTCAAAATGTCCTTATGTATTAACGCTTGGCTCAGAGTTGAGTGCTCTGTTTGGGAAGCTTGTAGACCACTTAGTGGGCGGAGCCTCCTTGGAGGAAGTAGTTTACTAGAAGCACTCTGGAATTTTGTAGCCCTGATCTTCCTTCTGTTCTCGTGTTACCTCCTGGTTACAGATGCAATTTGACCAGGAGCCTACTTCTTTTCTTGCTATGCCTTCACCACCATGATAGACTCTATCCCGGAAATCTGTAACTTCAAGCTAGCTCTTTCTTAAGTTGCGTCCTGTCAGGTATTTTGTCATAGCAACAAGAAAAGAAACTAACACAGAAAACCAAGACTTAAGATAATAAATAAATAATAAAAGTTCTAGCCCAGGCCAAAATAGACTCTACTGAAATCATGTCTGACAAGGAATCTTTTGTCCCCTGTCATTAAGGGCTTGGTTCGATCCAAAGGTACCACTTTCAATGGCTGACCTTGGTGTGTGTTTTTACTCTTTAAGGGCATTTTCCATGCAATATTCATTTGAAATCTGCATGACCTAATTTCATATGTCATAATTTTAAAGCTGTAGATTTTATTTTTTTTTAAATCCCTCAATGATTACTTCCTTGGTGTTTCTGGAACTTTCCCAGAGGCAGTGGGCACCATTTCAGAATAACTCCAAATGTGGTCCATTTGTGGGGAAAGGGGGAAGGCATAGTCCCGTTTTTTATTAGTGGATCCAGACCTATCCGTTGGCCTGGAAACTTCTTTTATCTTCTGCATATGCATTTACTTTTGCTGATTCGAATCATTATTCAGTTAAATTAGTCCCGGTTTAGTAATAACGACCTCCCTCTAGCTTGTCTCTTTAATGTTAGTGAAAACTAAAACCCAGGTGGTTTTCAACATGACACTTGCTGGAAATCAGTTATGAAATTACCTGTTTATTAATGACGTGTCAGGAGACTGACATACTAACTGCAGGCATCGGCTGTGGTAGTGCTAATATAGAAATAACAAGGCCATATTATGTGCAATATTATTCGATGGAACTGTTACATTCAATCCCCAAGGACACTTCTGAAATCCAGATGTTTCATCTCAAGATTTTAATCCCAGAGAGCGAAGATTTTAAAGAGAAATGAAGTTCAATTAAAGTTGTTGCTTGGCCGCACCTCCGTGGAGTAGACATTTGCTCTCATATATTCAGAGGGTTCTGGAAGAAGTCACTTTGCAATCAAGCAGTGGATTTAAAGCATGACCCTAAAATGCACATTGAAGGCCCATCTTTTGACCGTATCAATGAAGTTTTCCAGATATGGAGGTTGCAGAACAAAACTAAAGAACAAAAGGGTATTTTTACTGAGAATAAGGAATTTTTACAGGAAGGTATTGCATTTTTATCATAAAGAGCGGGCACCACAAAGCTATAAATAACACACTGGATAGATTCATGCAGCCTATGTTTTTCTTTTGTTGAGGAGACAAAAATGTGTCACAAAGTTGATATTAGTAACAGGTAAAATAAACTAATGGTCCTTGCAACTTGGGTTGGGCGAGCATTACTTTTCCTCCTTTTTCTTGGTCCTTGTTGTGTGTTATAAACTAGCGCTACGAGCAAACTCAATGGAGACATGCTAATTATCTGATGATTCTGTTACTGCAAGCAAACTCCGGGATGTAATGAGGCACAGAGGAGTCATTTGTTCACAAATACTGCCTTCGTGCAATGAATCTCAGGAGCTCAATGTGCATAGATGAGCTTGTGGGTCATAGTTTCTTCCTTTCCTCTCTTTTAATGTAAATGCACTAATCTTTCCTTAGTCATGCCTCATCCTGGAGGACGGAGTAGAGAACAGTAGCCAGCAGCTATTGAAGTGTGGATGTGAAAATCCTTAGAATCTGTAGAAGTTTATGTTAAGTCACTTTTGGACACCAAGAATCTGAACCCTCATGTAAGGTAGTGAGAGACTTGAGAACAGACACATTTACAAAAAACGGGAAAATATTATTCCCCCCAGTTCACTTGGGCATCAGATTATTTCCTGTCAATTTCTCTCCTTTGAAGAAGTCTTCCTCATCACATGGAATAGACATCTGTTTTCTTCACTAGTGTGGGAAGACAGGTAGTGAATTTGACTTTGTGAACAATCTGGAAAATAAATGAAGCCTTTTTTTGGCTTTTGTGCTAGGAGATTGAGGTAATAGAGCTATCCACTGCTGGCTACCTTGAATTTGATTTCTAAAGAGGTTTGGCATGGTTTGCCTTTCAGCTTTCACATCCCTTGTACTTTCTTATCACCACCTTCTAGTATGCTTTTGATTTTTCATTTACATTTTTCTAGAACATTTTCTTTCCTCTGGCCTATGTATGTGCACCTGTAGTGGGACTATGTTCTATTACATTGTAAATAATTGTCCCACTTACTGGTTTAATAAAAACGCTGATTGGCTGAAGGCAGACAGGAAGTGGGCAGGGCTATTAGACTAAGAAACTCTGAGGACAGGAAGAGCAGAGCAGAAATGCCAGAGAAAGTAGCAGAGAAGCCAGCAGATACAGAAGACAGCTATGCTGCCCTGGGAAAAGGTACACAGTCCCATGGCTGAATAAGATAAGAATCATGGGTTAGTTTAAGAGCAAGAACTAGCTAGCAATATGCCAGAGCCATATGATCAGCGTAAAATTAATACAAGCATCTGTGTGTTTCTGTGAGACAGAGGGTCAGAACCTCAGGGCTAGGATGGAAAGGCTGGGTTAAAAACAGTATTATAGTTACCTTTTACAGTCGTTTCCCTAGCAACTGCCTCTCAGACTAAATTTAAGTTGTTTAATTTTTCATTGTAGTTATTGTTTATTTATTTCTTTATTGTAAATCTCTTTCTTCAGTTCAGGCTAGCTCTGAATTTATAAAAATCCTCCTGCCTTAGCATTTTCAAATGCTTCGATCACAATAGTGTCTGATTTACCATGCACAACTTAATGTAGAAGAGATTTCTGGCCCTGTCCGGCTAGAGGTCCAGACCCATAGACTTGCAGTCCCAGACTGCCTAGCTACCTGCCATTGCTTAGGTCTCCAAAATGACTCAGAAACTTATATTAATTATATCCTGCTTGGTCTATGTCTCAGGCATTTTGCTAGCTAACTCTTTCATCTTAATTCAACCTCTTTCCATTAATCTGCCTTGCCATGTGGCCCGTGGCTCACTTGTGTTACATGTTGAATCTTAGGCAGCTGGATCATGTCTCTGTGTGACTCTGCCCTCCTTCTCCTACCTATGCTCTGATTCTTCCACCTACTTCTATGGTGCCCACCATAGGCCAAAACAGTTCCTTTATTTCACAAAATACAGAAAGACATTCTCACATCAACTCAGCAATTTAAAATTTGTTTTGTGTGTGTGTGTGTGTGTGTGTGTGTGTATGTGTGTGTGTGTGTACTATGTATGAAGCTAGAAGAGAATGTTAGGTACCCTGCAGCTGGAATTACAGAACTGCTCGCAATTGTGAGCCATACCATGAATGTACCAGGAACTGAATTTGGGTTTTCTAGAAGAGCTCTTAACTGAGGAAGCCATCTCTCCGGCTAGTCAATGCTGTAATTTAGCCTTAATTTGTTATTGCGATGCTTTGAAGATAAGAATCAGGCTCTTATTCAAAGATGAGTTTTATGAACCATACAACCAGTCTGTGATATTTTGTAGTTGACAATTCACTTTCTCGGTAATTTCTCACCTGATATGCTATATGACATTTGAAAATAGTTGCAATATATTATAAAGTTCCTATTTACATTGATCCCCAGAGAAGTCAGGCAATGTATTTATACCACATTGAGACAGGAGCTAAAGGATTTTATCTGAAACCCATGGTCATTAGGACATTTTTCCTACCACTCTGTACTGATGGGTACATAGCAAATGCACTATCTTCACAACCAGGGAGGGTGGAATATAAGAATTCAGGTAGATGAGTACTGTAATAAAAATAAAATTATAATCGCGGATATTAAAAGCCCAGTTCTTAAAAAGAAAAGCCATGCCTTAATAAGAAAGTGTTTTGATTTTGAAATCTATATTCTCATTTTGAAAATACTTTTTGAAATTGGACTCAATTTACTGGGAACCCCAAGGATGATAAGTCCTCAAATAAAGGAAGAAAAAAGTCAATTTCCCAAGAGGCAGTAGTGATTTGAAATATTTGTTGGAGCCTAAGGGATGTATGAAATCTACATGGTTATTTACATAAATGTCTTATAATTTCTATCACAAATATACCCTTGCTGTTCTCCCAAATCTTTATTTAATAATGATCATAATAAAATTAAGTTTATCTCCACTGCCTTGCCTTGGTGCCAAGAAGCCAAAGTCAGCAGCCCAGTTTTTCAAGATTCTTTTTCAGTCAAAGTTCCAGAATAGAAAGAAAACATGACTGAGAGATGGTTATATTTATGTGATCTGAAGGTTTCAATTCCCACATGGTAACACTATTTGAAAGTAGATAATTACCAGCAGAGTGAAGCCATTTTCTCCACTTAGGCAAGACTTGTCTTCTAGTGCTCCTAATTTGCGAGCTTTAAAAGTCATGAAGAAAGAAGGACATGCTTCAGAATACCGTCTTCTTTGGTAGTTACTTTCCAAAGAGAAGTCCCCTGCAACTCCCAAATACTCTAGTTTAAATTCACAAGCTGGAAGAGATTATGACGCGAGTTTAGTTTGAAGATTGCTTAATTGTCAGGTTAATGCTCGTGTGTGATGTGAAGGGGACTCCAGGCAAAAAATATAAAACGAGAGAATTCAATACCCAGTGTTGAATGTCCCTATCAGTGGAAGGGAATGGAAGGAGTACAACGCCTTCCTTTATTAGCTGAAGAATTCGGTCTATTTGTGTGTTGAATGTAGGCTTGTGTTTTCCTGCCATAGATGTCTGGGGAGAACATGATTCAATTAACTTAAGAAAACAAAAACAAAACCAAAAACAAAAACAAACTGTATTCCTAAGGTTTACTCCTAAATTTTCCACCCTGTCTTGTCTATTGAAACCAAATTTCCAAATTCAGTTGATTTTTCTAGTGAGAAAAAAAGGAAGGAAAGAAGGAAGGAAGGAAGGAAAGAAGATAGGCCCTGGTGAATAGTCATTAAGTTCCCACTATCCACTTAAGTTTGAATTAATACATTTAAATAAGCCATTTTCTACCTAAAATATTTCTTCGGAATCAGACCCTTTCACTCAGACCTTGCTGTCCACTGATCAACAGTCATAATAACTTGGAAATGGCCATTTTACCAGTCTTATGTTTTATAAAATGAATAAATTCATATGGCTATATAAGCATTTGATGTAAATATCATATAAACAATATAAAATAGGTATAGTATAGATAGAAGAGAAACATATAGGCAGAAATATTGGGAGTTATTTCTCAGGATTCTTAGACATGAACTTTAGAACACTAATAGGTAATTTAACAACCTCACATCCAGACCTAATCTCACGTTTTAGTCTGTGTTTTCTGTCTCCTCTTTATACTGACTGTATGCTTAAAGGTCTCTAAGCCATGCAGCTTGATATTATTCCAGTGACATTTTGTGTGCTTTAAAAAAAACAAACCTTTTCTTATCCTAGACAGATCTCACTCATCCTTTATTATAATTGTCCGTCAATGTCAAGGTGCATTAAAGCCTTTCTTTTCTTTCTTGCATACCCTCATATCTGTTTTCCTCTCTTGCATGTGCGGTGGGCACATGTACCATTGCAAGAATCCACACATGCATATATGGACCCAGAGGCAGATATCAAGTGTCTTCCTCGACCCTATCTTCACCTTATTTTTTGAGGCATAATCTCTTACTACATCTTGAGCGTCCTGATTTGGTTATGCAGACTGGCCAGTGAACTCCAAAGCTATCAGTCCCCTCATCACAGAGGCCACAGGTGAGCGCCACCATGGCCAGTTTTTGATATGGATGGTAGGGGTTCATAATCCAACCTCATGCCTTCATGCTCACACAAGCATTTTGTCCAGTAAGCCATCGTTCCAGCCAAAGTTACACTTTTATTAGTTCCATTAATGAGGCACAAATGTATATCTTTTAGAATAAAATATAAAATGATAATGTTGGGATCTTGTTGACCTTCTGTTATGACTTTCAAGATGATAATGTCCAGGAAGAAGGCTGGGTGTGAACTGTTTTGAGTGTACCTGCAGCAGAGGAGACATGTCTTTGGTGATGGCTTTGGAGTAAAAAAGCAAGATAGAAGTGTTTCTATTAGGTTAGCATGGAGTTAGGATTGAAATTGTCTTATACTCAGGCTGGCTCCAGGCACTGGTGAGTACAAAACCCAAGTCCCAGCTCTCAGAGTTGCCACTTTTCTCTGTTTATCTGTTATGGCTCCTTTTAGGACTCTCCAAGTTTATTTCTATGATGCCAAATGGCTGTGTCAATGACATACATCACAGACATGTTGAACATGCCCATTTCTCTACAAATTAATTCTTGTAGGTGTTTATTTGGGATGGAAAGATTTCACTACAGATTTCATTTGTTCGCTGTTTTCCTATTTATTTTGCTCAGATGTTTGGGCATTTTACACATCAGGTCATCTTAACTAACACTTCTTCATTTTCTCTTTTCCTACAAATCTCTTGCCAACCATCAAACCAAACTAAGGAGTAATTACTTCTTAATGTCCATTCCTGAACTGCCAGCTCCTACATTGTGTCCAGTAGGCTAAGGCACCCACTTCAATAAATCATGGTATTCACACTGCTGAGTGCCATGGAAGCCTGATGTTCCCTTAGTGCTGCTCTGAAATCAGAGTGTCTGTCAGAGGACACTTTCACGTTCAACTCAGAGGCTCGTTATCTTTGGGTCTATTATCTATCTTTGTGTGCCATAGTAATCACTGGACTTTAAGGGAGGCATATCACTTCAGCTACACATAGCACATCACTAAAACCTAGTCCCTAGTTCCTGCTGGGATCAAGGAACATGGATACCGTCTTTAAGACTTGCTGTCCCCAAGGAGAGAGGCTGCTTCTTCTGCACTGGCACTCACACTCCTTTCTGCTGACTACTTTGGAAAAGCATTGATCTTTGACTCACCTGACACAAACCAAGGGCTCCTCCCTCTTAAATTGAACTCTGCTCTTATTTTCTCTGCAGTGTTTTTATCAGTGAGGAGTGAGTCTCAATGTCATCCCTCATCGAGTCACTGAAGCCAAGAGGATGAGATTCATGAATTAGCTAAAACAATGAGAATCTGTCTCTGAAATTGCAACCAAAGTCAGTTTCACCTGACGTGGGAATGTCTTTCTGTATGCTGTGAATATCAATCTTTAAATAAAGGAGCTGTTTTGGGCCATGACAAGCACCATAGAAAAAGTAGGAAGAAGAATCAGAATAAGTAGGAGGAGCAGGGCGGAGTCAGACAGACTGAGCTGAAGCCTAAAGGAGCAACATGTAAGGAACACAGGTGAGCCACGGGCCATTTGGCAGACCGATTAACAGAAATGCGTTGATTTAAGGTGTAAGAGCTAGCTAGCAATGTGCCTGAGCCATAGACCAAACAGCATAAAGTTAATATAAGAGCCTGAGTCATTTCTGGGGGCTTGAGCAGCAGCGTGGGCAGCTAATGAGTCTGGCGAGGCAGGGTCTGGGCCTCTGGCCACTCAGGATCAAGAAACCACATTGTAACATTTACCCAAAGCAGATGAGACAAAGTTCCAAGGCATAGTCCACAGAGGAAACATTTCTCAAGACCTACTTGGGTAAAGCATGTGACTCTGAACTTGTCCTTCCCACTGTGTGACTCTGTGTATCTTGTATCATTTTTACCTTATCTCCTCTGTTAAGTTAATGGCCTTTTCTGCTTAGGCATCATGAGCCCACTCATATGAGTGTCTTATAATAGCGAACTCCCAGAACTTCCCTATAGTAAGAGCTGAGTGAAGGATTTATCCATTTGGATTAGACAGAGCCTCTAGGACTGATATAGCAGAAGTCTACCCTCTGGAATAACTGTGCTTCATCAGTATCTTACATTTTTTGACTTTCTATTATAAATTATTATTCCCCATTTTCCCTTCCAGAATTATCCCAACTACCTCTAAGCATGTCTTTGCCACGAAAGGTGACTAATGAACATGAGCTTCCAGCTGAAGCAGGTGGACAGAGCTAATATAGCAGCCCTGTTAGGTAGCTTATACGACCACACTGGTACCATGACAGCCTATCAAAAAATATTTGAGTCCAACCAGAAACAATTTTATTTGAGTTCAGAAGACTTAGGCACAGCTGCTTGGGATTTTTCTGTCAGTGTTTTACCTACCCCAGTTGCTACTGAAAATAGTTTGCAATTCATCTGAGGATTCTTTATATGTGTCCTGAAGTATACATAGCATTTAATTGGAAAACCATCAAGTAAAGACTTCTGGGCCATGTAAGTGACCACTTAGGTGCCAACTTTGAGCAATTGGCCTCTGTGGCTTTGTGCTGTATGAATATTGATGCACAGATACTCTTGTACTAAAAATCCCTTTTTGGTACATTTCTAGGCAAGCATACTCAGCTGATTGGCTTGAGAGTGGTAAGAGCAGATATTTCCGGCTCTGAGGAGTTTAGGGAATAAAGAAATCTCAAAAATTAAATACCCAGTCCACCAGGAGGGACCAGGGTTAAAGAGCAAGGTAGCAGGAAATCTCTTCTTTCTGTATCCGTGCGGATGTGTGTGCGTGTGTGTGTGTGTGGGGGGGGTAGGTGTGTGTGCACATATGTGTGTCTGTGTGTGTATATGTGTGTGCATGTGTGTACATGTGTGTGCATGTTTGTGTGTGCAAGGATGTGTGTGCATGTGTGTGTCTGTGCGTGTGTATGTGTATGTGTATGCATGCGTGCAAGCGGGTATGTGTGTGTGTGTGTGTGTGTGTGTAAAGGCACTGGTCTCTTTTTTATGAAACTGGATCTGTCACTGGCCTGGAAGCCCTGAAAGAGGTCAAGTTGTCTGGTCTGCAAACCTCAGGGATCTGAGTGTCTCTGCCTCCTCAGAGCTGAAATAACAGGAACCATCCAGATTTTTTTAAAACCTTTCTTCTGGGTATGAACTTGGGTCTTTTGCTCAAAATACAAGCACTTTACTAACTGAGTCATCTCCTAGACAAAGTTCCCTTCCTGCAAAATGTTTGTTTTGAGAATTTTATATGTGAATAATGCATTTTCATTGTGTCCACTCCTCCCTCCCTCTTCAACCTTTTCCAAGATCTCCCTAACACCCATTTCCAATTTTCTTCTTTATAAACCCCTACCTCCCCACACATAGTTGAGTCTTATTAAAGTTGTGTTTATCAACTTAGGTGTTTGGCTGACATGGGCATGGGTCCAAGTTTCCTTTCTTGTTGAAAAAGAAAATGGTTGGAGAAAAGAGAGAAGGAAGGAAGAAGGTAAGGAGAAAAGGATAAAGATAAAAAGGGGAAAAGAGAGAGACAGGGTCCCCATTATCTTCACCACTCATTTACACCATCTGATGACAGGAGGGATATCTCAAAAAGCGCAGTTGAAAGAGATTATCTAAGTGTTTATCTCCCTCCCCATCACCCGAGTTGGAAACCTACAATATCCACCATCATCACAATAGGTAAAGATGTCTTTAAATTGAAAAAGAAACATCTGTCTCCAGAAAGCAATTGTCTATTTTCTGAGCCTGGGTTAAAGGCCTAGAAACACCCTTTGTCTATCTATTAGGGGTACTACTGCCAATGAAGCCACAGAGAAAGATGGTAGACAGTGGTGTTACCTGCACACAGGATGGCAAAGTGATCCACCATCGGGCTCCACTTCACACAGGGGTTAGCTTTGCAATTGCTTCATACGAACGAACAAAACCTGTCTGTATCACGGCAAGAGGGGAGGAGACTGGAAAAAGTAGCAAAGGGGATTTTTTTTTTTTTTTTTTTTTTTTTTTTTTTTAGAGAGAGAGCCAGGCTGGCACCAAAAATATAATTTAGTGTGCAGGTATTTGATTTGATAGAAAACCTGCATTGATTTAAAAAAAAAAAAAAATAGGTTCTTGACAAGGTTGTAATTCATTGCGAGGGGCCAAGCCTGAAGCTTAAGTTTGACATCCCCCTCCAACCTAAACCATAACAGGTTTTAGGTGATCCCCTGTGAGGGTAGCATGTTGCAGCTGGCAAAAAATTAAACAGTCCAGAGCCCTGTGTTAATCTCTCTCTCTCTCTCTCTCTCTCTCTCTCTCTCTCTCTCTCTCTGTATGTCTGTGTGTGTCTCTCTCTGTGTCTCTCTCTCTGTGTCTCACTTTCTGTCTTTCTCTTTCTCTCCCTCCCCCATTCCCTCTCTGATTTATGTCAGGAGCTAAGGAAAACAGCTCCATATTTGTGAGCACCAGCTTTGTTGGGGTTTCGTAAGCTTGCAGGATCCCCACCCTGCTGAGAGAGGAAGCCAGTCCTGCAAGGGGGTAGGAGCAGAAAGACAACCATCAACAAATACCAGGCAGAGTGGGCTGGGGAGGGAGATGAGGAAGAGAGGACAGGGTAGATGGAAGGATACTCACCAGGCATCTTTTGCACAACCTCTGGCTCTTTCTCCTTCATCTCCAGGCCATTTGGGGCTGCTTTCAGGCTAGCTTCAAGGAGGGGCTGACTTGGTGCCAGTCCCCCATCCCCCCCCCCCCCCCCCCCCCGTGAGACATTATTTTTTCTGATCAGTTCAGTAGTCTGACTTTTCATCAATGACTGCCAATTAGCAGACAAGAGCATTCTTTTTGGCCAGAAAAGATCAATACAATAGCTCTTAGCCTATTTTAGTCTCATATTTCTTGAAAAACATTATAAAGAAGATCTTTCCCAAAGAGCACGTAGCCCAATTTTTTCCCTAGCTGCAGCCTTGGTATTACCACCCATATACTTGCCAGAACCTCTAAATTACTTAAATTATGACATCATCCTTCCCTGTGTATGTTCTTGTCACGTTGCATAAATATGCCCTTGCCAGTTTGCTCCTTTAATCT
Source organism: Phyllotis vaccarum (assembly GCA_033318265.1). Classification (NCBI taxonomy): domain Eukaryota; kingdom Metazoa; phylum Chordata; class Mammalia; order Rodentia; family Cricetidae; genus Phyllotis; species Phyllotis vaccarum. The sequence goes on from JARWLC010000008.1 coordinate 9,989,605, forward strand.
ATTCTGTCCACAGCGTATATCACAGGATGATTTCAGAAGACAGATGATTCTACAATCATGAACAAGGTCATTGGAATTGCACCTGGTCCCCATGACAACATGAAAATATAAATGTCTACAGCATTAAAGAGGGAAAAAAAAAGAAGGAAAGAAACGATCTCAGTGGCGTTGAAAATAAAATAATGAGGCTACTTCAATACTTAGAGCAGGTTCTTATGTGCTTACCACTGTGTTACCACACATACATGATGACTTTTAACATACATGAGGAGAAAGGAGTGAACATTTTTTTTTTTCTCGGTCTCATTTGTCTCTTTTATAGACACAAGCACCGATTCACCAGTCTCTGGACAGGCAATGGTACCAGCAGCCACAGCAGCAGCAGAGACGCCTGCGAACTTGAGTATAATAAAATTCTAGTATAACAGTGTGTTGAATGTTTACTTTGGCGAGACTGCCCTCCCAAATCCCCCTTTCAACTAATATTTTAAAATGTGGAAAGACATTAAAATGGAGATAAATTCAAGGCTCTTTCTGAAAGCGAGCACCTCTTACACTGGGAATTCTGGGCTCTATCTGCTCTGTTCCCTTAAAATTCTCTTCATATTTATATTTATTGTGGACAGGGAGTTCAAGCCACTGCATGCCTGTTTTCTCTGAAGTAATAAAGAAAGAAAGGGGGGGGGTCTGATAGCCTGTTCTCACGACTTTTGTCTCATGGCAGACGTTTAGACTTGGCATTATGGAAAATGGATAAAGTGACATTTATCGTAGGTATGTCATAGAATCACAGAATTAAAACTTGAACTTCTGGAACCAAGCAGCGTCAGAAATGCTAACATGTTGAGTGAGGAGCTGAGGCACTGTGTCACTGGGCTAGCCTCTGTTTCTTTCTGTGGAAAAGAGATTGCGAGTGGAGACAAGAAATGGAGACATGAGGGAAAACAAGGCTTCTTGTTATTAAAAGAGTAGATTCTTAGAGAAAGAATGGCTGGAGAGGGGGATTATTATGTCATGTCAAACAAGAAAACACAGCAAATAAGCTGGTGGCAAGGTGAAGATATGTATGGCCTTAAAGGAGATAGGGCATTAAAAGTTTGGTTATATGTTTAGTGAGTGCCCAGTAAATAGGAGCAGTGATTACTATTATTGTTGTTGTGTATAGAATATGTATGCATTTGTGTGCATGTGGGCATGGGGAAGCTCATACTTGCATACCTGTTGAGAAGACAGTATCTTGTGTCTTCTCAGTCGCTCCTATTTTAGTTTTTGAGAAGACAGACCCTCTCATTGAGTCTAGAGCTCACCAATTCAGCTATACTGGATTAAAAAAAAATAAAAACTATGCATTTGAAAACTACTATAATATTTGTGGATTGTTTGCTGTGTGCAAAGTTGTTGAAAAACAAACTACATTAAAGAGCAAAATAAAATGATTTGGTAACAGGTTTCGGCTTTCCCTTATTTGCCAAATTTTGTGATCTTTCTCTTGGTTAGCATTTAGTAGATGTATTCACTGGCTATTGAATGGTGCGGAAACATAGGTTTTAGTCTAACTGAGTTTGCAATGGGTTGGTTGTGTTTGGAGGGAAAAAAAAATAACACTTGGAAACACAACTGTTTACAGTGTGAAAGGGTAGTTTCAGAAAAGATGCACTATGTCCACACACCAAATATGATGGCATGGACAGCTTACACAGTAACTTCCTCTTTATCCATTTGCTCACTTCCTATCATTCCAGTCTTCTGAAACTTAGCTAAAAAAACTTTTAAGTGAAAAATTCGGTAACAGGATAATGTGCAAGCTTTAAGGGCTGCACTTATCTGAGCTCTGTGTCTAAAGCCTCACACTTTGGCTTTACTTTTCCATAGACAGGAATTATACATTTACCCAGCGTATCCACATTTTATATGCTATATACCTGTCAGTCTTTTGTTAGATGTATCACTTACTAAATCAAATCTCACTCTATCACAGTCACAGTTTGACATGATGGTCTCAAAGCACGTGAGTCAAGTTGTTGGAAATTGAGATGTGTCAAAAGAGAGCTGAAGGTGCTGCCTTTAATGAAACATAGGTCAAAATCCTGAACGTAAGAAGGAATCAAAAAAAAAAAAAGTGTGTGCCTGAAAAAGGAGAAATTGAATGATAGGCATTTATGTGGTCTTTGCTTTCAGGCGTTCATTGATGATCTTAGAGTCTATCCCTTTCAGATGTAGGAAGCACATGTAGTTTGACAATTCAGTGCTTCTTCATGGAGGTGATCCATAAACCTAGGATCCTGAAATGTGTGAAGATGTCAGATATGTCTAGTGTACTGGGGTAAACCTGTGAAACAGGTATAGATTCATGAAAAGCATGCAGGGTCTCTCACTGAATCTGGAATTCTCTGGTTTTGTTTGGTAGCGGTTCTGCCTGTCCCCAACTCCATCCCCTCTATGATGAAAAGGCTCCAGATGTTTGCTCTACCACAACACCCAGATTTTTCCATAGGTGCTGTAGATATAAACTCCGGTCTTCATGCTTAGTGACAAAGGATTTTGTCCTGTGAGCCAGGCCCAGGAAGCAGCACTTGTAAGACACTTTGTGGAGTGAGGTAGATGTTAACACAATCACGTACCAATAAGATATACTCTGGCAAAGTAGAAGGTATAGCAAGCCACACAAGGTGCTTTAGATAAAAAACAAAACAAAACAAAACAAAACAAAAAAACCACTCTTATGGGAAGTCACTGCTCAATTTGATTCTTTGCATGCTTAAAATGTTATGCAGAAATCCAGGTGGTTGTTCATCTCAAATACATCATTATAATTCAACACCAACACTACTCCAAAAGACCAAAGTAAAAGGCTAATGGGATGCCTTTGAAGGTCACAGAGGACCCAGAGTTTCTTTACTTCTTGTCCAATGGACTAGTACTTCACAATAACAAGGAATAAGCTGTTAATACTGACATAGGTGTCAGGGTATCTCAAAATGATAATATTTTAGTAGAAGAAAAATGGTATTAAAATATGTTAAAGTTTGCTTTTGTGTATGTAAGGTAAAAATCGTGAGAAATAGAGGACTGGTTGGTTTTAGGGAGGGAAATAATCAGAGTCCGTTCTGTCAACTTTCCAGCTTTTGATCTGGATATTTTAATTATATGGGTGTGCTTATAAACTTTTAAATGAAAATGATACATGATACAGTTACACATGAACACACACTATCATACACAGTGTGTGCTTCCTATTATACAGAAAATAAGATAAAGAAGGTTTAGAGTAGAACATGTTCTAATTCTTACCACTTCTTACAACTTCTAGAGATGGATACCAGACACACTACATATTCTCAGTGTTCTGACATGATGTCTCAGCTACGATACTACTACCATTTGTCACAGAACAATAATCTGTTATGACTATTGTTGATGTGTGAGGAGGGAGCAGAAGGGTATGTGGCATTAACATACCACCAACCACTAGAGGTCAGTAGCAGAACCCACCCCCAGTCTCAACAATCAAATCTATCTTCTGATCTGTCTTCTTGGGACAAAATTGCCCCTGTTGAGATTCATTGAAATACATGAGAAAATTTATTAAAGATAAAGTATGCGTAATCCTCTAAAAACCTTAGACCTGCTGACATATTTTCTCCTCAAACATATCTCCAAAAGGTGCTTCATCTCCTTGTTTTACAATGGAAGAAACTGAACTCTAAATATTTTAGCCATGCTTAACCAAGTGAATAGCTAATGAGCAATAGACTAGGGGCTTTGGCACACAAGTTTGTCTCTCTGTCTGTCTGTCTGTCTGTCTGTCTGTCTCTCTCTCTCTCTCTCTCTCTCTCTCTCTCTCTCTCTCTCTCTGTGTGTGTGTATGTATGTGTGTGAATCCATGAGTATGCATGTGGGCATGTGCACATCACCTTGTGCTTTTGCTAGTAAGAGATCAGTCTTGGATGTCAGTTCCTATTTTCAAGCTTTTCTGAGATGGGTCTCTCCTTTTTTGGATATACCAGGCTGACTGTCAAGAGGTTTCTAGACTTCCACTTTGCTATGAGAACTACAGTTGTGTCTGGCTTTTACATGGGCTCTGAGGACTTAAAGTTATATTCTTGTGCTTGTGTGCTTACTCCATCAGCTTCTTTTTAATTAATTTATTTATTGATTAATTATCCAGACAGGGTTTCTCTGTATCGCCTTGGCTGTCCTAGAAGTAGCTCTGTAGACTAGGCTGGCCTTGAACTCAAAGAGATATGTCTACCTCTGTTTTACTGGTACTGGGATTAAAGGTATGTTCCACCACTATCTGGCTTCATCAGCTTCCTAAATTATGTTTTCCATCAGCACACTTGGCTCTTGTCTCTTTACCAAATGCACAGGCTAAAACTGAAAGTGTGCTGGGATATTATGATTGCCACTATCATCCATCTGCACATCCTTCCATTATTTCCTAACACAAAGTTAGGATTCATATTCTATTACGTATTATGGGAGTCAAACTTAATAACTAAGTAATGGTGTGACTCACGGGTTACACCTTCAATAAAACTTGAAGAGCTCACTGAGACCAATGTGATTATGGGACAAATTATTCCATTATTTAAACAGAGGGGAAATAGACATATTTTACAATTGCCTAGAGTTATATATAAAACTAGCTTCTGGCCCTTTAATTACAGATACATGTGAAACCACCAAAAGGGGATCACGAATAAAGAAGCACCATCCACACTGGAGAAGGCATTTCAGCAGGTTTCAGATTTAGGAGCCTTCTGCTCTAGATAATCTTCCATGTTGCCGATTAAACAATGTCTGAAGCAAAGGAAAAACAAATAACCAAAAAGTAGTAGAAACAGAACGTCCATGACCATGAACTTGCATTGAGTTACATTCTAATATTCATCACAACCACAATTTATATGTAACTACTTATTGTATTATATTTGACTTCCTGTGCCTCAGTTGTTCGTCTGCATTCCCAAGGCATGTGTCCTGCCATATCTAGTATACACTCCCTTTCCTGTATGCCGACCTTCTTTCTCATGGCAGATAAATGTGTTTGATGCGTTGGATTGTTTGTTAGAATCAAAATGCGGGATCCCATGAAAATATTACTATGAGTGAATTTAGGTTCCTGGGCCAGTAAACTGCAGATTGGAAGAAAGGGCTGGGGAAGGAAGGGAGGGAGAGTGGGAGAGGAAAAAGGAGGGGAAGAAGAAAAGGGGAGGGGAGAGGAAAAAGGAGGGAAGGGGCAAAGAAGGTAATAAAGAAAGAACAGAAGAAAGAACCATAAATTGAGAACAATCACAGCATGATATATTGAATGTTCTAGTATGTGACTGTATAATACAGATGTGCACATATGGACATATATGCACGTGTATAATTTATTATCATTGAGATGAGATGCTAAAACCTAAAAGCTTAAAGATACAAATGATAAATGCCACGTGAGAGTTTTGTGTATAGTTTTTATTTGTTTGCTTTTTACGGTGCAGGAATTAAACCCAGGGTCCTGCACTACTTGGTACCTTATCTGCCACTGATGTATGACCTCAGTGCTTGCGTATTTTTTATACTTAGCTGTTTTGTTTTTCTATTTAATCATAAAAAGTTGAAATTATTCACCGAGGAAGTATGGTTATTTTTTCTGAGTAAAGCTGGCTGTGGGTGTGATCGCCTTTATTCAGTACTCTGGGACAGAAACAGAACTAACTCTCTGTGAGTTCAAAGTGAGCTTGATTTACATGTTTCTAGGTAGCCAAGCTTGCGTATCAGACCCCCATCTCACAAACAAACTTCTAGCTGAAAGGAAAGGCATTCTGTACGCAAGTTGGAAGACTAAGAGATGCAAAAGCAGCCATTCTTCTAAAATTTATTTCAGTCTAATCTTAATCCTGTAGAAATCCAGTGCTTCCTAGACGTTGTCTTACTCAGGCTTTCTATTGCTGTAAAGAGACACCATAACCATGGCAACTCTTATAAAGGAAAACATCTAGTTGTAGTGTCTCGCCTAGAGTTTCAGAAGTGTAGTCCTTTATCGTTATGGCGGGGAACATGGCAGCATGCAGGCAGACATGGTACTGGAGAGGTACCTGAGAGTCTTACCTCCTTCAGGCAACAGAAAGTTAATTGGCGTATGAATTTTTAAAATAAAAATAATTTTTTGTAAATTTTATGAATGTATGCAAGGTATTTCTCATCTCAAACACTATCCTATTGCCACCTTTCAACTCCCCTCCTGTACACACTGACATGCCTCTTTCCTGATGCCTTTATTATTATTATATTAATAATATATAATAATAATAGGTATTTGTGTTCATTAGTGCTGAACACACATACATCATTGTGTTACTATGCACTGTGGCATGGTAACCTACTATTGCTCACATCTCTAAAGAAAAATGACTCTCTTTTTCTCACCAACCAAAACAAAGCAAAAACACAAACATGTCAATAGCTCCTCAGCTTAGGGCAAGACCATGATAACCCTGTCTCCATCCATGCTGGAATGCTAACAGAGTTGACTTTACGCAGGTAACAATAACAGTTAAGGCTGATGTATCCGCGATGCTACAGCCCAGGATGCAGCATCTTCTAACTCTCTTCCCCCGACTCCAGTCCTTGCATCTTTCTTTCCTGCACATCTACTGTATTTCAGAGTCTTGAATAAGATTAGGCTCATATAGACGATCAATCTACAGCTGGGTATTCACAATCACTTATTCTTGGCTCTTTGAGCAGTTATGAGTCTCTGGATTAGCTACTATGCATTGCAAATGAAGCTCCCCTGATCAAGGGTGGAAGCAGGACAAATCTACAGTTACAAAAATAAATATTGAGAAGGTAGTTTGATAGCATAAGCATTTAGCAAAACATCACCAGTGTGTCCCCACCCCACCCCCAGTGCCTAGTCATAGACTTTTGATCAGCTTTAGGGTACCAGACATGGAGTCCTCTTGTGGATAAGGTTTCAATTCCAATCAGAAGACAATGAATTACACCTATAAATGGCATGTTACTGTTTAGGACTGTTTGAATACTGCTTAGTAAAATATTAGTTTACTAAGAAAAGAGTTATTAGGAACAACATTAAGTTAAGCTTTCATTTTGGAGTTTTACAAGAAAGGATACTGTTTCTTTGAGATAAACATTTCAGTGATGAACAGGAAAATAGAGAATCTATTTATATGATATCTCTAGACCAGCATGCTCAGAGTCACCTGGGACTGTGTTAGGATTACAGTATCTCACATCTCAATTCACAAATCAAGACTTGGAATAATGGCCAAAGATGTAGGTGCCCTGTAATTTTGAAAAAGAACTATCACAGAGTCACATACGTTGTGAGGATTGGTCGGTGAGGCTCATGAAATTATTATGTAGGACTCATTATCAAGATTTTTAATTTTTGCTTTGCATGAGAATGTGTTTTATTTGTTAGTTTTTGGTGAGGGATGTCTTTATTCTGTGACTAAAGGACAGTTTTTGTCATGGCAGGCACTGTAGAAGTAGGCAGAGATATCGAGGCATAGGTAGGGGAAGGAGGGCAGAGTCAGACAGAGACACAATCCAGCCACCCAGGAATCAACATGTAATGAAATAGGAAAGCCATGGGTTATGTGGCAGGACACATTAATGGAAATGGTTTGAATAAAGATGAAAAAGCTAGTTAGCAATATCACTGAGCCGTATGCCAAGCAACATGCAATTAATATAAGACTTTGTGTTTTCTTTTAATTTTTTAACTGTTAATGAACTAACTTTTAGACAATTGATTGTTAAGGCTGCTAAGCTAAGCAAACATATATATCTTAAAAATATCTTGACTTTGAAATTTGTGTCTAAGGATATGTTGCTTTGGAAAAGAGGTTCTGATTTTGTTTCCACATAAGATAAGAATCTGTGGATTGCTTCCAGGCAAATATGGTTTCATCAACCAAGACCACCTGAAAATTCTCTGATGGGAAAAGATGACCACATCAGCTTCCAGGATGCCTTTTAAGATAATCCAGCCTCAGGACCCCATGAGATTGCCAATGCCCCTTAATCAGCAGGAAATAGTAATAAAAAGCTATGATCAAATTCCCAAAATATTATTTATTAATGTTTGTTTTCATTATAAATGGTTAATAGTCATAGTCAATCTCTTTTTAAGAGAAAAGGGGGAAATATGGTATAGGAGTGATTTAAAAAGATAGATTATTAAATTTACTCTAACCCAAAAATCAGCTGTTAATCTCAAAATATTTTAAATTGGTATGGATTTTGGTTTACTGATACAGTTTTCTAGTCTTCAGGTGTAGTAGGGATGAAAAAGACCTTTTTCATGCTCAGAAAGTAAAAACGCTTCTAATAAACATGTTTGATTCTCTCCATTCAATTTACCTTCCTCTTCGCTCATGCCCCCTCTGGAAAGCCTTAGGTGACAGTACACATTTCTTAGTTAGGAACTGGCTCCTGGCAGATCAGCCAATTAGAACTGTGTAGGTCTTGATCATCATTACCATGTACAGTTTAAGTCAACCAGTTGGAGCAAGTCTTGGCATACACTATTCTTTGAAATGTTGAGTCAGACACATACAATTTTCTGTTTAGCAGAAATGAGGAAACACACAACCTTATTGTCATTGGCAGACATCCATGACCTGGGGTCATAGAGTTAGGAATGGAGGGGTTTAAGAGTTATGATGGAGCTAATGTCATGAAGACAGAATGAGACAATTCAAATACGTTCTTGGTGACAATTTGTGACTGTTGGCTCTTTGAAACACACTGAGGTTCTTCCTATAGAGACTTCCTATTATCTAATCCAGAAAATCCTCTTTATTGTGTATGCCAATTTGAAATGAGTTTTCTGTAACTTGCATCTTGAGGAGTCGTAAGACTTGTAATTTTCACAGGGGGTGGAATTAGTAAGATTGAAGTTCTGCATCAAACATTAAAATGCATCTTTGAAAGTGCTTCCTGACCTCAGAGGACTGGCAACCCCAGCAAGCTGGCTGATCCAGTTTTTACTATTTATAAACATTTCTCAGAGGGTTTTTTCCCAAAATATATTGGGAGGTTAGAGATAGCTCAGTGATTAAGAGTTTGTATTGTTCTAGCAGGGGATCTGAGTTTGGTTCCCAGTACCCAGGCTGGTTGGCTCTCAGTTACCTGTATCTCTAGTTCCAGGGGATCTGGTGCCCTCTTGTGGCCCATGAATGCACATACTTAAAAACAGACACTCAAAGACACATACACATATACACTACTTCAAAAAAAATTATTTTTTTAAAAAAACATTACCTTGAAAAATGTTTCTAAAATATATCAGGAGGGAAACTTGAAACAAAGATGAATTCCTATATTTAAATAGAATAGTTTAGAACATTGTCCTTCTACTTTTTACAACAAAGAGAAAAGGTGTATGATTTGTCTGTATATGTGATTATGTGCATGCGTGCAGTTTTTCAAGACAGAGTTTCTCTATGAAACCATAGTTGTCCTGGAACTCACTCTGTAGATCAGGCTGGCCTTGAACTCACTGAGATACACCTGCCTGTGTCTCCTAAGTGATGGCATTAAAGGCATGTGCCACCATTGCCCCCCCTAAGATTCTTGAGATTCTTAAAGACTGGAAGATAGCCAGAAACAGTAGGTCATATATATTATCTTGAGTATATCATGTTTGGCACCTGTTAGTTAATTAACCAGACTTCAGCATCTCATCTGCCCTGAAACCTTTTGGAAAATTTGACATAAGTTAGCGTTATTTGGGAAGAGGAAATATCCACCCAGTTGACAAAATATACCAATCATATTGCCCCTGTGGACAAGCCTGGGGAGTATTTTCCCAATAAGTGACTGTATATCAGGAAGTTAGAGGCTAGCTGTTGTACACCATTGCTTGGACTGTCTCTTTTTCAGTGGCATGTTCTATGTATGACGTTCGTGTGAATTACAAAGATTATCATTCTGAAAACCCTGTTGAGAACATTCAATGTTTCTTCCCTAAATCCCCAGTTTCTAACCTTAAAGCCTTGCCAGATCATTATCCAATAACAACTTGCTTGCCACAGCCCATGGAATCATGCAAGCTTGAGTTTCATGCCACTTAAACATTTATACAACATGGATTTCCAAGTGCTTTGGCAAAAATCCTGCCCAATAAGAGGAATTTCCCTTCACTGCTTTTATTTAGGGCCACAAGATACTTGAAATTTCCTATCTGCCATTTCTTAGTATTTAAATTATTAAACCACATCCAGTATCATTTGTGTTTTTCAATGTACCAAGGTTTTCTAGTTTGCTTTTTCTTGCTGTGATAAAATAGACAAAAACCGACATGGAAAAGAAAGGGTACATTTCATTTACAAATTACAGCCGTTCATCAGTGAAGTCAAGGCAGGAACTCAAAGCAGGAATTTAGAGTCAGGGACTGAAGCAGAACTCATAGGGAACCAGTACTTACTGTATTACTCCATCATCAGGTTACTTAGCTGTCTCCATTACCTGGCAAGGCCTACCTGCTGGCAATGGCACCTCTTACAGTGTGCTGGGCTTCTCCCACATCAATCATTTATCAGGAAATTGTCCCATAGAGACGTCTGAAGTCCAGTCTAATGGAAACAGCTTGCCTCAGGTATGTGAGGTTTGTGTCAAAAGACACAACTGACCAGCCTGTGAACTGACTTAAGATGTCCTTTAAAAAGTGTGTAATTTCACTTAATTTATATTCTTATTACAATCCATTTTTAAAGTACCAAATCTTGTAATGTTTCTTTCAAACCACAACAAATGAATACAATAAAACAAATCAAAGGAAACAATAAATGTAGCAAACTCTTATTTCAAGTTTTAAAAGTCACAAAACACCTTGACAGCATATTGAAAGTTTTACATCCAAAGGGCTAATTTCAGTTATCAATTTATTCCGAAGATAGAGCACATAGCACCCCTATGCCTTGTTCTGAAACCACCAAGAGAGAATCAGAATCAATAGGAATTGCCCTTATTTCTCCACACTAGCCTGATATATCAGTTTTAATTATTACACTATGCCAAAGCATGCTTGTTCCATCCTCAGTGGATGCCAAAATACCCTATAGGTGGACCACAGTGGAAGTCCTTGCTGATTTGAGGTTTGATACAAAAGAAAAGTTACTAAGAAGTAAAATACATTCAAAGCACCCCATGGAGGGAATAGAATGTAGCACTTGCTACAGAACATCTTATTCATGGTGATTCGTCAGTGTTCATGGTTAGAAATAAAATCATTTATGGAATATCTGTCCTTGTGCAACCATCCAGCCACAAGACGACACAGCAGTATTTGTGTTTCTTCCATGGGACACCTTTGCTGACACTTTCATTCCTTTGCTGGTATTTGTATCCTACACTGCGAGCTTTCAGCATGCTTTTATGGACCTGCTGGACAGCTGGAGGCCAGGTGGTCGCAACAGCTCAAGCAATTGTGAGGCCATCGGGACTCAGTAGCAGAAAGACAGACATCAGTGAGGGGAACCAGAGCTAGACATGTGGGAAATATTTCCTGGTAATACAAGAGGGAGGGAGGAAGAGAGGGAGAGAGGCAGGAAGAGAGAAAGAGGAGAGAGACAGAGACACACAGAGATAACACACAGAAAGAGAGCCAGAGGCAGAAATAGAGGAAAAGCTTTTCCAGAAACCAGTGATTTACACGGACACTTTGCCTTTCTTAAGCTGAAGTCAGATGTGTATGATTGGAAGGCTGCTTTAGTGTGCCAAATAATAGAGAGGGGAAAAGTGGTGCGTGCGTGCGTGTGCGTGTGTGTGTGTGTGTGTGTGTGTGTGTGTGTGTGTGTCTGTAGTGTAGGTGTGTGTGTCTGTGTGTGTGCCTGCATATATGTTGATGTATTTATGTGTATGTAAAATCACAGCAGAGGTTATTATAAGCCTTTTCTTGAAATTTTAAGAAATTTAAATAAAAGCAGCCTTGGGACAACATCCACATTTTATAGGTGAAATAACATCCTTACACACACACACACACATTTGTACAGGACATCAGGAAATGATCTAACTATATACGGTGAAGAGCACATCCCTCCACAAACAACCACACATGAGGCATTAAATTCATACGCTATATATATGCACAGCACACTTCTATGTGCATACACAATCACACAGGAAATGAATAATATATAGGCGAAATCACACACATACACGCACCCAACAATGTCACATGTAACACATGATCTAAACAAGCCATACACAGAGGGATAGTGAGAAAACACTGCAGCTACTTTATGCTGTAGCAACCAGGAGACTGATGGAAACATCGTTGAGAATTTAATATTTTACTCGTGAACCCTTAAACGGAAGTATTTTTACTTTTGTTCTGCATAGAGAGTTGGCCCTAAAAGCAGTAGGGTTTTTCTTTCTTTCTTTCTTTTTTTTTGCCATCATCTTTAAGAAAGCATAACAAACATGATTGGACAAAGAAAAGACTTCAAAGCCTTGGTCCATGGTAGGAAGTGCTTTCGAACAAAAGTCATAAACTGTGTCAATGGGTCCTTTGTGAGGTGCGATGCTTTCTTCCCTGCCCTTGTCAAAGTCATTAAAAGAAAAGGAGGCTCCTCTGTCACACAAGAAAGACCCACAGTCATAAGAATCCTGCCCCAACAGACCGTTCTTTTTGCCTCAAGCATTGTCCTGCCTCCAAGTTAAGTGATTTTGTAATAGACGCAAACGGGATGTTATAAGCATGGAACCTTGTCCTCTGGTTCTTTTTCTTTTGTTATTTGGGTTCATCAATATGAGTCCCAAGCCCAGCAGATTATTTGGGAATTTTTAAATCGGGACATTACATCAGATACATGATAGTTGCAGAGTCCAGACAGCTCTCCACGAGACAGTTTCACTTCTGTTTCCTCAGCTGCTTTGCCCAGGCATGGAGACGCAATCTGTTTTCTGGAATGATCCTTCCACCCCTTTCTCCACCTTTTAAATGCCAGTTGGAATACCCACAAAACAAATCACGTTGGTCAGAAAGGACCAGACTAGTAGCAGAAACATTCTATTTTGTGGTAGACTGGGGTGCTATTTTTGTTGCCTATGAAGCCAGCCTCTCTGGGGCTATATTTGAGGCTTAGTAGAAATAATTCCAACCAGCGAGGTTTGGCATCCACTGCTTCATGAAAATATATAAGGGTAAGTGCACGGAGGTGTGGTTAGATAGCTATCACTTTAACTAAAATCTTAACACAAGAAATATGTGCAATAAGGGTGATTAATTAATTTGAACCAGAAGTCTATAGCCTATATATTTACCTCTTCTGCTTGATTTTTTTCCCTGTGACAACTTATCCTCAAACTCAATCTCTGCCTCTCCCTCCCTTCCTACTTTCCTCCTTGTCTTCCACCCTCCCTCCTTCTCCCTCGGTCTGTCTGCCTGTCTCTCTCTCTTTCTCTCTTTTCCTTGCTTTGGCTGCCCCCTGCCCTCCCCCCCCACACACACTGTGTTTCAACCAGGTCTCCCTGATTCTCAGGCATCCTAGGTTAGCCTCAAACTATTCAACTAGCAAAGAATTGCCTTGTACTCCTGATTCTGTTTCTCCCTGTGTGCTAGGGCAGCGTGCTTGCCTACTATGCTCATTTTATGCAGTGGTAATGATCAAAAATTGAGCTTTCTTGTATCAGATTAAAAACTTTAACAACCGAGTAACATCCTCGAATGCCCCAAATTATTTTCCCCCTTCCCCATGGCAACTGATTTTTTTTCTTCTGCCAAAGGAAATAAAACTCTACTTTTTTTATTTTATTTTCCCAGCAGTATACTGATTTATTAGAACCATGGGCTACATAACAATATTTCAATTTTTTGCTTTTTATTTATTTATTTATTTATTTAGAAAAAAGTCTTGTATTCCATGTATCTCCCTGCTCACCCTCCCTTCCCTCCTCCCAATCCCTCCCAGTCAGCCTTCAGCCTCCCCCCTCTCCATCCCTCCCTCCCCTCCTTGAAAAGGGCAATAAGTCTCAAAGTGGGTCAGCTCAGCTTGGCGTATCCACTCCAGACAGGTCCAATTTCCTCATCCTGGTATCAAGACTGAGTTAGGTGTTCCTCTGCAGGGAACGGGCTCCAAGGTGCCAGCCCACACACAGGAACACAGTCTGATCCCACCCCATCTAGGCTCCACATACTGCCCGAGACAGTTGACAGTTGCCTACCCTTGGAGGGCCTATCTCCTTTTCCCAGTGGACCTCCAGTGACTGTTCTTGAATCAAGAACTACATTTCATCCTCAAATTGTCAAAATAAAGTTCATGATGTTTGTCGATTTTATATAATTTTTGAAACCTGTATTGAAAGCAATATATTAGGCACACAATGAGCATGGAACACGAGTCCTATATTTTTGTGCCGTAGAATAGAGTCTGAAATGCAGACATATGCACAAAGGCAGGTCCGGCTATAGTGGGTACTCTGGCATGTTCGTAGTCATTGAAAAGTGAGATTGCAGTGAACAGATGGCGGTTTGACAACGCATTGTCCTGATAGCCTCAATGCTTTCATATAATAGACTAATGCCTTTTCATAGGCAAACTGTGGCCCGTGGAACACACACCTGCATTTCACCACATAGGATTTAAAAAGAAGTATTTGTGAAATTTAAGAAGAATTAAACAATATCTCACTGCAAGCATGCTTGCCCACATAGAACTTCTACAAAATTAGGCCTGTCATACCTACATCATACTGTCCTGCCTTGCTTTCTGTTGGTGTGATCAACACAGTCCAAAGCATTTTGAGGAAAAGGGGGGTTTAGTTGACATACAGGTTACAGTCCATTGATGAGGAAGCCACAGCAGGAACTCAAGGCAGATACTTGAAGCAGAAACCACAGATGTGTGAAGCATTTTGGCTTGCTTCCTTGGCTTGCTCACCTACCTATTTCATATAACCCAGGACCACTTGCCCAGGAATAGCAGTGCTCACGATGGGCTGAGCCCTTCTCCATCAACTAGCAATCAGAAAAATGCCATCCCTCCAACATACCCACCAGTCAAATGTACAGAAGGCAATTCCTCAGTTGAGGCTGTGGTGCATATCTCTAGTTTGTAACAAGTTGACAAAATCTATCCAGCTGTGCCCAGGTGAGACTCATGACATTTTCATGTCTCACCGGGAAACTATAAGCAGTTAATGGCTGTGCGAGGAAGGGTGTCACTTTTGCCAGTGATGTAGCCATTGGTTAGCTTCAGATGTTCAAGTGAATACTCCTCTCCCCCGGTGCTTAATCATGCTTATGCCAACAAGCATATCAAATTTAGTGGGGAGCCATAAGATGGATCAGTAGGTAAAGACCTTTTCCTTATAAATCTGACATCCTGAATTCCATGCCAAGGAAGCCATGAATAAAGCCTCATGGGATGACTGTGACATGTATCTGTAACCACAGTGCTCTTTCAGAGACTGGAGAAGCAGAGACAAGGAGAAGGATCTGGAAGCTCATGTCAAGCTCAAGTACACAAATAAATAAGAGAGACTTTGCCTCAACAAGATAGAAAGCAAAATCCAATTTTTCAAAGTTGTCTTCTGGCTTCCACACATGTGAGTGGAATGCACACACCAAAAAATAAAATAAACAAAAACATCTTGGTGGGTCCTAATAGTATTATCAGCACCATTACTAAAAACATCAAACAGTATAATCTTTATATATAGTACAACCCTGGGTAATTAAAGGTACCAATTCTACACATACACACACACACACATGCACACACACATACACACATATACACACACAAGCACACACTCACGCAAACGCACATGTGCACACAATACACACATATGTGCACACACGCACACACATGCACACACATACACACATATGTGCACACACACACGCACGCACACACACATGAACACACATACACATACATGCACACACACATACACACACAAGCACACACACACACACATACACGCACACACACACACGTATCAACACAAACATTTCTCTTGTGCTTCTTGTCATACACACTAGCTATCATGTGAGATTCTTCCTCTCTCTTGAACACAAATCAGTCACTAGAATGTTGTCACTTGCCAACTACTTAGGGCTGCTTGGGGCTGCCTTAGAATATACATCTCTTCGGTCAGAGAAAGTGCACAGCCATGATGTCTGAGTAAAGAAGGATGTCACTTGGTGACATAAGCTCATCTTCCTCCAGCTGGAAGGATTAAGATGTTTCAAATTCTAAATTCTATTATTGGACCATATGTGGGCCAGAGAGCGAGAGATTTATGATGCCTTTTTCTCCTAAGCTCCTGTGTTTAGTAAAATACTTAAAAACACCAAGGCATTTAATCATCACGTATTGGCTTAAACTGCAGAGTGCTCTTCAGGAGGGCTTTAGTTTAAAAAGTCTACCTTAAGCATAAGTCTAGACTGAGTAGCATGTTTGGCTGAGAACATTAAGTTTATAGGTGTAGATTCTTAACGTTGACATGTAAAATCCTTCTTCGTATTCCCACCTGAATCTTCTCCAAACAGCTCTGAGCAAGCACAAATGCACGACAGAGGCATGAATCAATTATGTGCTCTCAATGTAGTGCAACCCAGAAAATCCTTCCAATCTAATGTGTTATTTCTGAATGTCTCCTAATGATGGCATTGGAATATTCCAAAAATGTTTATAAAAATTCTAGTGACTGTTATCCCGCAAAATTTGGCCTTCCATTTCTGTAACTTACTCATTAACTTGGAAGCAACAGGAAGAAGATTGAGATGTTGTACATTAGGGGAGCATGTGAATACCACAGCAGTGTGACAGATTAAGGAGAAGAAAACAGTAATGCGGAGAGATTCCAGAGCAGGACAAAGCTTGTAGCTCTGTTGGTGACTCATGTCAATAGCTTGTGCAAGATTCTGAGTCCAGTTCTTGACACTGCCGAGACAGCCTTGGAGCCAAGAAGAAAAAGACAGAAGGGAAGAGAATTGAGGAAGGAAGAAAGAGAAGGAAGGAGGGAGGGAGGGAGGGGGAGGATATAAAGAAGAAAAGGAAAGAGAAAAAATGAATGAGTGAAGGATTGAGAAGTATAGACAAAGGAAGGAAAGAAAGAACCAAAAAGACAGAAAGAGAGAAAGAAAGGAAGGAATAAGGAAGTGGTGTCAGAGACGGAGGAAGTAGAAGAACAAACACTGTGTCCTCTTGCCTGCTCCTGGAGACAGCTTCCTTTGCGGAAGACCTCCATATTGCATTCCTGTAATCTAAACATTCAGAAGGTGGAGACAGAAATGTCTCCAGTAAAATCCAAATTGGAGCCTAAACTACCTAAGCCCCTGTCTCAAGCAACAAAATAAAATCAAAATAAAAGCAAAAAAGATCCCTTAGTTTTACATTTGAAACCCTGGCTGTGGTAAATGGTGCCATATTTATGGATCATTTAGCTCAGCTTTCATTTGAAGTAGAACCTGTGTCTAAATCACTCTCTAATTTTTCATTATTGGAGACACCAAGTTAGGAGTATTTTTAATGTTAAAATTAAATTCATCACTTAATAAGTGTTGGTGAATAAGATAGCAAATGAATATTTATTGTCTTGTTGAGTCACAATTTTAGTTCTTATTTCTTGAAGGTCACAAAACCATGGGGTTTCTGCTGTGGAACAGTATTCTGTGCATGAAGTCGATGTGTACAGATATTAGAGGCTTCCTCTAAGCAGTTTGTGGTCCTGGGGATAGATCCCCGGGTCTTAAGTATTCTAGGCAAGTGCCCTGCCACTGAGCAACTCTCCTAGACCTCCAGACATTGGATCTCATTCTGTAATAAGAAAAAGGTCTGTCCCCCCCCTGCTATACAGCCAGCAAATCAGCATGAAAAGGAAGACATTTGCATAGAGGGGGATCAAATTCAGTCTTCCCTGAATAGGAAGGGCATTTGGAATGACCGAAGATCAGATATGTTTTCACTCTGTTTTGGCACCTGTCCACTCACAAATCTTAGCAACTGAATACATAATGGCTTTTACATAACAAGTTCCTGTTCTGAAAAGGTACTACGCTGTGTGAGTGTGTGCAAACACAAGAGATTTGATACAAAATGAAGACGTCAAGCCCCCAGATTCTCAGATTTAAACCTAAGTACCTAATCCACTGTATCATTCCCTGACAGAAGCAGTGCAATGTTTCCCTTGCCCCAGCCCCAGTGTTTTCCAGGACACAACATTGTTACCTCTTGTTGCATCAGAAACTATGAGAAAAGTTCTCAGAGTGGACGCTCCCACATGATCCCAGAGGACTCAGCTCTATCACTAGGGAGTTTACCAGCATAAACAAACTCAAATACAGTCTGGGCTGCCACTGGCAACTGCAGAAACCTGAACTGGTTTCAAATTGGGATGGGAAGGTTTTCATTATACTTGGGTGAATTTATATGAGCACGTCAACGGTAGCATCACATCCTTCCTTTTTTTCTTTATAGTCCCATGGGAAGTATTGGATTCAAGCATGCTTCATGCAAGTAGAGGCGTCTCTCACCTCACTTGGTACCTTAGAGACATTAGGCTGGGAGGTGGGATTTGTCTTGGCACATTCCCCCCTCTTTCTCTACCTCTCTCCTTCCCCTTCCTGGACATTTCATTCTTCACCCCATCAGGTTTTAATCTGGCTCTCCTTTTTCAAGTTCTTCCCTTTGGTTGTTTGTGATAATGGCTTAAAGCATTCCGACTCCCCATGGTACTGGGACAGACATTTCAGCATGTTAATATGTAGTTCTGAAACCTGAAAAGCTTTGAGAAAATACACAATTTTATGACTGCGGGATGGAGCAGAGGGAGGAAATCTGTGAATAAGAACGTGGTCAGAGTTTCTGGGTATCCCTCAGGTCAATGAGACTTGACCTCCCTCTATTCATACGTTTGTGTATTATTTTAGATACTAACCTTTAGGAAGTCAGGGAGGCTGTGAATGAAGGTGTTCCTCCAAAGGGACAAAAGATATATAACACTGCTGTGGACTCAGAGAGCAAGCCTTCTCAATGCTGTGTCATTTGCTCTCAATTCGATCTTGGGGCATTGTTCTCTGGCGAAGAACTTGGAATTGTTAATGTAGTTAAAAATAAAATAGCGATAATATCTCTTTCTAGAACAAGATGAAAAAAAGAAAAGTAAAAATTTGAGGCAGATGTTTGCAAACTAAAACCAAGTTTTATAAGCCATGCCTCTACATCTTCACCTATGAGAATGCATGGCTTTTCCTTTTTAAAAAAATAATATTTGACTTTTTACTTCTAATATTATGGTTTAATTGCAGTATTTTTACCCATTTTTCTACCCGTAGGCCCTCTCATATACCCCTCCAGCTCTTCTTCAAATTTATAGCCACTTTTACACCAATTGTTATTTTGTGCAGATAATCATATGTATTTATATATGCATTTCCAAATATGGCCCATCCGGCTCATATAATGTTACCTGGGTGCATGTTTTCAAGAACGGACATTTTCTTTCCCTTCATTCCTTTCGACCTCTCTTCCCTACCTTCTTTCCCACCCTCATGCCTTCTTTTCCTCTCACTGGCCTTCCTTTCTCTGTCCTTTTCTCTATCAATACGAACGATACGTTCCTGATGGAATTTTTATCAGAACCGTCACATCGGTACACAATGCTTGGTCAAGGATTACGCCATCATGCAAGTGAATTAAATAAACCTCAAACCTTGTGATCTTCACTCCAATATCTCCTAACTAACCCCAGTCAGATGTAAGCAGGACTCTGTGGAAGTTGCCTACCCTTTTTCTTTCTTCGTAGAAATTTCGTCTGAATTCATCCAAATCAGCATGAATAAGCAGCTCGTAGGTCTATGGTTATAGAAGAGAGAGATGCACTGGGAATATATCTAGAGATGTGTTTCCTGTCCATGGCAATTGTGTAAATAAGCCAACAAACACAAACGAGACGTGTACTGCTCATCTACTTAGAACGACTGTATAAATACCAGAACTTCAAGGGTTTTATCCAGGGTGATATTGTAACTCCAATCTGAATACCCGAGAAAGTATTTATGTAACAATTATGAAGCTATGAGACTTTTCTTTTAAAATGTAATGGGACTTACTATGTCAGAGTAAGTATGTTAGAGGCTATGGGGTGATACTGTGCCTGAGGAGACATGAACAAATGCCTGCTCACCTTGGATGTGGAATTAATAATAGACCAAAGTAACAATACCCTCAGTGTCTGACTTGGTGACCTAATAATGAGTTTTATTGGGTTTACTTATAGAAGTATGGGTAAGGATCTATTCACAGAGGAAGAAATGACTCAAAGAAAGTTGTATTGCCCCAAATCGACCCCTGCCTTCCTATGTGACTGCTCATAAAAACTGAAAATCCAGACCTCTGTGCACAGCTTAGAGAAAGCACAAAAGAATGATTGCTTAGTTGGTCTGAACATCTTCCATGCAGTCCTGCTGCTCTCTGCCTTTCAAATTATTTAGACTGTTTACTATACTTCTATGAAGCTTAGCAGATCTGCATTTTCCATGTACCTTGGCTTGTCTTAAGGTGTCTCTTAGCAGGTGCTAGTGCATGTATAGGCTTGGAAAAGGAGGTCCTAATACATATGGTCAGTTTCAATGACTTCCTGAAGCTTCTGAGTTGTTTATTTCCTGAGTTTTAAGAGCTTTTCTGCAGGATGTGATGTGTTTCCTCCCTTAAGAATGTCCTAAGCTATAAGTATTTGCCCTCTTATTTGCAATATACAACTCAGAGTAAACTGCTGTACTACAGAGGGTGAACTGGGAAGTAGATGTTTTTACTTTGTTGGGAAAGACAAGACTGGAGCAAAATAAGATAGAGTGGTAATTCTATTGGGCAATGTGAAGAAGACGTCTGATTGATTTAACTGTTCGGGGAGATGCTTGTATAATTTTAGAAAGAGTACTCAGATAATCAGCTTTGTGTGTAAAAGCTTTGTGTCTGACATGCTCACATGTTAGATACTCAGTCACAGAAGGAAAGATAAAAGAAAGCTTTGGGCTGTGGCTATCATAATAAAGATAGAGGGGCTAGGAGATGGCTCAGTTGATAGAGCACTTGCCACAGAAGTATAAGCACAAGTTTACATGCCCCAAACCCACATCAAAGCTAGGAGAGCACAGCGATTGTCTTTAATTACATTGCTTGAGACACAGATCCTGTAGCTCTATACATGCCTGAATACACGTATATGCTCACACAGAAGAGCACATATATCTACAGTCATGTACACATGCACATACAGAAAAATAATAAGAGCATATAGAGAAAGCGTATATTTTTGTCTACATTTTGAAGGCAGACAAAGAACTAGATAGTTTGGTAAGGAAGATATAAATCAAAGATAGCTTGCATTGGATTGTTGGCTTCGCACATGAGAACAGACACACACTACCAGATGTCACACTAGAGTTTATTCAGGGGAGTTGCCCAGTGGGTACAAGGGAGAGAAGCAGGAGAGAAAGAGAGAGAGAGTGTGAGACAGACTTTTGCATGGTGGCTCCTTTTAAGAGAATGGGTGGGCATGGATTTACGTAGCCACGCGTATGGGCGTGACCTCTATATGTAGCATTTTCTGCTGGAGCCATGTTGGGTTACCATGCCAGGAATTCTTATCTCACACAGTGCCGTGTTGGGTTTATCACCTGGCTGCTGTGTGCCGGGAATCCTTAAAGGAATGATTTTCAGTATCTGAGTAGATGTCCTTTGCATTCTATTACATAATTTAAAAAGCTATTAAAGGGTAAGCATATGGGAGTTTGTCATTAAACCCAATGAAAGTTCAAAGGACTCTTTGTATAGATGACAATCTTGTCTATTAATAGCTGGATTGAGTAAGCAGGTATATATATATATATATATATATATATATATATATATACACACACATATATATATGTATATATATATATATATACATTTGACTTGCAGTCATATGGAATCTTCCTTCTCTTCTTCACCCCATCTCTCCTACCATGTCAGATATCTAGCAAAGATGATCAATTATCCAGAGAAAAAGATTTGTTATTCGCTGTCCTGGTAAAGGTGTTACTTAACCCAAGCTCTGAGCAAGCAAGGACAAAGAGAACTCTACATCAAAACAATTAGATCTTTCCAAACTCTGCTTTTGGGTGTGTCTTAGTTAGAGATTTATTGCTGTGAAGAGAAACCCAAACCAGAGCAACTCTTTTAAAGAAACATTTAATTGGAGCTGGCTTACAGGTTCAGAGTTCAGTTCACCGTCATGACAGGAGGCATGGCAGCACACTGGCAGGCATGGCGCTAGAGAGGTAGCTGAGAGCTCTGCATCTTGATGTGCAGGCAGCTGAAGTGAAAGTGACAGAAGGTCTGACTTGAGCATCTGAGACCTCAAAGCCCGCCCCCGTGGTGACACACTTCCTCCAACAAGGCCACACCTCTCTGTGGACCACGCATTCAAACACATGAGTCTGTGTGACCATTCTCATTCAAACCACCACAGAATGAAAACATTTTCATGAAAAAGGAATCAAACACAATACTACATTATCAGAAACATTATGAATAGTATTTCCAGTACTCCAGATGAAAAGAAAAACAAAAAAATTATTAAAAAACGAAGAAATTTGAGTTGACTTTTACTCATTTTTAAATCTTAAAAAATGATTAGCAGTCCAAAAATGATTCTTTATGCTCTAAGACTTTTAAGTTTTTTTAGTTGTTTAGTTGTTTGTTTGTTTGTTTTGAGACAGGGTTTCTCTGTATAACAACTCTTTCTTTCTTGAAACTTTATTTGTAGACTAGGCTGGCTTCAAACTCCCAGAGATCAGCTTGCCTCTGCCTCCCAAGTGCTGAAATTAAAGGTATGTGCCACCACTGCCTGGAAAGCTTTCTAAATCTTCTGATTGAGGACTGAGAGATAATGAATATATTGCTTTTGGGAGTTAACTTTATTTTGGAACTGGCCTATGGGAGATTGTGCTGTTTCATTGTAAATAATTTTCCCATCCACTGGTTTAATAAAAAGCAGTGATTGGCCAAAGGCAGGCAGGAAGTGTGGGTGGGGCTACCAGACTAAGAAAACTCTGAGAACAGGAAGCACAGAGCAGAACGCCAGAGAGAAGCCAGAAGAAGCAGAGGACAACTATGCAGCTCTAAAGAAAGGTACCGAGCTGCATGGCTGAACAAGAGACATGGGTTAGATGAAGGGTAGAGAGCTAGCAAGTGATATGCCTGGGCCTGAGGCTGATTAGCCTAAAACAATTGTATGCATCTGTGTGTCTCTGTGGGTTGTGGGTCTAAACCAAAAGTCCGGGACAGAAACCTCATACTACAAATGGCAGCCCAATGTGGGCCAAATATACCCACATAAAGCCACAGAAAGCTTAAAAAATGGTCTAGAGCCCAAAGCAGCCTCTGAATTCTGTCTCCCACGTAAGCCGTGGTACGGAGATGCCCTGGTGAGGCACATGGGCTTGAGCTACAATGGCGGGCTTTTGGAGTGCAGCTTAAGGTGTAAAATGATTTGTTCATCAAGTCTCACAGGACCCTCAATATAAGACAACGTTGTAAATGATGTATTTAAGATTTTTGTTCATAAGGACCAAAACAGAACAGAATCAAAGATGGCTTCTTAGTGGTGATATTTTCTTGGATAAACTCTGTTTGCCGGAGGCAAAATGAGGCTTGGCTTTAATAGAGGATTCCTGTTTCCGCCTTAGAGGCAAAACATTTGTGACTTTTTAAGAGGCCCTGCTGCCTAGTACTTAAATGGAGTTAATGAGCAGCAGATAGCAAAGATCTACTTGGTAATTATATGGACCCTGAAGATCCCAGAGTACCTGGGTTAAAAAGATAAATTCTATAAAATTAAACTAGGAGCTGGGTGGAGCCGTACACCCATCCTACTAACCTTGAACCTTGGCAGATTAAAGGTGTGTTCAGAAATTGAAAGAAATAGAAGAATCTAGGTAGAGTCAATAGCCCTAGGCAAGCAAAGATGTGGTCAAATACAGAAAAAGTTAAGAAATAAATAAACAAACAAACAAACAAATAAATAAATAAAAATAAGCCTAGTAAAGATGCAAAATACAAAGAATGTCTGGATACTGTATATTATTGTCTTATCTTTAAGCTTCTTGACTGAAAATGACTTAGTAAAAGCTACTAAAAGACAGTTGATTATAAATGCTGTCACAATAATTCTACCTATATATTTTGTAAATGAGTTGACTTTAAAACTGAAATCCAAAGATATGCTACTTTGGAGAAGAGGTTTTCTTTTTATTTTCACAGAAAATGAGAGGCTGTGGATTTATTCCTGGATAAAGAGAATAAAGATTATTAGAGGAAGACCCCCTGAAAAATCTCCATTGGAAATGGATAGACCAGATGATTCAGCATTTCAGAACACCTCTGTGAAGTTTCCCGAGCTCTATATCCAGAACAATTTCAAGGAGACTGGCTGAGATGACCCAGCCTTACAGACTACTCCACTAAAGACTAGTGCATAACCTTACATTTTTCTTTGGATTCCCATGAGATTGTCAGCACCCCATTCAGCAGGATGTAGCCTAGAGAATGACACCCACATTCCCAAAACATGGATTATGAATGTTTGTGTTTATTTACAGTGTTGTTTATAAGTTGTTATAGATAAGGGGGGGGGGAAGAATATTAGATTTGGAGTTCTTTTTGTTTTAAGAAGAGAAAAGGGGATATGTGGGAGATTGTGTTGTTTCATTGTAAGTAATTATCCCACCCACTGGTTTAATAAAAAGCACTGATTAGCCAAAGGCAGGCAGGAAGTGTGGGTGGGGCTACCAGACTAAGAAAACTCTTGAGAACAGGAAGCACAGAACAGAACGCCAGAGAGAAGCCAGAAGAAGCAGAGGACAACTATGCTGCTCTAAAGAAAGGTACCGAGCCGCTTAGCTGAAAAGGAAGAATCATGGGTTAGAGGAAGGGTACAGAGTTAGCAAGTTATATGCCTTGGCCTGAGGCCGATCAGTCTAAACTATCCTATGTATCTGTGTGTCTCTGCGGGTCTGTGGGTCTGCAGGTCTGTGGGCCTAAACCTTGAGGCTACGCCTGAAAGTCAGGGCCAGAAACCTCATACTACACTGGCCAGCTATATTTTTTTGATAATCACAAATCACTTTTACTGGTGCATCTTATTGACCCATTAATCCTTCTTGAGTTGGTTTATAGGACAATTCATAGAATACATAACATTTTGATCCAATATAGTAATCGCTGGTCTCAACTGAATTTTTTTATCATTTTTTTTTTTTTTTGGTGGGGAATATTTTGAGAATATTTGTTTTGATTCCTAGAAATATAAATCTACAGGTCTATAACAAACATTTTGTCAAATGAGTATAAGCTTTAATGGTTCATCAGTACTCAGCACATTTTTTCTAGGAAATAAAGTCATGTCTTTGCATCTTAAGGATGGAAGTGAGGGCAGAGCCATACCCATTGAAAATTTGTGTTTTCATGTGTCTTGTTCTGAAACAAGACTATTTGAAAATGTCTAAGGAACAGGAGCTGTAGATTCACAAGGAAGTTTTCACCAAGGAGCCTTAAGAGCCTCAGGAGGAAGCTTCTGCATTTTACCTTCTAATTATTTCTCCTTTCTCTCTCTGTTACCATCACAAGCCTTTTGATTCATTAACGACTCCCAAATACTTTTACGTTTCTGTAAATAGTAGTTGTGGGAAAGTACTTTCTAGCACCAGAGACATTACTCATTTTCTCAAGGGAAAAATAAAACCACTTGTTAAAGCATGACCTCAAATCTAGGCTGTCTACAGGATTATTAAAAGCCATTGGATGCTTCTGAGCAAGTCTTATTTCTATTATTACTGCAATTATTTTCCATTCACAACTGTAGCATAGAAATAAGTTCAGAGTCCGCCACAATGAAGATGTGCTTGGTAAAAAATGGTTTTAATAGTGTACCTGATACAAAGACTTAGTCTCATGTGTGGATAGCAAGGCATTAACAAGCCAAATGGCCACAGTTCAGATCAGCAAAAAAGTTAAGAGGCCTTTCCTTTCTTGAATCTGCATTATTAGGAATGTTTTTAAAAATTTAAAAGAAGTAGCTACTGTAGTAAGACCATGGCAGTGAAAGTATGAATATTTCTTTGTGTTCTACTAAGACTGTCTCAAAGATGATTGGATCTTCATGTGAGGTTTAAGCCAAAATTTCTTTTCTTTCCACACTAACAAACCAGTGAATATTTTCACACACATATACAGATATCCCTTTTCACAAATGGTATGTTGCTTCTACCTCACATTTCTAGAAGTCTGTTATTGTACATATCTATAATATATGTATGTACTTACATACCTAAATGTACTTATATTTATGTACATATACCAAAACTGTATAGTTGCAAAAAGGTATGATATACACCTTCTTTCTCTTCTCCATGCCTGTTCTGTTCTCTAAGTATCCAAACAATGAGTGTTCTTTCCAATTTTGAGACATATATTTTCCAGTTATCATCTTTTCTATGTGGTAGCTTCCTTCTCCTGCTTCCTCTCTCATCTTTTCTATCTTGTGAGGAACATCAACTTTTGCCACATTGATTTGTCTGTTGCCGCTTGTTTCTGTGTTACTCACCATTGCTAGGTTGGTGACAGGATGATATTTTCTCTTCTTGCCCAAGGCTCTCTCCCTCAGCCCTTCTCTTCTTACCCAGTGAGCTCTAACTGTGAGATCGATCCTAATTTTAAAAGCTCTTACAATATACTTCTTTGACATCATGTTGCTTGCTAGCTCACTAGCCCACTGTTTCTGGAAGCTTTGGGTCTTGCCGGGCTTAACCAAATTGCTACCTATTTCTGTGTGGTGGGGTTTCCAGCTGGCCACTCTTGGGAAAATAGCAGTTTCTCCCAAGAACAGAACTTGGTGGCAAAAGCATCCCAGAGTAGTAATCCTCTTGTCTAAAAATGGTTCTGATATTCCATTTAAGGCAGGCAGCGTATTTTTATTTAGAAAATATTTATTTAGCTGTCAGAAACACTTTAATTAATCACTACTCTTTAAAAGGGCTTGTATCTGGTTACACCGCCAGACATCAGCGTTCTGAGCTTTCAAAGCTGAGTGTAGGAACTGCAGGGGAAGAGCCTTTATAGTTTTCTCAGGTGGAATTCTCCTGTCACTTCCAATATACACAACAGAATTCTCCAGATCCTTTGCTGCCTCTAAGGCTCTCTGCTTACCTTGTCTGTGCCCCTTATCTGGCACAGTAAACACAGGCATGCCTTCAACAAGGGGAAACGGGGAGATCAGGGAAGCTGGGTGACTCAGTATAATCTCCTTATGTTCCCAGACAGAGAGATTTCAGCAAAGCCCAGCAGACATCTCCAAATGGAGGAAATTAGGAGGGCCTGATAAGATAAGTATAGGAGGTAGTAACTGATTAGCTCTTTGGGCCTCAGGAAGGGGCTGACCATGAGAAGAGAGGCAGAGGAGAGAGATCTCCAAGTCAGTATTTTAGAACAAGAAATCTAGATGAATCCACAGTTTACTAAGCAGAATCAGAACACAGCATGGTTAATCTCAACTGTTTTTCTCTCCTAAATTTTGGCTTTATCTTAAAAAGCGTGTCTTTCATATATCTGTATCAAATAGTTTTCCTTGGAATTATTTCCCACATACACAAACATACACCAGTGAGAACATGCAATGACTTACTTAACTCTGTATTACTACTTATATGCACATATCTATAAGTGCTTGCTTTTCCATCACCTTTACTTTGTGTGCATGACTTTTGATAATTTATTTACCCTAGTTTTTTGTTCTCTCTGGTGATTAGCTCACCTTTTTTCACTGTCCCCCAGAAACTCTCTTTCATACCAGTGTGGGTATCTGTACCTACTTACTTAGGGTAAAGCAACCAAAGCAGGGTCCTAGAGTTTCATCATACACTTAGAATATTTATGATTTAACACAATTTGTGAACAATACATCATAACAAAGATGGAGTCCCAGAGTCCTGTGGCCATCCACATTGTAGAGTGAGCAGTACCTGTGAATGGATGTAATGTCTTCCTGAGGTTCATCATGTAGGTAAAATACCAGTATTTCTGAAGACTTTCCATGTAGAATGGAATCTAGAGGAGTGATACTTTCCTTCCTTTTGTTATGTGATCTTAGAACATAAAGCTTAAATTGTCCTTTCAAGAAAAATGAAGGACTGTGAGGTTGAAATCTGGGGAGAACTTAGTTCACAACATTTCTGGTTTATTCCACTTTAAAGGTCAAACAACCATCATTCTTCCCTCAGCACCAGGCTGCAGAGCTGTTTTGTCATTATTATCTTGTAATTCTCTGAAAATGAAATGTAAATTTGGTCATATTCCTATTATTTACATTTATCATCTCTGAAAATGCATATATGCATGTGAAGAGAAAAGGTTTTTTTTTTTCTTTTACTGTTTTCAAAACCAGTCTTCTCTGGACCCTGAGCAAACACCATCTGGGCATCCTTCAAGTTGGTTGATGGGAAGAAACATTGTGCAGACCATTTCTGAGCTCAGCACTTCTCAGAATAAATCTTGCTAGTTATAATGTTTGAAAAATATTTTCTTCTCCTGTGTTCTGAGACATACCTAGTAGACTGAAGCCTTTGGTACTGAAACTAGCCAGCCAAACACTACTGGAAGTTTGTTCTGCATGTCCTGGCTACTTTAAAGTATTATGTAACTTTTTCAGGGATCTGGAAAAGTAGTATCAAAAGAAATGTTGGGTAGCCAATGCTAATATTTGCTCAAAACAATGAGTCATATGAACTGGGATTTCCTCCTTAGGCAGCTCATTACTGGCATATTGTCTGATTCTCAATATAATTCGATGCAATCAGTGATCACAGTTTAAAACATGGAAGGATGCCTTGTTCAGGTCGATGGGAGACATCTACTCATCTTGATTATTCCGGTTAGAGAGTTTACCTTGGAATTATTCGGAAGGATGATGACATCATCTGATCCCACAGCTCACTGGCAAACCTGATTGTGTTTCTTAGACCTTCCTCTCTACCATCTATTCCCAGCATGTATTGAGATGTTAGCTCATTGCTAGCTCTCTCAGGAAAAACACGTGTCTTTTCTTACAGCCTGTCCACTAAGTTATAAAGTGCGTTCAGAAGGTGGCTTTCAAGTAGGAAGGACAAGAGGAAAGAATGGGGAGGAGGGAGAGATTTATCAGAAGGTCTGAGAGGTTTAATTAGGTGGAGAAAACCTTTTCAGAGTTTTCAGACTCTAATCAGGCTCTAAATCAAAGATGTGGTGACCACTGCTAATAAATAATACATTGTCTATGACCATTGTTAATAATAACATCATCTATTTTAAAATAACAAATACGGATTTAATTCAAGGCCAGGAATTATTGCTTCTTTTCACTACAATGTGTTATTTTTACTGGCTTCTTCATCACAAATATATCTGATGTATAAGTAAAAGTTCATTATAATTTAATAAATGACTGAAAATACATGAGCAATACATGGAGAGATTATGTTTAAATTTAATAAATAGCTTGCTAAAGTTAATTGACTAATGGGATGTTTGAATGTGCATGAGTCTATGTGTATGAAGAGACCAGAAGGAATTGCTGCACATAATTATGGAAACTGACAATCCTGAATATTTGCTGTGGCCTGATAGGTGGGGTACTCAGCAGAGCTTATGTTATGGATGAGGTCAGGAGCAGGCCTGTTAGAACATCTGGTGTGAAGAGGGTAACCTTGTGTAGACCTACTCCAAGCTTCAAGTGCTTGGGTAAATCTTGCTCACATAGTGGATGAAAATCATAAAATTCATTTTTATTTACTTATTTTTAAAGATTTATTTTATGTTTATGTGTATTTTACCTATAAATTTGTAAATGGACCACTTGTATACGGTGTTCACAGAACCCAGAAGAGAGCTTTTGTTCACTTGAAATTGGAGTGACTGATGGTTGTAAGCTGTCATGTGACTGCTGGAAATTGAACTTGAGTCCTTTGTAAGAGCAGCCAGTAGTCTTAACCACTAAGCCACCTCTCCAACCCTTAAATTCATTTTTAAACAAAACACATTTTAATCTTAAAAAAATACTTACATGTTCTGATCACAAGAGAGGGGGTGTGGATATGTAAATGAATTTGTTTTATTTCATTCTGTGTGATTACACATACTAGGATATTACAATATGCCCCTCAAATGTCCGTAGTATTATTTGGCAGTTTACAGGCAAAGGAAAAATGTTAGTCATAAGTTTAGCCTAGAAGAGTATCTCCTGGAAAATAAGACTGCATTTTATTTCTTACAAGCTGATCACGAGCTACAGGATCTCTACTTTTCAGATTTAGTCTTTCATAAGCTCAAGTGATAGAGATTACAATGTTATATTATTGTATAAGTTATTTTTCTCATCATTGTGGCTAAAGATCTGATAGAAACATTTTCAAGGAGAAACAATTTTTGCTTTTGGCTCTATGGTTCATCAGGGTGGGAAGGTCATGGGGAAGGGTTCTATCTATGACAGGGTATCAGTCGTTGGTGACAAGACACTTAAACATTGAAGTAGAGAGTTCTTGATTTAGAATTGGAGATCTCTGAGATTCATGCTCACAAGCCACCTGCTTTCTATAGACAGAACCCACCTGTTTAGAGTTCTACAGCCTCATAAATAAGATCACTCTCTGAGGAATATTTGTTCCAACACATGAGCTTGTAGAGGACAGTGTACATTCAAACCGCACCATTTATCACACAGTTCCTTTACAATCATTTTATAAGTTACCCATAATTTGCGTCCTGTTTTACATGAGAATTGAGAGTCATACAAATTAGACAATGAAGCAAAAGATTTGTTCAAACTAGATTACATTTATTTATACAGTTACGAGTGGTTGTCAACGTGTAAAAGGTAGTATGATGTCTCATAAGAATAAGTTAAAAATATATTGAACACAGTATCCAGCAATTGCATCCCTTGCTATATAAGGAGATTTATTTGCATCCCAATATTTATAGTGCTATTATTCATAATATCCAAAACATTGCACTACCTCAAATGTCCATTGACTATGAGTGAATGAACAAAGTGCACTGTGAACAAATAATGGAATATTAGTCAACATTAAACAGCATGAAATTCTTAAACATGCTGGAATATGGACAGAACTTGGGTATATAGTATTAAGCTGAACAAAGAGACAGTATGTATGGGGTATTGAGGCCAACTCAATTCACAGAGACATAAAATATAATATTGATTATTAAATAACAAAAATGAGGCTGAATAGGGAGTTAGGGATTCAACTCTAGTCTCTTTTTATAAAAAGTGCATGTGAACTGCTGCCGAGGAGGAAGATGTAAAGGAATTCAGATAATCTGCAGGGCACATGGCAAGACAGATTAATGGAAAGGGGTTGAGTTGAGATGCAAGAGCTAGCTAGAAATAGGCCTGATCCATAGGCCAAGGAGCATGTAATTAATATAAATCTTTATGTAATTACTTGGGACTGAGCAGCTGTGGGAAATTTATTTGGAAATGCTGGTCTGAATATTGGGGTAGTCTGGGCCAGAAACTTCCTACTACAAATATGAATAAGAAAAGCCATTTGGTTATAACTTTGACTTAAGACGTTGATCTAATTATTTGGTTTTTATACTCAATAGTTTCTTTCACAAAGAGTTATTAAGTGTCTACTGTGTTCCAGACAGTTTTTTCTAGGTGTAGGGACCATAGTAAAGAATAAGGCAAGATATGTGTTCTCATGGTTCCTGAGCATGCTGGTCAGCTAATTCTGCCCCTCTGTTGTCCTGCAGGCTACTGGGATTAGTCTGAGTGCCGTGGAAACAGAGACATTTATCAATCTAACTAGACATCAGTCTTTTAGACACAAGCTACATAGCCTGAGACAGTGCAAAAAGAATCAGTCTCTCATGGCCTGTTTTGTGAAGATGGGACATGCAGGCAACCAAATCGTATAACAGACTATGTAGGTATCGTTAGTAATGAGAGAAACCATGAAGGGTCCTGATGCTAATGTCAGAATAGTGGGTTGTTGATAATCAGATGGTGCTATCTAGGAAGTCCTTGTTAGTAGTTCTGAAAGAAACAAACAAACAAAAAAAAGTCCACAACTGAAATTATCTAAGGAAAAGACTCAAAAGTAGAAAAAAAAATTAAAACAGAGGGTAAGCAAAGTGGACATGCCTACGGTCTGAAAGAAAGCAAACTCGTGTGGGTCAGCAAAGAAAATAAAAGGAGTAACAAGCAGAACAAGCAGAAAGTTGATGGTCTGAACCTTGATTGACATGAAATACATTAGATTCTAAATGCCCTGAGAAGTATTAGAGAAGTCGGAGATAAAAGATGAGAGCATATTCATATTTTTATTGATTTCTTATGTTCTTAATTTTTTAGAATTTGAGACAATGTCTTGTTATGTGGTATAGATATTCCCTGACCTTGCAGACCTCCTGGCTTGGCCTCCCTCATTATAGGATTGTAGGCATATGCCATCAAGCCAAACTTTGGTTTGCATTTTATCTACTTACTTGAGTCTTTATTTCGTGATTATTTTTTTAGTGTGTGTTTATGTGTGCTTGCGTGTATCTAGCAGGAATATGTGTGTGAATGCATGCATGCCAAGGTGCACATGTGAACGTCAGAGGGTAATAGGCTAAAGTTGGCTCTTTCCTTTCACCATGTGAACTCTGGTGATCTAAAAGGTTGTCAAGCTTGATTGCAAGGGGTTTTACCCACTGAGCCATGTCACCAGCTTTGGTTCAGACAGACAGACAGATGGACAGATACATGATTGATAGAGATAGATATATAGACGACAGACATTACGTTGATTCATAATCATAACCCCAACATTGATTTACTGTTCATTTCTCATTCCTCAGTGAGGCTCTGCCATCTAGGAAGCCTGTTTAAAGTGTAAAAACATCAAAATGCCTGTAGTTACCCTCACACATCTCTGCCCTCTACAGTGCTTCTACAGATGATGAGAGTTGGGTGGATGACTTTGCCTCCTTGGGGGTCTTAAGCAGAATTAAACAGGAACTTTCCTCTATAAATTACTTTTGCCCTTTTTTTCTGGTGAACTTTAGGCATTCTTGCAAGGTCTAGGGACATCAAGAATGACATATCCAAGCTCTTTTAGCCAAAACTCAACCTCATGCAAGTTCTACAGGACAATAGGGAAAGATAAGCTTTTATCTAGCTTCTCATGCCAAGTCTTCTTTTGGTCATTTGATCAAATTATGTCCAGGCTCTCTGGAACTGCTGGATGGGGATGTGTTTTGATAACTGAATGTGGAAGTTTGCTCAAACTCACTTTTGTGCCTGATTCTGATGCCTTGGCAAAACTGAGGCAGAGAAAGTGATTCTTGCATCGTGCTCTGAGACTCCCTTGAGTGTAAAGAATGTGAAATTAGGCAGTCAAGAAGTAAGTGAAGGGGCAAATGGAGAGCTCAAGTTGTACTTTGGCAGCCGTGTCTCCTGGCTAGAGAAAGAGTTAGATACGAGGCAAATGGGTTTACTGTACTATGTCTTTGAAGCCATGTCTCCTGAAGACCAGAAGAGTCCTTGGCATTAATCACCCCTGAATCAAGTTAGGTTCTTCCCACTTTATCAAACACTTTAGCTCTTTCTCAGCTGTCAAACATGCATACTAATGAAGTAGCACAAGTCTGACCCTGCCCATCTTTTAGCTTTCTTAGAAGGTCATGGGAGGGAACACCTTAGAAGGGCTATTTGTACCACCATGATTTGGGAAGGTGAAAAACAATCACCTAATCTCATGAATATGCAACTCATCTTATAGATATTTATCAATGTGGAGTCAATCGTGCTGCTAAGCCCCTTAAGCCAGCCCACTCCAATCTTTCTACTCTTTCTCTGAAATATGTGGTTTGCTTTACTGGGATAGGTGTTACTTAAACTGTCTGTCTCTTGATTGAGGTCTTTCCTTCAAGACAAGGGTGGTGGAGAAATCTACGTCCAGTAACAAACGCACCCGGGCGGAAAAAGAATAGGAAGGGATCAAAGCCAGTGGACCACAGTAGCAGCTTAGGCGAGTTGTGATGAGTGCTCAGAAAGAAGATGGAAATGAGTAGATTGGGAATTTTTAAAGAGAGAGATATTACAGGTGACTATTGACTTGGCTGTTGAGTACAGAGAGAAAAAAAAAAAATGAAAGTTGACTTTGAGCCTCTCCACCTTAAGCCAACAGATGGAGAGAGGTGACTCTTTCTGAAGAGCGTGGAACTGCAGAGCATTGCAGGAAGAGTGCGGATAGCAGTATATGAGCAGCAAGATTTATGAATGAATTGTTCTGTTTGATGAGTTCTCAGTTTTACACTTGTATTTATGAGCCTAGAGTTCAGGAAGGGTTCAGGATAAGAGCTATAAATTTAAAACTCATCTACAGAGAGATGATTTTTAAATCCCCAATATTGGAAAGGATTAGTTAGAGGAAAGTGTCTTTAGCGAACAGGAGAAATTCTATTGGTATCTCTCTGACTCTAATGCTTAGAGTTTCCTGGGTAGCAGATCGGGAGCAAGAGAGAATTAGATGTGTTTAGTGAGTTCAAAAGTCATAGCAAGCAGAATATGGGACCTAACCAGGTCTGTTAGCAACCAAAAAAGTCAGACGAGTGATTTGGGGACATGGTAAACCAGGAGGTGGTCATCTCAGGGGTGGTTTCAGTATGATAGAGAAGCAACAGGTAGAGGTAGGTGAGTAGATTAAAGGTGGAGGAGGAGGGGAAGAGAGGGAAGAGGCAGAGAAAGAGGTAAGAGGAAGAGAAGGAGGGGAGGGAGAGACTGGAAAAGAGAGGGGAGCAGGAAGGAGAAGGGGGGAGGATGCAGGAGGGGTAGAGAGAGAAGAGGAAGGAGGAGAGGATGACTGGGGAGTAAGAAACATCTTTATCAGGAGGGGGGATGTGAGTATAGGTAATAGGGAATAAATATACTCAAAGTTCTTTGTAGATACAAGATGCCAAAAAAAACCCTAATATATTTTATATATTTCCTATACACTGGTACAACTGAGAATATTGAAATGAGAAAAAAATAAAATATTAGATTTTGCTAAGGCCTTGGAGGTGGAAGGAACAGACAGAGCACAATGGATGACTTCTGCTCTGACACTGTATTGGTGGATACTTGCCACTACATGTTTGTCGAGATCTATAGAATATACAACATCCAAAGTGAGTTATGATGTAAGCTGAAGATTTTCATATTAATTATTAGTGAGTTCATTACTTGTAGCAAACAAAACACTCCAGTGAGGAATGTTGGGAACGAAAGAGGCTATGCATGGAGAGGTAAGAGCTACTTAGGGGACTCTCAGTTTTACAGTGAGTCTAGACTTGCTCTAAAATTATAACCTCTTAAAATTAGTAAAAGTCAAATAAGCAGACTGAGTAGATATTCAGATTACTGTAATTTAAGTCCATTCATTTCATCTTTAGCACATTTTGGAAGGAAATGGGCTGTGTGCTGTTCCAACAATGTCATTAAAATGATTTGTTTCTTTTTACTTCAGTTGAGTGATTCAAGAACACACTGAGCCATAGTGCAGAAAAAAAAAGAACTGACCCTTTTCCTTTTTGTACAATTCTCTAAATTATCCAAAAGTGGCACATCATCAGAATAAAGTCGAAATTAATTACTTTGCCAAGGAATATTCTCGAGCCATGTACATGATAACCATTTGTATCTTTTGAGGCAAAACCAAAGTCACCAGAAGAGAGGGGTGTGGGGTGGGGAAAGAATAACCGTTGAACATAAGTGCAAAACTAGAAAACAATTTGTAGAAAGTAGAAAACAAAAGTAATTGTCAAGAGATTTTCTTTTAAAACTATTATCACAAATCAGAACTTAGAGTGGACTTTAAAAAATAAAATGGCGTGACACGATCTGTTACATTTGGTTGGGTTTGCTATTCCAAAGCATCTTTGTCTACTTTAACTAATTGGTTAACATTTATTTTAATGATTTAAAATTATTTGTGTTTAGGTAGGCATGTGTGTATATGTGTTTGTGAGTACGTGTGTTTGCACGCATGCATGAGCATGTATGGGTGTTCGCACATACATGCAGGTGAATGTGTACACCTGAAGAGGGTATCAGATCCCTGGAAGTATGTGTGAGTTATGTAAACTAAATTTGGGTTCTCTGCAATAGCAGTATGTGCAATTATGTAAGTTCTGAACCATCTCTCCACCCCAACAGTAGATAATCATTGATCAGAATTCGGAAGACAAAAGCATCATAGATAATGGTGCCAGCATTTGGGTCTATCAAAGACCTTTATCCTAGGCATTGAATGGAAAGAGAGAAAAAATTAGGAAGACAGTAATATGCAATAAACAAATCTAATCCTGTCTTTGAAGACTGCCCTTATTAAACAATTTGTACCAAAGTCCCTACTTTTGAAGATTTTTGAAGAAGAGATAAAGTTCTTTTGAAAAGTTGTTTTCCACCTAAAATTTTCTCTCTGAACTGGCTTTTCCTGAAACTAATAAACATAATTTATTTGTTTTGGAGTTCAATTTCTAAAAGTTTCTGGAACCCAACACACTTTAGAGATTTCTTAAATACTACAAATGTCTTACTTAAAAAAAAAAATTACAGCACCACATGTATGCAGTTCTCATGAGTAGATTTCAGGAAAGTTTTAACAGTTAATGTAGGTTTTCCTTTCTTTTGAAACCCAGCATGTGGGCTTGGTCCTTATTACAGCAAGTGGTGAGTGTAGTGGGCTGATTTAAGATGAGAAATGGGATCTGCACAAAAAGACTGAGCGGTGACGCTATGCCAGGAGCTCCTCCCAGAACAAGTCTTATACTTACCAAGAACTGCTGAGACAATTTCTGGATATGTAGTTGCCGTATCTTTTGGTCACGTACACATATGGCAGGCTGGGCCATCATTATTCTCTCTGAGTGTTGTGTTCAAATACTATGCCAAGTAAGTGACTACTGAGAAGATGAATATGTCTCCTATCTGAATCATTCCTTCTTCCGTTGCATGACACAAGCCCTCTGAAAGTAGCAAACGCAAGCCTTTAATTTTTAAAAAATCCAAGCTCTGTGGTAGAGTCCACCCAACTATTAAAAATACAAACCGTGTAGCCACAGACTGGCCGTTCTGAAAACAAACCCATGTGTGAAGTCTGACGCTGTTTGTCCACTCCGAGCAACTAAAGACAATGTCTCTACTGAAAATGAAACAGAAGACCTTTGGGGGAGGAAAACTCTGCTTTCAGGATTGTTCATGGCATCGGTTGTTATCAGCCATAGTTGGAAAATTCATCTAGAGAAGTTAAAAAAAAAAAAAAAAAGGCATTCATGAAGGAGACAGCATAGTCAACATATCTAATGGGCTGGGAGGGCTGGACCAAGAGAGCAAAGCATGCAATAGATGGCATGGTGTAGGAGAGCCCATTCTATGCAATGAAGATTATCCAGGGCTCTGTGAAGATCTCCAGCATGTAGTACTGTAGCCAATGCCTTAGTGCAACCACAAAGGAGAAGTGGAGATTCCACCAAGAACGATAAGTTACTGCATTCTAAAGCTGAGGAAGATGTACCATATATCTACCCATAGGGCAAGCAAGCTTTTTGGGTTATAAAGTTTCTCTACCTGCCTGTGGATATTTTTGCTGTGGATGTTTTGCTAGACACCAGAAAGGTTGATGTTTGGGAGAGGATTTGCAGGGCCCACACACCTGACAACAATATTTTCCACCTGGCCCTTTACAGATGCAGTCTACCTATCCTTCTTCCAGAAAGAATACAGTGGTGTTGCAAATCATGTCCCTGGGTCATCATTGTCATGCGGGCATAGTGGCATTAAGGACAGCTTTCAAATATACTAAGGTAGGAAACATGAGTTATACAGATGGTGATGAGGAACCCAAACACTGACCCATAGATCTTGTTTTGTGTGTATAGAGAGATCAAAATAAAAGGTTAGTACAGCACATATAGTATATATTTGGGGTAAAGAGAGACAAAGTAGGAAAAGCATGTTAGTTAAGGTAGTAAGTGCAGCCCATCCATCTTTCTGAGACACTTCCATTTAGTGTCTTGTTCGTTGACTATTCATTGTCCAATAACAATCACTTCTACTACCATCACAACAAATGTGCAAGGTGCTGCTTTAATCTGTATTCTGATGTGCTTTGTAGACATTTTGCCTTCAATGTCACTGTTTTAGGGATATGATTTTATAAAATAAGCCATGATTCCTTTCTAATTTGCTCAATATACACATGTGGCTAAGAATCTAGAAAATATTTTTCTAAATACAAAAAGATTTATGTAGTCTTAATAAAACCAAAGTTCAAAAATATTTAAAATAGGGGCTGGGAGATAGTTCAACTATTAAGGGTCCTTATGATTCTTGCCAAGGACCAGGGTTTTGTCCTTAACACCCAAGTCATTTGGCTCACAATTGACTTTAAATCCAATTCCAGCAGAATCTTCTTCCCTCTTATAGCCTCTACATGGACACTGTATACACACACACACACACACACACACACACACACACACACACACACACACACACAAGAATACATGTAGTTAAAACTAAATTCCTATAATATTGCATTCAAGTGGATGCATTCTACTGAAGGACAGTGTTTGGTTCCAATGGAAGATGGTCCCAGATGATAAAGTGAAGCTTATAGGCTGATTATTAAGCTTTCCCAAGTACCGAATTGCCAGTCCAACTCAGCATTACTATAGCAAATGCATGTGCTATTTTTAGTAACTTGTCTGTGACATGCTGAGAGATATTAAAACATCACTTGCTGTTTCTGTTCAATAATCACGTCACTTTTCTAACTCCAAACTTCAACTGAGTGTCAAGAATAGAACACCAGGGTATTCACCACATCATCATGCGTCAGTCTAAATGGAACATTTCCTACCCAAAGTGAAAATAGCCTAGTCTGGCACTTCTCTGAGCTTGGGAAGGAAAAAAACAATCGTCTGTCAAAGACACTATTTTTATGAGGATTTAACTGGGCACAAATTGAATTTGTGGCTTGGCCAAGGACATAAATATTTGCAAAACATCTTAGAGATGACAGTGATATCCACATTGCCAATGGGAGCAGCTTAAAAATGATATGCTGTTGCATGCTTCTCAGAAAATGCTGAACAATAAAGTGACTGGCCCACCATTCTTGCTGCAAATATTCATTCCTCATCATAAAATTCTGCATTTTCAGAAGCATGTTATCTCTCTCATAGTGCCGCATGGGAAATGCTTTCTCTTTAGAATTAAATGACATGCAACAGCAGAACTGATTCCCAATACCTCTACCTTGCCTCTGCTTTAGGCTTGATGCCTGATCAATTCTTTCAAATATATCTCTTGATATAACCTTATTGTAGCAAGTTTGCCGTTAAATTAAGTGGTATATCTTGTCAAAAAAGACCATGCCCAGTGGAGAACAATAAATAAATTGATTCAGAGCTAGAGAGATGACTCAGTGGGGGTAGGAACCTAATGCCCAAGCATGTGGATCTGAGTTTAGATTTCTAAAATCCATGAGAATGCTTGATGGATCACACACATCTACAAATCCAGCAGGTCTATGGTGAAGTGGGAGGAGTCTGGCATATACACCATGGAACAATAAGGCCTTGTTTCAAACAAGGTAGAAGGTAAGAATTGACATGGGTTATTCTCTGGCCTCCATGTACATGATATATGTACCCCTCTCCAATATTTATGCACATGCATTGTCTATGTATGCATCATACATATCCACTCATACCCACATCCACCCACACTTGCATACACATTAATTTTAAAAGAAATAAAATGATATTCTTGTTATAGACTTACAATTGTATAAGAAAATACATATTAAATCATTTTTTTTCTGCTTTGGTTACCAGAAAAATGCATGTAACTTTTACTAATCTTGAAAAGCTCTCCTGCAGTTATTGTAGGTCAGGTCAAACGAAGGTTTCCCATGGGAGTTCTGTCTGAAGGAAATCTTAATTTACAGGAACTGGTTTCCCCAGTCCTTTTGGTTCCCATGATATTAAGTGATTGAACACAATAATATTTGGAAATAATTCCTCATCCTCTTGTGTGCCAGGATGAGTTTGAAGCACATAAGACATTTCCTAGGAAAAACAAAAGCTGTTCTATATCCATGACAGCTGATTACACTGTGTCAATTTCAGGATGCATCCAACTGGATCCAGTATTACCTAACTTCTGCAGAAACCTTCATGACTGATCCAGCTCTTGATATATCTTATAAACACAAATTAAGTTAAGAATGGATCTTAAGAAAAGTACGCCGTATCTGCTCCCACTCCCAGGCCACATACTAGATCATTTTTTTTAGTAGAAAATTCAGAGATAGAAAGTGAGTCCCTGAGGCTAGGGACAGGAATAAGGATTGACAGCCAAAGTCCAAAAGCTAGGAGGAGTCTTTTTTTCTCAGTTCTGCGGAACATAAGGAGTGTCTATCAAGATGTTTGATTATGAATTAGCAAATGCCTGGTCCTATCCTAACTCAGATAAATATCCAATCAATATCAGGCCCTTTGCTTTTTCAACACATTTATTGAGATAAAATTTAAGTTTGGTAAATATACAATATACAATATTATATGACTAAATTTAATATTATATGACTAAAATTAATATTTCCTAAAATTTTAGACACTCCTTATGTTCCGCAGAACTTAAGAGTACAATCTTACTTCTCTCCTCTGTTACAATGAGGTTTCTGGCCCGGCTAGCTCCACAGTTTGGACCTTCCTGCCAATGCTTATCTGGACCAGCAATCCCAAAGTCCCAAAGAAACACACAGACGCTTGTATTAACTTCAAGCGGTTTGGCCTATGGCTCAGGAACATTGCTAGCTAGCTCTTACATCTTAACCCATTTTCATTAATCTGTCTGCCACATGGCCGTGGCTCACCTGTGTTCCTTACGTGTTGCTTCTTTGGGTATCTAGCTGGATCTGCTTATGACTCTGCCCTCCTTCTCATACCTATGTGCTTCTGCCTCTGGCTACGGTGTTCACCAAGGGTCAAAACAGCTCATTTATTTAAAGATGGATATTCACAGCATATAGAAAGATATTCCTACATCACTCCTCTACAGGAGTAAGAAGTAGACACACTGCCTGGACTGAAATGAAATTGTGTCCAGTGTTTTCTTTAGCTTTTCAGAAACAGTTCTATAACGCTGGAAAGCCATTCTGTAATTCAAACAGTAAGTACGGAGAGGAAATTCTGTTTGGAATGCTAGAAGTGTGTGTGTGTGTGTGTGTGTGTGTGTGTGTGTGTGTGTGTGTGTGTGTGTGTGTGTGTGTGTGTGTGTGTAGAAAGGGTTCACAATAAATGTAGCCCATTCTCTGCCCTGAAAGTTAATATAGTTTAAAATAAAAAATATGAAGCTATTTTTAAAACACCCAAGGATGTTTGGAACTGTAAAAGAGCAAGCCCTGGCAGAGGTCACACAGAGCAAGTCCTAACACAGTCAGTATCAGGAGTATCTGGAGACAAAGGGGGCTCTGGGCAAGTGTGGAGCCAAGTCAAAGTGTCCTTGCAAAGTGAAACTCAAACATGTTTACTTTATCATGTGACCCAGGCAAATAAGTGAATAGATTCTTGACGTGGAAAGACTGAGTAGAAAATGGATTGCATAAAAGAAATGATGGATAGGGATTTTATTAATCTATGAGAATAAAACTGATCAATAGAACCATAGAATTGTCTCAGGTATGGGAAGATGGCCAAATAGCCATTTTTCTTAGTACTCATTTAGTTCTTTCTACCTTGCCAGACTGGCACTTGATTCAGGAAATCCAAGCCTAAGAAATGAATGGAACTTACCCAGCATTATTGACACTAAAAGATGCATCTCATACCTCTGAATATAAGGGCTCTTTTTCTCTGAAGTGACTACTGCAAAGTCAAAGGTCCCCAGGAGTCAGGTTGGCAAATTAAATGAGTGACACATTTTAAGCATCATGGAAATGATGAAAACTAGCAACTGGTACTTGTCCTTGTTTTCCAGAAGCAAAAAGG
The DNA here is from genome assembly GCA_033318265.1 of Phyllotis vaccarum. Lineage (NCBI taxonomy): Eukaryota > Metazoa > Chordata > Mammalia > Rodentia > Cricetidae > Phyllotis > Phyllotis vaccarum. Next base: position 10,031,706 of record JARWLC010000008.1, read on the forward strand.
GGTGGTGGAGACCATGGTAAATGTCTCAATATAAAGCCAATGCATTAGCAGTTTTCGGGGGGGGGGTCTAGACCTTGGTTTGCAAAAGTCAGAATTTAGGAATCAACTTGGATGTTGTTTCCTTTTTCCTCTCACCTTACAGCCAAATCCTGGACACTTGCTTATATGGCTCTAATGTGAAAGGACCTCACAGGATCACAAGCTTGAACATTTGGTCACCAGCCAGTGTTGCTGTTTTGGAAAGCTTTGGAGCCTTTGGGGGTGAGAGGCATGCGTGTCGGTGATGGGTCACTGAAGGTGGGTCTTTGAAGCGCATAGTCCTGTTGGCTGCCAGTCTCATCTTTTCTTCTTGGCAGATGCCATGGGAGAACTGGAAGTAATCGGCTCCCACCTCTATGGACAGGAGCTAGTTCTAGCCACCACACCTTCACTACAATGGAACCGTGGGCCAAAGTAAACCTGCCCTCCTTTAAACTGATTCTGTCACAATACTAGAGAAGCAACTAATACACTCATTTCAAGATATAACCAAAATGTGGACCTGAGGATGGATCTTGGTGAGTAGAGTGCTTGGATAGTAGACATAATGCCCTAGGTTCCACATGCAACACCAGATTAGACTAGATGTGGTGATGCCTTGTATCACTGTAATCCTAGCATTCAGGACATGGAGGCGGGGGATTCTGTTCATGGTGAGTTCAAGACTGACTTGGGATAGAAGAGACCAAGTCTCTCAAAAACCAAACAGATAATCAAGCGAACAAACAAGTCAAAACCAGATAGTTTGCTAGTTGCTTCGGGCTGCCTAGGTCATTTCAGGCTTTATTTTGGTCACTTTACCAAAAATAACTTTGAGGACAGCATGGGTGCCTCAGTAGTTAACAGAGCTTGCTACACTCTAGCAGGAGACTGGAATTCAGTTCCCAGCTCACAGCTGTTTGTAATTCTAGCTCCAGAGAATTTGACGCCCTCTTCTGGCCACAGTAGGCACTTGAACACAAGTGTACCTATTCACCACTCACATACAAATATACTACATCCATTTTTTTAAAAAATAACCACAAAAAGGTGACAATGTTAGCTATTTTCTGGTACAAGCAGTTTTATTGTACTAATTTAAAAAGTAAACAATATCTAGAATTTATTTGAAGAACCCCATGATTCAATAACAATATACCGTTTAATTAATAATATGGGCAAAATGTTTAAACAAACACTTTACACTAAAGATATTCAATATCCCAACCTATGTCAAAAGCTTCATCAAGGAAATACCAATTAAAGCTGCCTTGAGGTGCTTCTGTATGTACAACAGAAGGCCCATTTGTAACTTGGGTAAATATTTGTATTGATTTTATACTTTTTAAATGTATGTTGCATGTAATAAAGAAAGCAGAAATTCTCAGCTCATTTTCCTGTGATGCAGGACTTTGGGTGTCCTTTCTTCTGCTGTAGAACCTCTTACCAAGAACAAGCCAGGATTCCCATGAAAGACAGAAAACTCTCTGAAAGCTTCGCCTTCACTTGGCACTTTACAGACTTGAAATTCTCAACAGCTGTTGATTTAGGAGAGTCAATCATCTTTAGAATCTTCCGTGTGAGATTTCCCTGGGACAGCTTGCCTCCTGAAATCCTGTAGACACAGAAAAGTTCCAGCGTTGTCACCCAAATCCAGTTAACCATAATGACACGTCATGCTGCCCTCTACTGATTAAAACCAAGTCATAGTCCCCCTGGAACCCAAGGAAAGGGGATGCTTATGCAGAAACAAAAAGGACAAGAGAATGGGATCTTTTGGAACTGTATTTGTATCTGCTTACCACAAAATGATCTGACAAAGGACTTGTATCCAAACTAGTAATGAATTCTACCACTTAATAAAAAGATACAGAGATCATTTAAAACAGAGGAAAAGCGCTCTGGTGGGCATTTCTCATAAGGAGACACCTGATACCCGAAGAGCATATGAAAAAGTTCTCTGTATCATTAGTCATCAAGGAAATTCAAATTAAAACCACAAAGAGGTTCTACTACACACCCACCGGGAGGCTAAATTTAATACCTGACAATACAGACTATTGTGCACAAAGGAGGGTGATTAGAACTCTCGTTATTCCTCGTGGGAGTGTGCAAATGGACCAACAACAATGGAAAACACTTTGGCAATTTCTAATAAAGTTAAATACACACCTACTCATGAGCCAACAGTTGCCCTCCAAGGAGGTTCTTAAGAGTAAAGAATACATGGTTCACACACACTCATGTTTTCCTTGTCGTTAGATCCTTGGGCTCTAGAACTATGCCTGGGATATAACAAGTGCTTAATTCCTGTTTATTCTAAAATGAGTGACGGGTAGGGCTGTTGAGATGGCTCGGCCTAAGAAAGAACAGGAGGCCAGCTACCAACAGCCATGAGAGGCAATTCACAACAGCCTGTACATACAGCTCCCAGGGGATCTGAGGCTTCTGGCCTCTTCCTGCACAGACATTCATGTGAAGAAGCTCCCACATAAACCATATATATCCATAAACACATATATCCATAACTAAAGATAATTAAAATCAAACTTTAAAGAGAAATTAGCTGGTCTTTGTTAGTATGATTATAACTGATCCTTTGGCTTCTACTTGAGAGGGAGTCCATATCTCCGCTTTCTTCTACCACCAAACTCTTCTCTTTCCCATTCTTAAGCTCTTAATACATTTATACTGATACCTTCTCACAGAATATTATGCACTTTTGGTGTGCTGCCAACAGATTTCTATCTGATACGAAGCTCATTAAAACTCAATTTCCCGGGCTCTTTCTAGAGAGTTTCTGATTCACTTGTAGATGAACCTCAGAATTTACATTTTTAACAAGTCCTAGGGAGACATGACAACAGAGTTTGATGTTAAAATATTCTAAATAATCAGCCTAAGATACATTGTGACACCCTCAGCCCTCTGGTACTTTATTGCTGTCTTATGATATGTTTTTAAATTGTTTGATATTTTCGCATGTGCCAACAGTATGTTTGGATCAAATTTACCTCCATTCCCTCTTTAATTTCTCCCTCCCTTTTTCTTCCCACTATCCACCTCCCAACTCTATGTTCTCTTTATTTTAAGCCATTTCAATTTACTTAGTACTTCCAGTATGTGTATGGGTGTAGGGCCATCTACTGGATCATGCTTAACCTTTCAAGGACTGCATCTCTAAAGAAAGTTACCCCCCCCCCCCCAGCACTCACCAAATAGCTTCTCAGATCAGGGTCAGACTTCATGAGCCCTCTCCAACATCCATGCTGAGATATCAGCTTCCTTGATCTTGTACAAGTCTTTTGCATGCAATCCCAGCCACTCTAGATTCATGTGTGCGGTAGGTACTCTGCCATGTTTAGCAAACAATGTTTCACCAGAGACATCCACAGATGTCTCCTACCTTCGGCCCTTCCAGTCTTTCCACTCATTCTTTCACGAAGATACCTGAGCCTCATAAGATGTAGGTATGACACAGATTTTTACCCTGTGCATTTTTTTTTTTTACTTTATTTTATATTTTGCATTTAAGTCACCGAGTTTCATTTTGGAAGCTTTTCCCCGCAACTGATATGTGTGCTCCTAGTGTGCATCCATATTTAGGATTGAAATCTAGGTGTCCATATGTATTACATTCTCTTTCTCTCTCTCCCTCCCCGCCTCTCTCTCTCCTTCTCTCCCTCTCTCCCTCTCTCCCTCTCTCCCTCTCTCCCTCTCTCCCTCTCTCCCTCTCTCCCTCTCTCCCTCTCTCCCTATCTATCTATCTATCTATCTATCTATCTATCTATCTATCTATCTATCTATCTATCTATCTATCTCTGTACATTTCTTTCTGTGTGTGTGTCTATATATGTGTTTGTTGCGGGGGACATATATTTGTGTGTGTGTGTGTGTGTGTAGTAGGTGGTTTCTGTCCCAGACTTTCGGGTCTAACCTCAAGGTTTAGGACCCACTGACCTGCAGACCCGCAGAGACACACAGATGCTTACAATTATTTTAGGCTGATCAGCCTCAGGCCCAGGCATATCACTTGCTACCTCTCTGCCCTTCATCTAACCCATGATTCTTCCTGTTCAGCCATGCGGCTCGGTACCTTTCTTTAGAGAAGCATGGTTGTCCTCTGTTGCTTCTTCCTGCTTCTCTCTCACGTTCCGCTCTGTGCTTCCTGTTCTCAGAGTTTTTCTTAGTCTGGTAGCCCCGCCCACACTTCCTGCCTGCCTTTGGCCAGTCAGTGCTTTTTATTAAACCAGTGGGTGGGACAATTATTTACCATGAAACAACACAATCCCCTGTGTGTGTGTGTGTGTGTGTGTGTGTGTGTGTGTGTGTGTGCTTGATACTATGATTGGATGCCACCTTAGATCAGCTGTTCCAAATGCATGTTCTAATAGGTGATTCTTTTTTATTAATTTTTCATTTATTTTGTATATCAATTATAGTTTACTCTCCCTTCTCTCCTCCCTTGTTCCCTACCCCACCTCCCATATATATGGCACAATCCACTCCTCCTCCACTTCCATTCAGAAAGGGACAGACCTCCCATGGGAGTCAACAAAGCATGGGACATCAAGCTGAGGCAGGACCAAGCTCATTCTCCTGCATCAAGGCTGGGCAAGGCTAGAGGTGATTCTTGTGGAAACTATTTTGTAAGGAATTGACCTATTGATTATTAGAGGATGGATATGTCATAGCAGAGAACAGAATGATACTAATTAGACAAAGAGAAGAAGGGGATTCTGGACAGATTCATAGCTCCAGTGGACTCTTGGAAGGAATCTCTGGGGTTGAAGAGATGAGTCAAACATTTGTCACCCTTTTCACTCACACACTGGCTGAAAATCACTGGAAAGGAATAATTCATATGGAAACCAATTCTCTCTTTGGGCTGCCTGACAAAGATGCTCTGGTGACAAGAGATAGCTTACCAAGAAAATCCCAGATGTCAATCAGCTTTAAAATGCAATAGCACTCTGAGAGCAGAAGCAGGACCAGGAGAATCTGGAGGTATTGTAGAAGGGGAACAACTCTTGAAATGTGCATACAAAGGATCAGCAGTTTCAAATTTACGTGTTGAGAACTTTTCTTTGGAGATATCTGTAGGCATGAACTTATTCTTTGGTGTTTCGCCTTGGAGTATATGTGCACCGCATGCTGGCTGTGTCCACAGAGGCCAGAAGCAGGATTTGGATCCCCTGAAATGGGAGTCACAGATGGTTGTGAACCACCATGTGGATGCTGGGAACTGAACCAGGCAGGGTCCTGCAGAAGAGGAGCCATTGCTCTCAATTGCTGAGTAGTTTCTTCAGCTCCTGCAGATTTGTTATAGTGATATCAGGATGTTGGGTAAAAACATGAGCATGTAAGCATCCTAGATCATACTCCACACTATTGTCCATGACCCTTGTCTCCTACAATGTTGTTTCTTGGTCCCGGGCGGCCAGAGGCCCAGACAAGCAGACCTACAGCCCCAGACCCCTTAGCCACCCGCTGCTCTTGCACAGGCCCCAGAAATGACTCCGACACTTAAATTAACTTCACGCTCTTTGGCCTATGGCTCAGGCACATTGTTAGTGTGCTCTTCCATCTTAAATCAACCCATTTCTATTAATCTTTCCTGCCATGTGGACCGTGGCTTACCTGTGTTCCTTACATGTTGCTCCTTTGGGCTTCCAGCTGGTCTGTCTCTGACTCCACCCTGCTCCTCCTACCTACTCTGATGCCTCCTCCTACTTTTCCTATGGTGCCTGTCATGGGCCAAAACAGCTCCTTTATTTAAAGATTGCTATTCACAGCATACATAAAGACATTCCTACATTATACTGTGTCCCACAGTCTGGAGTTGTACCAGATCAGCTTCTCCACAGAGCAGTGGATCTCAGCCTGTGACTCGCCCTTCTTTGGATTGATTCTTTCATGGGGTTGCATATCATATCTTGAATATCAGATGTTTATATTACAATTCCCAACAGTAACAAAATTACAGCAATGAAGTAGAAATCAAAGTAATTTATGTCTCTGGGTCACCACACATGAGGAATTGTATGAAAGTGTCCCCACATTAGGAAGGTTGTGGACCACTGCCACAGCGTAAGCCTCCTCTCCTCTGGGTTATTACATTGTTGAGTGGTTTGTCAGGCACCAGCTCGCTAATAACACAAGCTTTGAGGAGATGAGAAAAGCCTTCCATGTTGGAAAGGATATTATTAGTAAGGGGATGAGAAAAGAGGTTATTATTAGCAAAATGCCTGGGGGGAGATCTTTGATTCGCTTGGTAGTTCCTAAGACACATCACTTAAGTAAAAGAAACCTAACCGAGGCTGAGTCTACTAAGTGGGGAAATTGAAGCCTGTAGCTTCACACACCCCTATGACAATGAAAACAGACCAGACCTGAACTTGTCCAAACACAATTGCTCTCTCTCCCTCTCTCTCTTTAAGCCTGAGAATCTATTTCAGGGTCACAGAAGCTCAACTTGATTCCAGTCATATTCTTCTTGGATTCTACTGTGTTTTATGAGGAAGCAATAAAAAATTTAATAAGCAATAGGTGAATTTAGTGACGTACTAAGGGTTGAAAATATGGCTAATTGATGCATGGAAATTATATTATTTTGGAATAATAGCACTCTGCTTTTGACAATTATTTTCTTGATGTTAGTTAGTGTCTTCTTATATGTGTGAAATACTTTTCTCAATATTTGGAAGTCCTTCTAACAGATGGTATTGTCTATTACAAGAGTTGATAGAATTTATTGCTTTATCCAAATTACCTTCATTTCAATAAGATATATTTATCAATAAATATATCAATAACTATTGTAACAGTTTGTTGCATTAAGGAGGAATGAAGGCCTGAAACAGTTACCAGAAGTACATTTCTAGAAAAATCCTTTTGTATATAAAGAAAATAACAGTACCTCCATCACAATCATGTTATATATGACAGTAACTGTAAAGTGTGCACTATACTGCATAATGTGTTATAGGTGTTTAGGAGGCCTCTGCTTCCTTCCCTCCCCTTATTCCCAAATCTCTTTAGAGTTTAAATTTAGCTACGGTATAATTTGTTGAAAAAGTTAATTTTATTTAAAAAATGTATACACTACAAAGATAAACCAAGGGTGCTAACTGTTGCTTAAAATTCTTTACTGTTTTTATGTCAATCAAAGTCTAGGAGTGAGAGAAAGGACATACAATAGAAAAAAGAAACCCAGGCACAAAAGGGTTTACTTTGGACAAAATTTATTTTAAAAAGTTGCGGGTGAATGTAGGGGATCCACAATGCAAAACCTCACAGTTAGTGATAAAAACAGTAAACAGAGGATAGGAATATTGACAAAATCCAGGAGGAAAAGATGTTTACATATTTCATGAGGTGCTCAGCATTCTAATTTGCAGAAACAAGGTGACTTAGGATGTTCACCAAGAGACAGTCAAGGTTAGAAAAGCCTGGTCCTCTTCCTGTATCTTCATTCAGTCCTCATGGGAGTATCATCATTCACTAAGTCTATCCATAAGATAGAGAAAATGAGGGTCTGCCCATGGGGTCACCTTAGTTCCAAATGCCACCAAAGGAAGAACATGTGATCCAAGGCACCACCATACATACCGTCATTACTATAGACATCTGGTAGGATCTAAAGGCTTCCATAAACAAGGACACTCTGGATAGAGAACACATTGCAGAGATTAGAGGTCACATCTCAGGAATTTCGGTGAAAGGACCAATTTTGATTTGCATAGTATTAATTCTTTGTTGAGCACACCTACATAAGGTTGGGAACTGAGATCAAGATGAGAATGTGTCACATTTCTTCAGGAAGTATTACAAAATTTCTCTCCGCCCTGTGGGGAAGGTGACTTAACAGTATTAAACCAAGAGTGTAGCTCTTCGAGGGTGGCATGCAGCTCAAAGTTCTCCCGCTCATGAGACCAGTCTGTTCAGTACCCAGTAGAAGAGAAAAAAGGATGAGGTGATACAGAGCCAATGTGAGTTGCTTTAACTGTGTTGCTGTGTATACACAGGCTTCTTAAAAATCGTTTTCTATGGGATTCTAAACATATTCTGAATTGGAAAAACAGACAAGCCACTGATTTATCAAACATCCAGTTTATTAGTTATCCATCTACATTGCCTCCTATTGCTTTTTCTCATATTTCTAAACAATTTCTCAATAATGGCTTATTTTAGTCTGTGCACATATGCATTTCAACCCATAAAGGCATTTTAAATTGTTTATTATGTGCAACCACGTACTCTGAGTATTTTCAATGTGTTTGAGTGATGCTTAAAACATCACCTTTGGGGAATTTTATTTTTGTTGTACTAGGCTTCTGGCCTGGTTTTTCCGGTCTAGTCTTGTGGCCCAGACTTTCCAGCTGAACCTGGGAGCCCAGACTTTCAGACTCACAGTCCTATAGACCCACTGAAACACACCAATGCTTATATTAATTGTACACTGTTTGACCCGGGGCTAACTTGCTAACTCTTGCTCTTAAACGAACCCATGATTCTTATCTTATTCAGCCATGCAGCTCGGTACCTTTTCTCAGAGCAGCATAGTTATCCTCTGCATCTTCTGGCTTCTCTGTGGCATTTCTGTTCTGTTCTTCCTGTTCCCAGAGTTTTCTTATTCTGGTAGCCCCGCCCACACTTCCTGTCTGCCTTTGACCAATCAGTGTTTTTATTAAACCAGTGGGTGGGACAATTATTTACAATGGAACACCATAATTCTACTGCATATCTTCTTTTCTCTTTTTAAAACAAGAACCCCAAATCTAATATCCTCCCCCTTGTTATCTGTAACAGCTTGTAAACAACACAAACATCGATAATCCATTTGTTGGGAATTTGGGCATTGTTCTATAGGTTACTTCCTGTTCAAGTATTTACATACACACATTCATACATACATACTCTAAACCATTTAGAGTTTTTTTTTTTTTAATTGAATCTGTCTTTACTGTATATCTTTGATTTCTTATCTTATTCTGTTTCTGAACACACCTTTGCTTGGTTCAGGTGACAGATTCCACTCAGCTTTCCTTCTGTTTCTGTCCACACACACTTTTAATCTGTCAAGGTGTGGCTAAGAATTATAGGCTTGGCTAGGGCATCTGACCTCACCCAGCTCCCTCTATTTCTTTCTGTTTCTGACCACACCTTTAATCTGCCAATGTGTGGCTAAGGATTAAAGGTTTCACTGGGGTGGCTGACTGGATCCAACCAGCTCCTAGTCTAGCTTCATAAGATTTATCTTTTTAGCTGAGGTACTGGTAGACCCCTCAATTACCATTCTGGGGAATTTTAGGGTCCATAAAATCACCAGGTAAAGCTGTTATCTGCTGCTCATTAACTCCATTTAAGTAGTTGGCAGCAGGGTTTCTTAAAAGACTCACAAGTGTCTTGCCTCTAAGGTTGAATCAGGAAGCCTCTTTTGAAAAAGCAGCGCCTCTGCTTGCCTCCAGCAAACAGAGCTTATTCAAGAAAACACAGCCACTAAGAAGCCATCTTTGACTCTGTTCCTTTTTTTCCCCTTATTAACAGAAACCTTATATTCACCATATACAGCTCCTTGCTTACATCTAGGCTCCTGTGAAACTTCAGGAATCAGACTTTTTGCAGCTCAGGCTGTACCTCAAAAGACCGCCATTTTGAAATTCAAACCCACATGCCACTCTGGGGCATCTCTGAGCCAAGGCTCAAGTGAGAGACACAACTCGGAAGCTGTTTCTTGCTCCAATTTTGTGCTCTAGAACCCTTGTAACTCTTTCTCCAGTTTTGTGCAGGTTTACAAAACACACATTGGCCTGCCATTTGTTGTATTAGATCTCTGGCCCAGACTTTTTGGTCTAGTTTGATGGCTCGGACTTTTCAGCCTAGCCTGGGGGCCCAGACTTTCAGACTCAGTCCTGTAGTCCCACTGAAACACACCAAAGCTTGTATTAATTGTGCGCTGATTGACCTGGGGCCCAGGCATATAACTTGCTAACTCTTGCTCTTAATCTAACCCATGATTCTTATCCTGTTCAGACATGCAGCTCGGTACCTTTCCTCAGAGCAGCACAGTTGTCCTCTGCATTTTCTGGCTTGTCTGGCAACTCTGTGGCATCTCTGCTCCTTTCTTCCTGTTCCCAGAGTTTTCTTAGTCTGGTAGCTCCACCCACACTTCCTGTCTGCCTTTGGCCAATCAGCGTTTTTATTAAACCAGTGGGCAGGACAATTGTTTACAATGGAACAGCATACTTCCCCTACATATTCTACTTTATCTCTCTTGGTACTTACATTTTTAGTCCTCATTTAAAGCTGTATGTTAAATGCCATTAAAATGATATCCTTTGATAAGATCTGAATGAGAATGCTGGTTTACAGGAGATTTATATGCACTTTAAAATTGTTTCTCAGTAGTTGTCTAGACACTTATACCATTTAAATTGTGTGTAAGTGGTCATAGAAAACAAAACAAAAGACAGAATGGGGAAACAAAGATTTGGTCAGAGCAAAGAGAATCTACTCTGTTTGAAAGCACTAGTGGTGAGTACCTCCAAATTTATTTATTTTTGTGTGGGGGTATTATGCATGCCCGTGCATCATGCTTGTGCAGTGCTCACAGAGTCAGAAGAGGGCATCCGATCCCCAGGAACTGGTGCTACACATGGTTGGGAGCTGTCCTGTGGGTTCTGGGAACCTAACCAAAATTGAATTCTCTGCAATAACAAAGAACAGCAAGTATTCTTATCTCCTGAGTCACTACTTCAGCTGGAATTTTTAAATTTAGATTTTCTGTAGTGCACTTATCACTATGAAAGTGGCCTTGTGTTTTAAAGAGTGACTGTCCCATCAAAGTTTTAACCATCTGCCCTTTAGAGCTGTCAACTGTCATAGAGGTCCATTGCACAACAGAATAGAAGTGAATTGGCTTCTGTCTTATTTAGGATTTCTATTTCTGTAACAGAACATCCTGACCAAAACCAAGTTGTGAAGGACAGTATTTATTTGACTTATGCTTCCACACTCCAGTCCATCTTTTAAGAAAGCCAGGACAGGAACTCAAGCAGGAAGGCACTCTGGAGGCAGGAGCTTATGCAGAGGCCACATGTGGACACTGTTCATTGGCTTGCTCCTCATGGCCTTCTCTGCCAGCTCTCTTATAGAACCAGGACCAGCAGCCTAGGGATGATACCACCCACAATGGGCTGGGCCCTTGGCCCCATCAATGACTAAATAAGAAAATGTCTTACAGATTGATCTTCTGGAGGCATTTTCTCAATTAAAATTCCTTCCTTTCAGATAAGTCATTCATTCGTGTGTCAAGTTAACATAAACCTAGCCAGCACAGTTCCCATTAATTTTATTTTTATAAAAGAAACTGGAAAGGAAATTTTTAAAAAACACTTAAAGTTCTCCAATTTCTATTTTTGTAAAAAAAAAAAAAATAGAAAAGTTTGTTTTATTTTACAACTGAACTTCAAATTGATTGTGTGTGTGTGTGTGTGTGTGTGTGTGTGTGTGTGTGTGTGTGTGGTGTGTATGTGTGTGTTTGTTTGTGCATGCCTGCGCATATTCATGGAATCCAGATGGAGGAGGTCAATTGTCCTCCTTCACTGCCTTATTATCCTGAGGAAGAGTCTCTCAATGAACCTGAAACTTGCAGTTATTGGCTTGGTTGTTGGTCAGAGGGCCCCAGGGACACTTTTAGCTCTGCTGCTCTCACCCTTAGCACTGGTGTTGCTGGCTTTTTCTACACGTGTGTTGGGACTGTAAACTCAGGTCTATAAGCTCACACAGAAAAGGCTCTTACCCATTGACCTATCTCCTCAACCAGTGAAGTTTTGGTATCAATTTCTACAATCAATTCATAGGCTTGTACGGCCCTAATAATTTGGGTTTTCTTTTTTTCTAGCTTGTCTTGGTGACTGTGATTATTAGAGTGTGTGATTATGTGTGATGTTTGGGTTTTTAAAGAACTCTTGCAGAGACTAGGAAAATGACAATGGATGATTAGTTTGGAATCAATCCACTTGACAAAAGGAAAGGAGGAAATAGATGTGGCCTTCATCAAGAGTAGCTACAATTTTGTGGAAGACAAATACATAAACACCTGAGTTTTGCACTCTTGAGAATGGTATTTAGATCTATAAATATTGTTCTCTCACTCTCTCATATATTAAAATCCGACGTCCAGTTTCTCTACAGAGAAGCACAATATTGTGTTATTATATGCATCCAGTTTTGACCTAGATGATTCCTGAACGTATCAATTAATTATAACTTCTAGCGTTTTATAAATTAAACCACATTTATATTAAACAAAGACATTCTTAACCTTGACAAACTCATAAAGTTTTCTTATTGTATGTCTTTTTTGTGTATGCATATTTTTATATAAAAATTAAATTTTAAGCATTTCCTAACTTATTAAGTAGCCTTTCTCTAATGCCACACTATAACTAAGAACTATGCAAATCTGGACCAGTTGCATGGTGTTATTACTGTCTTCACCAGTAAGCATGATACCTATTGAAGAAGCTTATTTGGAAAACACAAAAGAACTTTACTGTCTGTTTAATTTTAGTCTATACGGAGTTCAGAGTTGCTCTGAGACCACTGTTCTCGCACAGCTACATTCCACCAAGGTATGATGCACATCAGCTGCTGGTGATATAATCTCTCCAATTATCCCGGCTTTACCATTTCAGTTTAATTACAGCATTTCCATGTTTACGTAGAAAGACTTCCAGTATAGGCTTAGGAGCAGCATCTGTGCTCAGCCTAATGAGATGGCTGCTGTGGGATATAGTATATCTGTGCACAGTCTCTTTTTCAGAGCAGCTATAATGGAGTTTCAGAAACAATGTCAATTCCTCCTGTAATCATAGGCATTATCTGGCACAACTGAAAGAATCAAACACACGAGAATTGGTTCTAGATTGCATTTGTAGTTACACACTCACCTTTATTTAGCTATGTATTTCTAACCCTTCTTCTCAACTTACAGTGGATACTGAATTGACTTTGACTAAATTTAGCCTCATTGTTCTTCATTTTTATTATTTTTTTATAAAAAAAAATCTTTTTTTATTCATGTATCCCCCTGCTCCCTCTCCCTTCCCTCTTCCCAATCCCTCCCAGTCAGCCTTTAGCCTCCTCCCCTCATCTCCCCATGTCCTCCCCCAAAAGGGCAAGAAGTCCCTAGGTGGGTCAGCTCCACATGGCACACTCACTCCAGGCAAGTCCGATTTCCTCACCCCAAAGTCAAGACTGGGTTAGGTGTTCCTCTACAGGGAATGGGCTTCAAGGTGCCAGCCCACACACAAGAACACAGTCCGATCCCACCCCTTGAGGCTCCGTATACTGCCCAAGCCAATGGTCTACCCTTGGAGGGCCTAGCTCCTTTTCCTGATGGATCTCCAGCGGCTGTTCTTGATTCACTGAGCTCCCCAGAGTTCCAGATAGCCATCACTGTGGAAACTTTCCTCATAATTCCTATCACCTTGCTCATATGTACCCTCCTCCCCTCCTCTCAGCTGGACCAGGAGCTCATTTTTGTAAAGCTTTAAAAATTTTATTTTATGTGTGGGTGTTCTGACAAAGTATATATTGTACATCACATGTGTGTCGGGTACCCATACAGGTCAGAGGAGGGCATCAGATCCATTAGAAGTGAAGTTAAATGTGGTTATGACCTACCCTCTGAATTTTATGGTAGACAGTTCACCAACTGTATACCATTCAGTTTTGGGAATTGAATTGAGGTCTTCTGTAGGCAGAATTTACTTAGAAGGCACCAATACCAGATAGATATTTATTAAAATATAAACCAACACTCATGGTAGAGGTAACAGATCACAGTAGCACCTGAACAGTGACTAGAGTCTGGAACGGTGGATGAGTGATGGACGGACAATGGAATCCGATCCTCTCTCCAACATCCAGGAACCAGGAAGAGAGTATCTTGTATTCCAGAAGCCCCTTTTCAATGGGCTTTCCCCACCCCCTTCAGGGGCCCAGTACCCTGGATAAGTGTCTTTTGACCTGATCAGCTGACACCTGAATCCCACAACAGTCTTCCATAAGAGGAACAAGTGCTTCTAACCACTGAGCCATCTCTCTATCCCCTCTGTTTAACATTCCACTTTAAACTTTATGTTGTCCTCAGGATCAGTAAAGTTACTCAACCTGCCAATCCATCATCCTTGAGATCATTGTGGTAAAAGCAGAATTCAGCTTAATTTGTGCATGTTTCCCATCCCAGAAATACATCCTTTTAACAAGGTCAGCTTCAGCGTGTTCCCTGGACCACACTTTTGAGGCCTTTTTGTTTCTATCCTTTGCAAATTCGGAAGCTGAAGCAGAGCTGACATTCTTTGATGATGTGATGATTCAAGTTTCTGAAGGGCTGGTGTGAGGGTAGAAGGATTTCTGTGTGTATGAACAGCTCTGCAGACTTAAAAATCGACAGATTCAAATTCAGAGCTATCAGTCTTTGCTTCCTCAATTTCTCACAGAGAATTCTGATTCTATACGTCTAATCAATTGGTCTTAAAGTTTCTATTCAGAGATCTCTACTCACAGGGATTTTCGGGCATATGTAGGTACTAAAGTCAGTTCTATGCTTTCTGGAGATTATCTTTACTCTTCATAGTTTGCTATTCACCTCTTCCAAACACATCTCTTTTGATCCTCATCACCCTGGGTCATATCTTGTAAATGCAGCCATCATCCAAACACTTGGCTATCTACTGGAAATTAGAAAATCAAACTAAGCAAATAAGTGACTAGGAGACTTTTAAGATTCCCAAGATTTCACTTTGTGAATCAATGCAAGGTGATTTTAATTATGGGCCAAAGACAATGTGGTTAACTGAGATGCTCTTAGGGATATTTTTAACCTATTCGCAGGTTTTGGCTCTTTTCTCTCCCAGCTTTATACGTCTGCATATCTCACTTTGCCCTAGATTCACTGTCTTGGCCTTACCACTCCTTCTGAGTTTAGCTCGTCAACGCTTTTTTTTTCTTTTAACTTCTTATTTAAATATCTGAGTATACCTCAGTCTCCAAAGGTATCTTTCCATACCCCTGCCTCCCTCTAGACCCCCGAGCTCTCTGCTGACTTAGCAACTTCCCTGGTAGGTCTGAAGTAGACCAAAGGGCAAGTTTGGGTGGTATTTCCTTCGTGGGGGCTCCACAGTCATCGCAGAGGGCAGACAGCTTTCTGGCTCCTGTCTGTCGATTCCCGATCAGAAGGCCCCCCGTTCTGCTGTGAGTGTCTAAAAGCCACCTTTGCTCAAAAAGGATAATAAAAACGTTCAGTCAGACACTGAGGCAGCTTTCCAAACTGCTGGCTGCCAATTCCCTAGTTAAGAGAAGCCTGGCTCCAAGCCATGCAAATTAACCCCTTTCCTTCTGGGTCTTCTCAGAGGTGTTTCATGGTAATGCCTGCAGTTAAAGGTAAGGAAAGGGAAGAAGTTTGAGGTGAGTGAAGACTTCTCCAGGCAGCATCCAAATACTGATGTGACAAGGTTTCTTTTACACTGGAACAACTTGTGTTTCACTGAGTAAAATGTTTTGAAGGAAGGATGGCCAACATATTCGAAAGGAAACCATTTGAGGCTGAGATTAATCTCTCTCTGACTTGTGAAAGTGCATGAAAGGACTGATAATTTTGGTGTCATGTGTGTGGGTTCCTGTGCATGTAAGAAGTGGTGTGGCTGTGTGTGTGTGTGTGTGTGTGTGTGTGTGTGTGTGTGTGTGTGGTGTGTGGTGTGTAAGAGAGAGAGGGAGATTGGGGTTTCTTTTAAATATATGTATGAGACATTTGGCTTTCTTTCAAAGGTGACTCTAAGCTTCACTTCCCTGTGAGACCACTGAGCCTTGACAAATGGGCAAAAGGAGATAGAATGGGAAGCACTAAGAGGATCCATCTTTGTAGCGGCCACCTACATCCAAGTGGCTTCACGGGCCATTGTCTTCTGTCTCCTTCACTTTCTAGCTTTACGAGGGAGGCTGTTCATGGGAGGAATACTAATGTCTTGCTTCTTGCCTTTGTTCCATGCTAAATCTTAAACATGATGCGGGCACAGAATGAAGGTCTAATGAGAGAGAATATGAGACAGAAAAGGAGACTTTAAGAGCCAGTAATGGCAACACCTTATTTGCTTTGGCACTCCACCCATCTAATAGCCTAGGCTTGAATCTCAGCTTTGCAATAATCCAGTTTTATTGAATTTCCATGCCCTTGCTAGAGAGGATCTTTGTGGAAATATCTTCTTTCAGTAACGAGTAGAAAATATGCAAATTAGTTCTGATAAATATTCATCAGCATTAAATACTACCTATAATTACTATTATTCTTTTAAAACATCATTATTCCTCTGAAAGATTTTCAGTTTAATCAGGACCCTTGTGCAAAGAATAGAGTAACAACTTCATACCAAGACCATAGGAATCAGTTCTTTTGATATGAAGACAACCAACTTTCATCTTGCAAGAGCCATCTTTAAACCCATTTAATCAGTCACTGTCCCAAAGGTACTGGATTGGATATACTGAGTACTCATATCTCTCTCTCTCTCTCTCTCTCTCTCTCTCTCTCTCTCTCTCTCTCTCTCTCTCTCTCTGTGTGTGTGTGTGTGTGTGTGTGTGTGTGTGTTTAGTGCATCAGCATGCAGTCTAATTCTGGAGAGAGCTTCAGTCAAACATCTGATGCAATCTCATCCTCTTCTTTAAGCTGCTTTTGTCAGATATTTTGTTAAAGCCATAGATTCTCAGAACAAATACTCCAAGAAAAACAGACAAGAACCACTTAGCCTGAGATGATCTTATACTGGACGGTATATAGCATGGTTCTACTCTCTTCTCTTTTTGGTATGCAAGTCATAGAGGTTGGCTCAGGTTCAAGAGGGCACTGGACTTTCTCCAGTTCTTCACTAGATATTACCAAAGATGTATTGAAGAATATGTGGTGTGATTGGTGTGATGCTAGAATTTTTGAACATGCCTAAGAACTGGCAGGATAAAAATAATTGAGATGTTTGCCCTTAAGGCTAGCATTTCTGTCCTAAATGGCCAAACTAACCCTTGGATTTCTCCTTCCCCATACCTCAATGTCTCTCTCTCTCTCTCTCTCTCTCTCTCTCTCTCTCTCTCTCTCTCTCTCTCCTCCCACCGTGTGTGTGTGTGTGTGTGTGTGTGTGTGTGTGTGTGTGTGCATGTGTAAGAAGACATAGGCATTAACAGTTTAAATTTCAGATAGACTCATTATAAAAGAAGCTTGTTTATATTGAGGGAAAAAATTCAGTTGTCATATTCAAACTATTAATATTCTGATTTTATGTAAGGTGCAGCCCGAAAAAATTGCTGATGCATTGGCCAGAAACCTCAAGTATTAGCCTATGAATAGCTTGCATGTACAAAATCAGCTAAAACATCAGTTAAACTGGGAAAATACATGCAAATGAATGGGCAAAATTCAGCAGCAAACCTATTGCAGTCATCAGGTTAATAACATTCGTTTTGCACTACCATGGATTCCATTTATTTTTTTTTAATCCCAGATATTTATCTTAGCAAGCAGTAACCTCTTGGCTGAAATGGCCAGGTGGTGTTTCCCGTTTAGCGTGTTGCTGCTGGTGTGTACCAGCACGTTCTGGTCCAATTTTTGGAGCTGGAGCAATCTAAACTCGTATGGAGAAAGCCTTCATGGGTTTTTGTTGGCATGGGAGAGGTCTAATTACACACATCCAAATACACAAAAGAAATGGAAGGTTTTTCCCCGTTGACTTGGGAAAGTCAGTGGTTTTGACCTGCAGTGCTTGAATGAAAAGATCCAGGCTAATTATGGGATTGTATGTTTAAGCAGTTATTTCTTTACGGAATACTCATAGCGCAGTTATGGCTCTAATTTTTCACTTGGATCTGAGCTTTCCATGGACTTTCTATGCTGAGAATTTTCAAGACAGTGAAGCACATACACGTGAATCAGGAAGAGCTTTATGAATCCTATGCCGGCTTTCTACCCTATTAATGCCAAGGTTGCTATTGACATACTCTTGCCTTATTTTATATCTGCTTTACCTCTAGTTACAAAGATAACACGCTTCTTTATTTAAATCAACTTGGTTAATCATGCTTTCTCTGAAGGTCACGTGTGTCCAACTACCTGATTTTCTGCTTGCTTGATAACTTGCTAAGATTTAAAATGGACAGATTTTCAGAACAAGTGTAAGTACAGCATAAATAAATGAATGAGTGATTAGTTATTGTCACTATTGTGGGTGTTCTTATGAATACTTACGAATGCAAATCTAATTGGTCTCCTTTAAAGTGGTGTTATATATACTATACTATAAAAAAGAGACAGATGACGTGGATATAGCCACATGCTAAATCTAAATTGCTGTTGTTATCTGGGATATTAGGGTATGTTTGTTATAGATTATTAAAGAGGAGGAACCTGTTAAGACCATCTCTAATCTTGATCAGCACCAGAAGAAACTTTAACTGCTGCTCCAAATTAGATGTTCCATTATTGCTTCTTATTCATGAAGAAAATACATCCACAAATGATGAGATTAGGGAGCCAAAGGTTAGGTGGAGAAAAACAAAACGAAACAAAAGAAAACAAACAAAAAATAAACTCCCATTTCATCTTCCTCTCCTCTTTCTATTCCTCTCCATCTCTGTTTTCTCTCTCTCATCTTCCTCCATGGCCTCCTCCTCCCTGCCCACCTGCCTCTCCCTTCCCCTCTCCTGTCCATCTAACCCCATCCTCCTGCCGTCCGTCTACTTTCCGCCTTCTTCCTCCCCTCCTATCCTTTCCTCTCTCCCTGACACCCTCTCTTCTTCCTCTCCCTTCCCCAGTTGATCCCTCCTGGCTCCTTCTCCGTTTCTCTGTCCTCCGTGACAGCTTCTTCTTTTTCCCGTCTTTTGTCTTCCCTCACACTCCCTCCCCTCTTTCCTCCATTTCCCCATCCTTGCTTGTCTTTCCCCCATCTCTTCTTTCCATTCTCCCCCCCATTTCCCCTATAGCCCTCCTCTCCCCTCCCTCCTTACCTTCCCCCCACTTTTTTCTTTCTCTAACCCCTTTCTTCTCACTTTACTTCTCTTCCTCTCATATCATTCTATTTCCATTGATCGATATCCAAGGAAATAAGAGTGAGAGAGATGTGTGACAGAAAAGGAACCGAGAACAGAGATCCCTGGAACTCATACAGCCCGGTCAGCAGTCTACATATATAATCACAGTCAGCCACAGAGAGACCGGAGAAGCAGAGACAGGTTATTCCCACAACAAATAAGATACTCTGCTTCAATCAAGGAAGAAGGTGAGGACAGATATCAAAGGTTTTCTCCTGCTTTTTACATATTCACTGTGATATTTGTGTACCTGCACACACACGCGCGCACACACATAACACATAAATACTATGCAAATATTATGCATATACTTACAAGATAAAATTGTTTATATTTCAATAATACATGATAAAAAACATTTGGTAGGTAAGGTGGCCTCTAAAAATGAAATTTTAATAGTAGTATTTGGGAGATATAAATGCTCATAACAGAACAGCTTATTGACCACAAAACATGAGTAAAACCAAGTTTCCAACAGTTTCATGGATATTTAAAGTAAATAAAGTTCATTTTTGAGAACTCCTTGCTGGGAGTGGGGAAGATATGTGATGCTAGGTGAAGATCTGAGATATATTGATACTAGCAAGCTTGTAAATTAGTCTGCCACTCAAGCCTCGGTTGGACTACAGTTCCTTCAAACAGAACCATTTCCGGAGTGCAGGCATGAGGGAGGAGATGTAGAGGAATGGGTAGAGGGTTGGGGACATGCATGAAACACAAGAGGGAAACAAGCAAAATGTACACAGTCTGGGAAACCTCCAAGTTGCTGAGCATGTGGAGTGTGTGTGTGTGTGTGTGTGTGTGTGTGTGTGTGTGTGTTGCATCTTCTCTCTTATTGCTCTCTATTTATCCCATTATTCTCCTTCTGTGTCCTCTTGGCTCTTTCTCTGTCCATCTAGTCCCTCACTTACTTTATGCCTTTTTTTTATGACCCACTGAATTGTTTACAGGAGCATACGTCATTAGTATGGATTGTTGACTGGATCATGGTCAAATTAAACCACTGAAGAAAAGTAGGAAAATGTCTTATCTACCCCATTTCTTTTTCTTTCTTTTCCTTATTTGATTTTTTTCATACTGTGATAGAATATTTAGCAGACAACATTTATATTTTCTGTCTTCATCAATTATACCCCTGACTAGATAGAGACAAATCATAATATTTGATAATATGAAATTGATTTTCATTTGATGATTATGATACAGCACAGACTCTTAGATTGCATACTTTTCCATGGAGTTGATATTTGAAAAGGTTTTCCCTCTCTATCTAACTTTTTAAAAATTAAATTTATTTATTTATTTTACATCCTGACTGAAGTTTCTGTTCCCATTCCCTCTCTCACCTCCCCTTTGCCCTTCCCCAGTCCACTCCTCCTCTGTTTCTATTCAGAAAGGAGCCGGCCTCCAATGGTTATCAAAACAACAAACACACTAAAAACCATGTCATATCACATTGCAGTAACACTAAGTACCCTCTCTTGTATTAAGGCTGAGCAAGGAAATCCTGAATGAGAAATAGATTCCCAAGAGCCAGTCAAAGCATAAAAGATAACCCCTGCTCCCATTGTTAAGAATCCAACAAGTAGACCGAACTACACATCTGTCAAATATACGTAGAGGACCTAGGTTGGTCCCATGCAGACTTCCTGGTTGTTGGTTCAGACTATGAGTTCCTATGAACCAGGTTAGCTATTTATGTGGATTTTCTTGGAATGTCCTTAACTCTCTGGCTCCTACAATCCTTTCTAAATTAATAAAAGCAATATACAGCACTCTGACAGCCAACATCAACTTAAATTGAGAAAAACTCAAAACAATTCTACTACAATTGGAAACAAGACAAAGCTGCCCACTCTCTCCATGTCTTTTCAATATGCCACCTGAAGTTCTAGCTAGAGAAATAAGACAGCAATCGAAGAACAAGGGGATACAGATTAAAACAGGAGTCAAAATATCACTATTTGCAGATATAAAAATAACCTTAGGTAGCCGCAAAAATTTCTATCAGGGAACTCCTACAATTGATAAGTAACTTTAGCAAAGTGGCTAGATACAAGATTAATGAAAAAAAACCATTATAAAACAAAACAACGGTGACAAAACAGTAGTCTTATGTAAAGATGATGAAGGGCTGAGAAAGAAATCGGGGAACAACACATTTCATGATATATTCACAAACAATGCAAAATACATTGGGGTAACTCTAATCAAGATGATAAGATCTTCAAGTGTTTAAGGAAGAAACTGAAGATATCAGAAGATGGGACGATCTCTTATGCTCATGGATCGGCAGGATTAACATAGTAAAAATAATCATCTTACGTATGTCTACAGATTCAACAGACTTCTTTGCATACTTTGAAAAAATAATATTCAACTTCATACGTAAAAAAACAGCATGGTCCAAACAATCTTGTTTAACAAAAGAGGTTCTGGCAGTATCAGTATCTCTAACCTAAAGCTTAACTACAGAGCTATAGTAATAGAAACAGCATGGTGTTGGCATAAAAACAGACAGGTGAATCAATAGAATTGAATAGAAGACCAAGACATAAAACTATATACTTATGGGTACCTGATTTTTGACAAAGAAGCCAAAATTATACAATGAAATAAAGAAAGCATGTTCAACAAATGGTGCTGGCCGAACTGAACGTCAGCATGTAGAAGATTGCAATTAGAACCATATAGATATCCTGGTGAACAAAACTCAAGTCCAAGTGGATCAAAGATCTCAACATAAATCCATGTATACTGAACCCAATAGAAAAGACAGAGAAATAGTCATGAATGCATTGGCATAGGAGACAACTTCATGTTGCAAACCAGTAGCATAGACACTAAGATCAATTAATAAATGAGCCTCATGAAACTCAAAAGCTTCTGTCAGGCAAAGACAATATGATGTGTTGTAGAGGATGTGGAGTAAGGGGAACACTCCTCCATTGCTGATGGGAGGGCAAACTTATTCAGCCACTCTGGAATGCAGTATGGTGGTTCCTCAGGAAATTGGGAATCAATCTACCTCAAGACCCCAGCTATACCACTTTGGGACATATCCCCAAAGGATCAATAATCAACCACAAGGACAATTGTTCATCTATGTTCCCAGCAGCTTTGTTTGTTATGCTCAGAACCTGGAAACAATCTAGAAGATTCTCAAGCAAAGAATGAATAAAAAATATATGGTACATTTGCATGATGGAGTATTGGCTGTTAAAAACAACAACCTTGAAATTTTAAAGGCAAATGAATAGAACTAGAAAAAAAAATCATCCTGAGTGAGGTAACCCAGATCCAGAAAGACAAACATGGCATGTCCTCACTTGTATGTGAACAGGACAACCATGCTATAACCCACAGGCCAGAGAGGCTAGGTAGAAAGGAAAGCCCAAGGGGAGATGCATGAATCTCTCTGAAAGTGGAAATAGGAGGGATCTTGTGGGTGGACTAGGGTGGGTGGAAATGGGAACATGAGGGATCGGGTTGGGGGCTGGATGGAGGAAGAGAATACAGAGATGACTTAAAAGGGGGAACATTTCAGGGTCAGGTATAAATCTGATGCAAGAAAACTCCCAGGAATCTACAAGGATGACCCAGCTCCAACCCAGTCACAAAGCCCTTCACCTACAATCTGCCCTGAACGTAAGATGTGCTGTGGCAATGGTGGCACAGAACTTGTGGAAGTGGCCAACCAATATTGGGGTTAAACATAAGACCCACATGTTATTTCTTACCAGAACTCTTGTGAAGTTGCTTTGCCAGTGTGAACTGCACAGTGGAGCTAAGACAGAATCATGGGGAATTAATGAGGATTCCTTATTCTGAATTTAGGTATAAAAGTCTATGTCCACTCTGGCCTTCTCAGAGTGCATATTTACCTTCTTTGATAAAGTATTTTGTTAACAATGACATTGGTTTTGGGTAGTTCCAAATCAGTACCAGATCCACACCCATATAATCAGGGCAATTTGGGATAAAGAGTGAAAAACGTGAGTGGGAACTCATCTGGCAAAATACTGAATCAGGCAGACTTAATGGTAGTCAGTTTTAATCAACAGACTCTCAAGAACTTTTCTGAAAACTAAAAGTTTCAAGAGTGACAGCTCGCAGTTGGGAATTGAAAGTCCTTACAATGCAAGCATTTGGGGGGAAGCTTTGCTTTCACTTCTATTGAAAAAAATTAATTAGAAAAAAATCAAATTTCTGAAGTTATTCTATTTTTTTCTGTTATACTTTTTACTAACGAGATACACATTTTGTTGTTGTTGCTTTTATGTTGTTACCTAACATAATTCCTTGAGTCAATGTGCAGCAATTTGCTTCTAAGACCTTGAGACCCTCTCCCCACTACATTAAGTTTGTAGTTAATTAGTTTATGTCTTTGTGAGAAGGCACTGGCCTGAGTAGCATTAGAAGAGAGATGTGTGTGTGTATGTGTGTGTGTGTGTGTGTGTGTGTGTGTGTGTGTGTGTGTGTGAATGTGTGTGTGTGTGTGTGCTTTTGCAAGTCTTTACATTTTCATGTCTTTGCATTTGCATATCTGTGCCTCTGTGTGTGTGTCTGTGTGTGTGTGTGTTTGCATGAGTGCTTTTGTGTGTGAGCATGTGTGACAACTGTCCACCTCCCACCATTAGAGACTTCACTTATGCAGGGTGGACGCTGGGTAGGCAGATTTTGGCAGACTCTCCTCTAAAGAAAACACAGCGGGATTCAAGGAGTGCCGGCCTCTCACAAGGCCCTGATTGTGTGAGGAGGCCAGAAAAGAAACAAATGCAGTTTAATTGCGTCGGATGCTTGGTGACTAGTTTGCAAAGCTTTTATTTGTTTTGAGAAGTGCTGCAGGGGCATTAAATTTTGTGTGTGTTCAGGGAGATGCAGACGAAAGTTACGGTAGGACTTAGAGGCTGGCATAATTACCCAGGCCCCTGTCAAACTAATAAACTAATGGTCGGTTTAAATAAAACCAGGGAAGGCCAAGGGTTTAAGAAACTCAAAGAACGAAAGTAGATCTTGAATCTTCAGACATATTCTCTACAGTTGTATTTGAGAGGTGAGTGGTCCCATAGAAGATGGATTACATATTTCAGGCCTCAAAAGATTACTTTTGCCCCTTTGGAGAGGGTCCTTGGGTTTTGTCTTCTTGTGTATTTTCTTCCAACCTACAGTGATCTCTGGGACATCTCCTTCATACCTAGAGAAGAGGCTTGAGTTTTCAAAGCATGTGGGGATCATATTATGAAGAAAGCAGTTACTTTAGACTTAGGTCCTTGGGTTGGGTAGATGGGTCAGTGGATTAGAAAATCTGCTTACACAAACATGAGGCTTTGAGGTCAATTGTTCAACTCTCATGTAAAAAAGCAAGGCATGGCCACGTGTGCCTATAATCCCAGAACTGTAGAACTGTGACCTTGCTAGTTCCCAGCCTACCTCCAGGATGGGTGAGAGACCCTGCCTCAAGGGAAATAAGCAGAGAGTAATTGTACAGGGACACTCAACACCTTTTTCCTCTGGATATGTGTACATTAATAACTATTAGTATTACCTGAAGAGCTTTGTTGTGTCTGTAAACTTTCTGAAGAGTCATGCTCCGTTTTGTTTAATTTTTCAGTCTTCTTTTATATGTATTACCATGCCTATTTTGTCAGGTAGTATATAACATCATATTTAAGAGTCATGTGCTTATGGATCCACAGGAGAACTTTATGATAAAGATGGCAAACAGTTAAGCATTTCGATCTTCTTGGTAAGGACTGCCATGTTGACTACAAGGCTTATGTGTTTTCAGACAATACCGCCCAGGGTCTTTCACCCAGTACTCACAAGGCTTACCTGCTAATGAGGAATTCCATTCAAGGAATCAGTGGCTCTTAACACCCAGCAGGAAATGTACCACCAAGAAAAACTTGGAGATCTATGATTTAAAAAAATGAAACAAACAAGCAAGCAAAAAACTGCCCAAGAACAGAAATGCACAGCACTGAAAACATCAATGGGGGAAATATTTAAAGCTGATAAAAATGGAGAGATTGGCTTGATACTGGATTGGCTGCAGTTCTGTGCTACTGTGGCTTGGGAATGTCCAATGAGATTGGAGCTACCAGAGAAGCTATAAGTTTGTCTCAGCGTATGAAGTACGGAATTCATACTCCCTGTAATTGCTTATCTGAATGTCTTGGTTTAACAGCAATCTCTCTTGTCAGTAACCAGAACTGCTTTCGTGAACTTCATAATGAGATGCTCTTAGGTGACAATTGATACAAGCTTTGAAGCTACGATTGGAGATAGTCAATACAACCAATACCATATGGACAGAGCCTAGTCCCAAATAACTTGTTGATGCCTTCGTGGTCCTTTTGACAATATAAGAAATAACATTCTCTCAGAGCTGTGTGGCACACTGCTGGCATTGTCAGAATCTTCCATACTGTAATAATGTGAATATTCACCGATAAGTTTTTGAACATGAGTATCACTTGGAATCTGACTCTTGCTTTTGTGTTTTCTCATTGGGATCTATGTTTCTTCCACTTTCCACTGTGGCTTGTACTACTCTATGCTCCGTGGAAATCATGGATAAAGGGTTAGTTGTTTCAATGTATTCCTTCTGTATGATATGTAGAAATTCATTGAATGTCCAGGAACAATGATGAGCACAATTCAAGGTCATGATTCCATTGACTATATTTGGAGAGCCTATACATTATATATAATTGTTTGGCTGGAGTTAGTGACAGGAAGTGTCACAAAATATTGAAGTCACTTTTTCTGGTCTCTTTATTTGGTACCAAGCTTCTTCAATTTATTGAAATAATCACTGCAGTTTATACAAGCAACTTTCCTTGAGGGTTAAAAGATAAAATGTCACTATATTTAAAATACCCCCAGGCTAGTGAGATGGTTTAGCAGGCAAAGATGCTTGTCATAAAGCCTGACCCCATGAGTGTAGTCCCCAGATCCCACAAAATGAAAAGAGAGATATGATTCCATATAGCTGCCTGCCAATTTTCACATGTGTAGTGTGGTACACACTCTCACAAAACATGTTCACATACATATGGATGGACATAGATTCATGCAAAATAAATACAATGTAATAATTTAAAAACTGTATCGAGGATCTGTTTCCTTAGTTATCCCTTAGGATTTTCTCTCATGCAGACAATATTACTTAGCATTCTTGTGACATTTATAATGATTTTTTAAATAAAATCATTTATTTTTCTTTGAAAGTATCTAGTGAATGAAAATCCGCACAGTTACTTGGATAATTGTTATTTTTGAGAAATAATCATCTTAACAATAAAGATACAACTATTTTAAGTGTTTAAAGTATAAAAGGCATTTATTCTTGAAATTATACAACTTCTGGCCTGGATAAAAACAAGAAGTAACAGTTCAATGAAGGATAAGAAATAGAAGTGGCACCATAGCTCAGTCAATAAGACACTTGCTGTATTGGCTTAAAGACCTAAGTTTAATCCCCACCACCAATGGAAAAAGTCCAGACATGGTGGCACACCTGTAACCACAATGCTGGAGAGGCAGGGATGGATAGACCCAATCTAGACTAACCAAAGAACCTCAGATCTTACTAGGAGAGCCTTTCTCCAAAATGAAGGAAGGCCACAGCTCCTAAGGACAATACCTGAGATTGACTTCCATTTTCTATATGTACTTGTGCACATACACACACAAGCCCATACATATATATTTTTAATAAATAAAAAAGTATTGATAATATAATTACATCATTTTCCTACCTCACAGCTCCTTCTTCCTCTCCCTAAAGTTCGTCAACTCCTTTTCTTTAGTTCTTGTCATATATATGTGAGCTATGCACTAATATGCATATATGTATTTTACATACATATGGATACAACTTGCTTGGTACATATAGCGTTACCTCTCTCTACATATATATATATGTATATATGTATACACACACACACACACACACACACACACACACATATATATATGTTTTGAAAGACAAATGGCACATGCTCTCTGTCATCTGAGGCTTCTAATTCCGAACATTTAGATGTGAGAATATAACATGAAGTAACTGTAGAAATGTAGAAACTCAAAGGGTAACATTTGGGGGCATGGAGGAACAGCGGAGTGAAGAACAGGAGGGTGCCAGTGGGCTGGAGTAGAGTTTGGAGGGCTAATGGGGGACAGAAAAATTATTAATATAGAAGAAGGAAAGAGGGGGCTAAAACCGCAGAAAAAATGCCTGAAAATATTAGGGGGAATTTTAGGATTATCTAGTCATCTAAAAAAAAACCTGCTGTATATAGTATACATAGATAATATATATTATATATACATTATACACACACACACACACACACACACACACACACACAATTTAAATAGAAATTTTCCATCTGGTTTGACCTACTTCCCCCCAAACCATAGACTATCTAGCAACATCTCTAATGCCCAATTTGCAAAGCCCTCTTCTGAGTTGTTAATTGAGTCATCTACAAGACTATTTAGAAATTAGACTACTGATAATTGTTCTTGGTTCCCTCCCAGATGTGGAAGCGTAAATCCCTATTTGCTTTTAATACCACATAGTTCCGACACAGGATCAAAAAATTCTGATATGGGTCTGACTTGAAATATTCCTCCCTGAGAACACAATATATATATATGTTAATGGCTTTCAAAGTAATATATAAAAAGTCTTAGGAGCAAATAATTGAGGGAATGGTTAAAAGAATATTCTTGAAGGCTTTTCTTCAGCAGCCATCTGGACATAAGATAGCAGACACATACTTTCTTGCCTGGTCATACTTTGATTTTGCCATTACAAGAAGTAAATGATTGCATTAATAAACAGCATTGGATAATTTATGAATTGGAGATGTAGAGCTCCAGAGAAAGTATCTCTGAAGGTCTAAGGGCAATGAAAAATAATAGATAAATTCTTGTGATTACCTGGTTAATGAGTGAACAGCTAAAAGATAACCAATTATAAATACTATCACCATCACTTGCTACAGAATTACATTAAAGCTCTTGTTGGGATGCCCTAACTATGTTATATGAAGCAAATGAGATGTTCTACTTATCAAGAAGAGTGGACAAGGCACGATGAGACTACTGGCCCAGTTAGCAAATGTAAAGCATATTCTACAGAATCCAGGTTTTACCAAAGTTCTAACTGAATGAATCCAGGATGAAAAACATACGTATAAAAGAAGTTTCCTTTCTGAGTTGCTTGCAATATCATAGATCATAAAAGCAAAGGAATTAAAAGTTTAATTTGCTTTTCCCTCAGTGATTAGGAAGCTTGGCAAAATTTCTAGTTCTTAAAGTAGAGTTATTTCTCAAATATTATGTAATCAATAAAATTCAAAATGCATTTTTCTCTGGGTGCTTTTTTCTCTTAATCTTGAAACTCTTTGTGTAATCTAAAGGAAATGTACTCCATATGCTTCTGGATCATTTACATTTAAGTTATAAAAAATATTTTTTTAGGAGTCAACTGTTAGAGAAGGAGCATTTTGGGATTTTTTTTTTTTTTGAAAAGCCTCTTCTTCCTGTACCCACAATAAAATATTTGGGTTTTTTCCCAAAGTCCCAATTATAGAATGTAAGATAGATCCACCGTGTGTGTTGCCTGCTCTTCTGTTTGGCTCTCCTTGTCTGGCTCCTCGGTATTGGCGAAGATGAAATGGGATTCCAGTGACTTGACCATAAGATGAAGCAGGAGGATAAAGCAGCCAGGCGACAAGTTTGTGCTGTTAGTGCCATGAAAAATGAAGGAGTGTCTTTCCTAGGCCTTGCTCCAGGCTCCCCAGAAGAGCTGAGGTGAAACATTTGTTTAAGTGGAAATCACTGTCAAAGTGATTGCCCTCTGAGACTTCGGCTTGCTTCAAAACCATGGCCCACTGAAATAAATCGATTATTAGTTTTCCATGTTTTTCAATTCTAGCTGAAATAACTTAATGGAATTGATCTTTGCCATATGTTAGTTGCATGCTCTAATTTCACCACTGTCACTTTTAGATGCTTAGTAATCTGCTAACCTCATCTTTTAATTTTAGCCAAATTCCAACCTAGATGATCTCTGAGTATCCTTGGGGGTGTAATGCAACCATGACCTCAAGTAAGTAATAAATACTTTGCACCATATGTACACAGTCCCATATGCTGCGGTGTCCACAGTCTTCAGTTTGCACTACGCACTTGGGGAAGCATCCTTTGAGCACGTAGGCAGAGAGAAGGACTCCTTCCTGTTCCGTATTCTCATCCTCCTAGACTCGTTTTTTCCTACCTAGGGCATTGTTGACATCCTAAAAAGAGGCTTGATTTTATGTTGTCTTGCATTGGGTTTTTATATCTCTCTACTTGGGACATCTTAACTATTAACAAAAAAAGGATAGGAAGTCCTGAGGAAGATATCTTATCTCATGGAGAAAGAGACTTGGGAGTAGATACAATCATAATGCATTTTGCACATGCTTGAAATTTCCAAAGAATAACTAAGAATATTATTTGAAAATCAAAAATTCAGTTACTGTGTTTCTAGTCTCCACTAGATAGCTCTGCCATGATACTTTGATAATGTCTGCAAGTTTCAGGCATGAGTATAAAATTATGTTCAAGCACACAATGCTTGAGCCACTCATTCAAATACTAAAAGCTAAAGACACCATTTAGAGCTTTTGCTGGGAAATCTGTCCTCTGATAAAATGGATGGACGCTAACTCATTCCAGAGCCTACAGCATCTTACAGTGCCAGAATGGAAAGAAAGCTGTGAGACAGAGAAGATTCAGCACATGCAGACAGGAACAAGCAAAAGAGCTCCCTGTGGTCAAAACTGGAGAAAACTGGTTAAAAAGTCAAAATAATATGACATTAGATTTAACTCCTGGTATGACCTAAACATTCCTAGTTTCATAATGATACAAATAAATGATGGAAGGAATACGTAAATAAATAATGAGAGAATAGATAAATCCATTGTGTTAAAGAATTCCAAATACAATGTGCATATATTTTAGCCATGATGAAATTGTAACATGGCTCCCAATATTTTAATGGCTGAAGACAAGAACTTTGGTACAAAGGGACCATATCAACTAAATAATTACAATTAAACTATACCTACAGCACAGACCCTGATGGGATGGGACAGCAGGTTTACTTTGTGTATGGGCTTCCTTTGCTAAATCATTAGCCATGGTAACAATACCAGGGAAACATTCTTCAAACTATATATTTGCAAAGAATATATAGCTCATAAAATATCTATGTCATCAAAAAAATGAAGAAAATCTTAATGAGTGTCATAGTCAAGAGAAATCTTAAAAGATACTAAAATTCACTTTAATGTAGTGTCGGTTTTGGGTAGAATCCTCGGAAAGAAAATAGCGCTGATAAATTCAGAGTACAATTTAACTTTCCATTTATAATAATGACCAAATATTTTCACATGAGACATGAAAATTTTTTCTTACTAATATAGGATAGCAGGTAAAATCTGGAGAAACGAGTGTGGAGTGGACATAGTTGGCAGCACACTTTTGATAACTTTTTTTTTTTTTCATGCAGACCTAAACCTACTCTAAAGCTAATGTTTGAGAAAGAGATAAGAAGACACAGTCAGAGAGTGTGACAAAAGACCATCTGGAGTGGGATGAACCGAGGAGGAAAATGTGTCAAGAATGAAGCAAGATCACACTCTGCTTCTGTTGCTTCAGGTCATAGGTAAATAACAATGGCCCATCCGTTCTCTGTGGTGGGATTCAGGTGTCAGCTGATAAGATCCAAGGATGCTTACCCAGGGTCCCCGGCCCCTGAAGGGGGTGTGACCAACCCCTTTGATAAGAGGCTACTGGGATCCCTGAAAGCCTATTTACCTGGTTCCTGGCTGCTGGAGAGACCAGTTAGAATTTATCATCCGTAGTTCCAGACTCCAGTCCCTGTTCAGGCTCTGCTCTAAGCTGTTACCTGTATCATGAGTGTTGGTTTATATTTTAATAAATATCAGACTTGGACCAGTGCCTTCTAAGTAAAACTCCGCCTACATTTCTCCTTAGAAGAATTTCTTCATTCCACCCTCCAGTCTCATCACACATCACAGATCAGTCCATCATCCCTTCAGAATACTCCTCTGGGAATACAAACCAAGAGGCTGGCTGCGTGTTCGGTATCTAGCTGTCCTGATGTAAATTCTCACAATTTGAAGCAATTCCTTAGCTTTGGCTTTTATTCCGTTTTCACATCTTTTCCAGGCTTCTTGAGCACAATCTTTATCTTTCTAACTAAACTATAATATTTGTAACCACAAAGAGAGCTTATAAAAATATTTTTATATCTCCCATGGTGCCTGCCATGCTTCTGGGCATACAGCGAATGATCAAGAAATACTTTTGGCTCTAATCGAATTAGCATCCAGGGAAAACAATTTAGAAAATAGTATATAATTCATATCAAATGTTTGAAACTTTCTTAAC
Organism: Phyllotis vaccarum; assembly: GCA_033318265.1. NCBI lineage: Eukaryota > Metazoa > Chordata > Mammalia > Rodentia > Cricetidae > Phyllotis > Phyllotis vaccarum. The sequence goes on from JARWLC010000008.1 coordinate 10,063,344, forward strand.
GAAATTTGTTGGTGGGAAACTGCTTCAAAGGTTAACCCTTTTTACCTAGACACACTTTCTTGCATGTCAAAGCATGGATAATTTTTTCAGATCTCTATGGGGACAGTAAAGTTGCCACACACTGGTTAACAACAGCTGACCCAGTGGTTCTCAACCTTTCTAATGCTGTGAAACTTTAATACAGTTCCTCATGTTGTGAAGACACCGAACCATAAATGTATATTTTGATACTTCAAAACTATAATTTTGCTACTGTTAGAAATTGTAATGTACTACTACAGTCCTCTGCTCTGCCAGCTGAGCTACTGAAGGGAAGCGCAAGACTTACATAATTAAAAGGAAAACAGGAAAATAAAAAAGGAAATTGTAAATATCTGATATATTGGGTATCTGATATGACCCTGTGAGGGTTGGGACCTACAGGTGGAGAACCACTGGCCCGAAGCAATTAAAATGAGCCAGCAAAAGACACATGTAATAAAAAATAATTGCACTGCAATAAAAACTTAGGCTGATCAGATTCAAAACCTACGTCTTTCACCATTGTGTTCCTTCCTATCCAATGGGTGGTACCTGTGACTCCTATATATCAACACTGATACCTAGTATGCTCGCTATAAATAAGTACAAGGACCCATTAGTTACCAATAATATCTTTTATTTTCTTCATCTCCTCTTTGTTTTCCAAAAAGGTTTTAATGTGAAGCATACAGAGCCCATCCCTATTCTCCATGTGCTCATGGCTTCCAGGGTTATTTTTCCAGTATTCTAAGCCTTGCCAATGCTCACAGCTGATCTGTCCACTTTGGATATTCCTACATCCTCTAAAGAAGATCAGTTTGTACAGAATATTTCTGAATACTCATGCATGTATCTGTGTGTGTGTGTGTGTGTGTGTGTGTGTGTGTGTGTGTGTGTGAGAGAGAGAGAGAGAGAGAGAGAGAGAGAGGCTCCTTGTATTACTCAATTACTCAGTGTACTTAACTATAGTTGCTTGCATGAATGTAAGTGTGTGTGTGTGTGTGTGTGTGTGTGTGTGTGTGCGCGCACACACGAATATATGCACGTGTGCACGTGGAGACCAGAGATCAATGTCTATAATCTTTCACAATCATTTATTTTCCACTTTCCTTTTTGAAACAGGGTCTCCTAATAACTCCTACTGTTCCGATTCTACAGCTCTATTTTTATTTCATTTTAATTATAATTTAAGTGCATGAGTACTTTCCTGCTTGCATATGTGTGTGCATCACTTGGTGTGCTTCATCCTGGAAGAGGTGAAATGAGGGAGTCAGATCTCCTGGCCTTGGATATACAGGGGGTTATGTGTAGCTGTGAGTGCAGGGAATTGAATCCCTGGGGGGGGGGGAAATCAATTCTCTTAACTCCTCTTCAGTTCCTTTGTAACCTTTTAAATGACCTCATTTGGAAGCCTATGGTCTGAGTTGCACTGTCAATATTCACTTCTTAATTTCTCCTTGTTCTAAGAGGGGCCAATTCAAAATTCTCAAGGACTCTTCAAGACAACTGATGATTCTTCAAAACCTAGTAAAAACAGCAAAGTCAAAATCCACTGCAGCTACAGCTTTGGTGCATTGTCTTGCACTGAAAATTACCTGCTCTAAATAGATGGGGAGGAAACAATTTACCTCAGCAGATTGTGGGGATTTGGGACCTTTAATATTTTAAATGGCATTCAGAGGAACTTGTTAACATAAGTAAGGGCTTGGTGTTTTCACACAGGGAAGATCATTTTATTGACATATTTATTCTAGTAGGGAACACAAGGACTCATCAATGGAATAAAATTTGACTGTGATTGTAAGTATAACCATTTGGTATTCCAGTTAGCCCCAAATAAAATTTAAATTTGTAACACTTCATTTAACAGAATATTAATCCCATAAGACTGGAAAGCAGAGCTAGTGTGAACAAAACTTTTCAGGGTCGATCAAGTTAAAAACACACATGCAGCTACATCCGTGCATACACCTAGGCATTACACACAGGAAGGAAACAAGAAGAGTCCTACAGAAGTCCAAAGCTCTGTAAGTTTATCTGCCCTGTGATCACCAATACATCTGCTTAGACTGGAGAAGGGCATGTTGCAATGAATAATTATTTAATCAAATAATTATTCCATGCTTGCAAAACCACTCCTTTTAGAATCATACTGGAAAAAAAAAAAAAAGAGGTGGGTGGGTAAGAGCAGAAAATATGTAAATTGGAACTGATTAGGGGCTTAAGTTTCACTAAAAAAAATAAATAAATAAAATCTGGAATAAAAACTGCTTGCAAATCCCTCTAAGCCAAGTCCTGTTTCTGAATTACAACACTAGCGCCTGTCGGTTGTGATAATTTTACTTCATTAGGTTCCAGATATAAATAGCCGTTTTTTCCATGCACCGCTTTAAGTAAGTGTGGATTGAAAACACAGAGGTTATTGATCACTCAGCTGCTTATTATTGGGTTTTCGGTCTTGCTACATTGTTACACTGGAAACTTGCAGACACCTATGTAAGAAAACCAGGGACCACTTACCTCTATGAAGCCCATGTTAAAGCTGGTGCCAAAAACTGTTTAAAGAATAAAACTCGTCAAGTTATGCTACACAGTGAAATATAAAACAGACGCTTGTGTACGTTGTATACAGGCATTAATAAGAAAACTTGATTAAAATATCAAGAGTTTCGGGACGCTTGTACCAGGCCACCTTGTAAAGTAGGATTTTATGAAATATGTAATTTTCCTAGATGTTTAAAAGTTCATATTCAAAAGTATTTATTTCTCTCTAATCAGAAGTTTTCATATTATAGATTTTCCAGATAATGTAGCAACCAGGTTTTTCAAATCAATTCTATTTTATCCTCTCTCCCCCAATTTGAAAAATAAATTTATTTTGGGAATACCAGTAATTCTAATGTCTTCTGATAAAAACCAACAGCTGGATTCAGAAAACAATAAAAAATATTTTTACATCTTAATGCTGTGGTTGGCAAATATTTTCTGTAAAAGAAGTAAAATAACAAAATATTAATTTGGTACTTCTACGACCATTAAAATGAAACCCTTTTAAAAGCATAAAATCTATTCTTAGCTTGCAAGCCTTGTGAAAACAGGTGGCATGTTCGATTTGGTTCTTGAGTCAATTTGCCTACCTTGGCTTAACATATAGAAAGACACACTGTAATTTCTCACTTTTAATCACTTATTTTTAAGCTGAAACTTAGACACCAAGTTTGAACACTGAATATGCTTGGGCTTTAACTTTTAGCTCAGATACTTCAGATTCAAGATTTTTTTTTTTTTAAGTCAAGAGAAAGAAATGGTTTTGCAAAGTCTTTCCTTCCTGTCACTGGGCATCTGTCCACATAATAAAATCACTTGGAATCATTTGGTAACAGCAAACACATCTGACCATCTGTGACTGGCAGCAATCTAAGAGTGGATGAGGGAATTAGGCTGTAGATCAACACAGAGGGGCAAAGCCTGTGCTGTGGGGTGGAGGTACTGAGGTGTTTCTCTGAGTCTGGCAGGGCCTGTGTTTGACTTGAATCACTTGGTTCTATGGACTGTTTTAGTCATGAGCATCTATTTAGATGACAATTTCAAGAAATCAGTATAAGTGGTAAAGGTGCTTCTGGACGATTGGGAAATCCTCAATTACCTGACCTTAGTTTGGGATGCTCAAGTCATTATTATTCTCTATATCTCATGTCAAATGAACTTAACAGAAACAAGCCCTAAATAGCTTAGTGTCCATCATCAGTAGCTACTTACATTGGAAAGAAAAATCCTGAGTGAGTTCTACACTAGATCACTCCAAAGATTATTGCTTTCCTTTTGAATTACTAATGTTCAAGAGATTCTGTAGTATGTGTAAAGATGAGAAAATAGCTTGAGTAGGAAGGCTGTAGAATATGCTGCTCTCCGTGTATGTGGCAAAGCTAATTTCTGAAACAGAAACTAGGGGATTTGCAGCTAGAATTTCCTATTTCCAAGACAGATAGTTTAAGGAAGACATGGTGGTCTGGTAGGACTTCTAAGAATTGATGTTTTTAAAGCACTTTTTCTTTTAGACATATATGTCCAATTATATAGAAAGTGTACATGGTAATCTGTACACTTACACACACACACATACACACACACACACACACACACACACACACACACAAACACTGATGTGACTATTATAGACAATTGAAATAAAAACCATGGTGTAATTATGAAATCAGTGGCCAATGTGCTTTAGATACATACACTCTACCAGGCACTGCTGATGTTGAAAGCCTTTGATGAGTAGCATGACCCTATCTGCCACCGCATCCAACGAGGTCAGTACTACCTCAGGGATTGTGAAGCAAGCAAAGGATAGAGAGGAGAATGAAAAAAAAACACAAAGTGACCTTGGTGTACAAATGTCTTTGTGTCTATGAGAAAGAGAAAGAGAGAGAAGGAGGAGCAGGAGAAGAAGGAGGAGCCACAGCAGCAAGTAATCCACTTCTAGGAAAAGTGACATCATTTCTACATAGATGACCTACTCCTCCCATATAGGCATTAACATTCTCCCATTGGTGGAATGCCAATAAACTGAACACCTCTTCAAGGTTACAGTTGCATTAAGGATTAAATTTAAAAACATGAATTTTGAGACCTCAGAACACACAGACTCGTTTGATTTTATTATTGCTTTGTGAACTTCCAATAATAAAATTAAAAAGGAGCTACTACTCTGGGACATGATGCTGAAGTTAGATTTGTATTTGGGGGAAAAAACCAAAACACAAAAAAACCACTACATTTCAAAATCAATTTGTGAAGTCTTTATCTGTTGGTGTTTTAAGGGAAGATTTAGTGACTTACATTTTATGTTTTCAAGTGTTTTTCCTGTATGCCTATGTGCATGCAGTGCTCACAGAGGTCAGAAGATGTCAGGTGCCCAGAACTTGAGTTATAGATTTTATAAGATGCCCTCTTGGCATGGGGAGTAGAACCTAGTTCCTCTACAATAGCAGGCAGACCTACTCTTAGTCTCAAAGACATCTCTCCATCCCAAGCTGTTGGCTTTTGTCTGCTCAGCACTCACTGGTGACAAGAAACACATGGAATTTTCTTCTCTTTTTTTCCTTCCTTCCTTCCTTCCTTCCTTCCTTCCTTCCTTCCTTCCTTCCTTCCTTCCTTCCTTCCTTCCTTCCTTCCTTCCTTCCTCTTTTTAATTTTTTCTTTTCTCATACAATATATTACAACCCTAAATTCCCTTTCCTTCACTTTCCCCAATAACCAACCCCAAACACACACACACCTCCTCTGACCCCTTTAGATTTGGTTCTTCTCCATTTCCCTTTACAAAAAAAAAAGAACAGGGATTCCAGGTGTATCAGCCTAACACAACACAGCAACATACAGTAAGATGAGGCACAAATGCTGCTCTCAAGACTAGGCAAGGCAACCTAGTAGAAAGAAAAGAGTCTAAAAGGCAAGCGAAAGAGTAAGAGATACCCTCCCTCCCACTGTTAGAAGTTCCACAGAAAACACCAAGCTATTAGCCATATTATATATGCCGAAGGGCCAGCACAGACCCGTGTAGGCTCTATGATTGCCACTTCATAGGGGTGTCTGTGAGCCCTCAGGAGTCCTGCTTAGTTTACTCTGTGGGCCATATTCTACTGGTGTCCTTGACCCCTCTGGCTCCTATAATTCTTCTTCCCCCTCTTCTGTGAGGTTTCTGAGTTCCCATGGGGACCATGGTGGAGAGTTCTAATTAGGCTCTCTTTCTGCCTCGTGTTTGGCTATGGGTCTATGTACCCACTTCCATCAGCTGATGGAGGAAGCCTCTCTGATTGGGCTAGGTATCTATGGTGCTTTGAAAGATAAGGGAGTAGCACTGTTAGGAGGTATGGGTTTAGTGGAGTAGGTATGCTCTTATTGGGGAAAGTGTGTCACTGTGGAGGTGGGCTTTGAGGTCTCTGCTCAAACTTTGCTCAGTGTGACATTCAAACCACTTCCTGTTGCCTGTAAGATGTAGTGGTACTCTCAGCTACTTCGCAGAACCATGTCTACCTATAAACTACCATGTCCCACCATGATAATAATAGGCTTCTGAATTGTAAGCAAACCACTCCAATTAAGTGTTTTTCTTTATAAGTTTCTGTGGTCACGGTGTCCCTTCATAGCAATAAAAATCCTAAGACATCCCTAGTCTATCTGTGCTATTGTATTGATTGTTTTTCTATCCCAGGTCTCTAGGCTGTCTAGCCTATTGTTCTGGTCATCCAGTCAGTGCACAACATGGACTCCCTCTCATTGCATGGGCCTCAAATTAGACCAGTCATTGGTTGGCCCCTCCCACAAATTCTGTGCTTCCATTGCTCCAGTACCTCCTGCATGTAGGACAGATTGTAGGTCGGATCCTACCATGGAAGTCGCCTGGTTACAGAGGATGGAGGTTTAGGTTTGTACTCCCTATTACCAGGAGTCTTGCCTAGGGTCATAGAATCCTGGGAGTTTCTACTGCACTAGGTTTCCACATTGCCCCTCATTATCCGTCAATTCCACTTGCCATTTCCTCATATTCTCTGTATCCCACACTTTCCCCAAGCTGATCTTTCTTGTTCCATTCCCCTTTACACCCAGTCAACCCACAAAACTGATTCTATTTCCACTTCCCAAGGAGATCTATGAATCCCCCTTAGAGACCTCCCTTTCTCTTGCACTAGAAGTAACAAGTGATATACATGTCAACACTGTATTTGGCTCTAAGTCTTATGTCAGTTCATAATAGACAGAAAAAAACAGTGATTTCTTTTACATTTTTATGTAGAGTCTTTATTATGATGTTTATGTTACGTTCACAGTACATCTCAGTTCAGATATTAAATCTATTTGAAAATACTTGATCTATATTTTCAATCAACACAATTCACGTTGAAAAAAAAAAAAACCATTAGTATCCCCCAAGCTGTTCTAGGCACAGTTAAAACTTTTCCAGTACCAGAATCAAGTGCTAGACACTGAAATTAAAATAAAGACATTTAAATAAAAATTAAAATTCGACTCACTCATTGCTTCAGATGCTATTGATACCTTGAGCTAACATGTGCTGCCTTTACCTGTGATTAGTGTCCGTCAGTCCAGACAAGGCAGCTGAGGATTACAGTTTTCAATCCTAAAATGCATTCCAGAATCCTCCTTTGTCATGCCAGCTTTTCCTGGAGATACACAAGTTCTATTCACTCCAGATATGGAGCTAAGGGCTGACCAAAGCAATGTTACTACTAATCTTAACTTAGAGAATCAGTGAGTTTACTGAGGTTGGTTACAGGAGAATGTGTGCTCAAAGGCAGCTGCCTTAAGGAAAAGTCCTGATGAGAGTGGGTGAGGACTCACCCACAGAAACTACATCATTGGGATGCTCATAAACGTACAGGTCATTAAACATGTCTTCATGTCAGAGAGTGTCCTCTTCCCACCACTGTTTACTACTCACATAAGCTCGGCGCAGAATGTTGCAAATACTGTAAATTTCACCTATGGAGTGCATGTGAGTTTGTTTGTCTCTGCTCATGCATCTTTCTCTAGGATGAAAGCTTCCCTGTGGAAGATGTTATAATGCACCACCAAAGGTGATTAAACAAATATGCAGTGAGGGGCAATGAGGAAAACAGCTATGCTGAGCAACCTTCACTGTGTCAGATTTTGGTATCATCATTTTACATGAGAAGAGGATGATACACAGTTATGTCATAAATTGAGCAAGGTCACTTGACTATGAGCAGACATAGATTCTGAAAGGAGTGTGTGGATACTAGGAACCCTTTGAAAAGGGATTTACTACAAGTCCTGAAAACTCTTATACCCATTCCTTTTTTGAAATAACTCTGTTTATTCATTTATTTATTTGTAAGCTCGTGTGCACATGCATGCAAGAAGGTTCATGTACTCTTAGAGGTCAGAGGTCAACACTGAGTACCTTCCTCTGTAACATTGTGCCTTACAGTTTGAGACAGTTTTTCAGTGAACCTAGAACCCACCAATTTAGCTAGGCTGGCCGGTCAGGAATTCCCTGGGATCTGTCCTTTCCTGCCTCGTCCCAGTGGGGGAACTATAGGAGCTTGCTACAATGTCTGACTTTTATCTGTTGGTAAGGCGATCTGAACTCAAGTCTTCATGTTCATGAAGTAAACATTTTGTCAACCGGGCCATCACCTAAGCACAGCACTCATATGTTTTGCTTGATCTACAGCTGGCTATACTGCATGTAACCACTCAGCTACATCGTTGAAAGGCTTCTTCCTAGTTGAAAAGCAGGGGTAAGTATTTACTTCATTAAACCAATTATCCTGCAAAAACACTTGAGGAATATCAAAGCACAATTAAAAGAAACACTTCTTTTATCTGGCTCTATTTTCATGAAATGATGCCACAGTCTGAACTTCTGGTGTCCTTATTCATTCTAGAGGGATTAACTAAGTCGTATAGCAGTTTGGACAATGATTTTTATCTGTTTGAGAATATAATGCTTCCTCATGATCCTACATGGGACACCCAGAGTTTATTGCTAATGTGATGTGATTAGAAGTTAAAATAGAGAAAGACCAGGACAGTGGTTAAGTGACTTATTGGTTAAGAACACGTGCTGCTCTTACAGAGGTCATGGCTCAGTTCTCAGTACCAACGTGGTTCTCTAAATCATGTGTAACTCCAATATCTGGAGATCCAATGCCCTCTTCTAGTTTAAAAGACACCAAGAACTCACTTGGTGGGTATCCAAACATGCATGCACACTAATTCTTACAGTATTGAAAAAAAATAAAAAGATACATAAGCAAGATCTTTTATAGATTTCTTCAATACAATTACCATTGTAAACTGCTGTATTTCCTTGGGGTTGTGGTCTGTGGAATGAACGACTTTCATTCATTTCATTTATCCAGCATCAGGTTGGAGGTGTCCATGTTTCCATGGAGATGGGGGAGCCATTTCCGTTCCTACATCACCAGACCAGATTTTTCTACCAAGCCTGATTTCTGCCCCCTTCACCCAAGAGTTTGGTGAGATTGCGAAGTTTGATCCTGGGGTCTGGCATGGCTCCAGGCAGAACAATAAAAAAAGACGTAAATCTCAGGGAAAAGAGGTTAACACCGGTGGGAGGTGTGAAGGTGGAGAGTTGAAATATGGCTACCATCACACATCTGGAGCAACCCAGAGCTCACTTAAGGAGAAAGAGGGCATCTTAATGAGAACGTGTGTGCAACCTCGGGCATTCACAGGGAGGATGCCGACATGTATAACGCTGCAAAGGGATCTTAGGCCAGTGGCATTCCTAGACTTGTGTAGACAATTCCTTACCCTCAGCCGTGTTAGTTCAAGATGTTACGTTCTTCTCTCATCCATGTTTCTGCTTCTTCCTTTAGCAACCACTATTTAAGTGTACACGAAGTACAAAGTATTGCGGATGATCACAGAGTAGAAGAGCGAGCCAATGGAAATTCAAAGTCGCTTTGGATGTGACCCTTGCTGTGAAACAGAGAGGCAGGGCATCCACAAAGCACCACTGTCAGAGACGGGTAGTTGTGAGTATCAGGAAGCATTCTGTGCAGTGCACTGAAAATGGGTATGAGCCGACGTTTCATTTTTAAATTCAATATCAATTAAGTAGCTCAGGAGGGACTTATAAATAGCCCAAGTAAATTCATCAAAAAAAGCAGTGATAGACATGTAAAAAATAATCACTGTCCAATGTAGAAACTTCAGAATTGAGATTGCCGAAGGGTGAAGTTGTTTGTTGCTGGGGTTAAGCCTGGCACAGGGGCCTTTCATGTTGATAGCATACACTAGGTCATATCGTATTCATAATGAGGAAGTAGTGTGTTTTGCTCATTCTCTTTATTAACTGTTCTAGGATCTCAGCCCGTGGATGGTTCTACCTACATTTAATCTGGATTTTCCAATTTTAATCAATCTAATATACATAGTTCTTCACAGACATGCCTAGAGGTTTATTTCCACAGTGAGTCTAAATTTCAGCCAAGTGACTGTCAATATGAACTATCACACAAGGAATTGAGACTGAGAAAGGGTGTGTGCTTAGGAATGTATTTGGGAAATGAGCCTAGGATACTTGACTAGGGCATGAGTTAAGAGGATAAAGAGAACCCTGCACATCTTAAGTTTTATATCTTGGGGGAATATCCTGACCTTCTGAGTCACAGAAGAGAGAGTAACCTATGCATCCTCCTCTGTTCCTGGTTGGGAGATAACATGTCAGGAGTTCACTTTCTTGTTTTTCTCTTAGTAGAGTTGACTGACAGTGTTTCTCAGACAACTCACAGTGCAAAGAAGAGGAAATCTTAGGGAGGCAACTGGACCATGTGATGCAGTTCCCAGGACATCTGCCAAAAACCTGTTCTGGTTCCTTGAGGTTGGGACAACCTAAGAGTCTGAAGATACTCAAGATGGAGAATAGGATGCAGTTTGATCCTCCTGTTCCCATCAACACAATGAAGGTTTTTCAGGAGAGAGGATAAAGTTTAACTCACTACAATCACCATTATTTTCTAGCACTCTGACTGGAGAGAGATTTTAAAACACATTTGCCCAATTGACTGAGCTCGCATAGAAAAAACTATGTTTGTGCCTCAATTTCTTTTTTTAAAATACATTTATTTCATTATTTTTGAGTGTTTCATACATGAGTACTATATTTATATCATTTTCACACTGTCCTCTCTTCTTCCAACTTTTTGAATATTCCCCCTTTCAAATCATGATTTTTTTCTTTATTATTTTTATGTACACACACATCCTGACAAGTATCTCTTCGTGTCTCTCTGTGCCTCTGTCTCCGTCTGTCTATCTATCTGTTTTTTTCTCTCTTTCTCTTTATCTCTCTCTCTCTCACACACACATACACACACACACACACACACACACACACACACACACACACACACACACACACACAAAACATGCCAAGTCCATATAAGTATTTTGTTTAGTGCTGAACATGGGGTGGGAAACCCTACAGTGGAACACTTCTCTGAAGACAAATGATTGCCCTTCTCTCAGCGGTCTATTATTTACAGGTATCATTTAATGGTGAGACCTTTAGAGATTTTCTCTACCTATACTGGGATGCCAACTATACTCTCATTGTGCTTGGGTCACCATGTGATTAAAATTTCACGGCTAACTTTCTGTCATATATAGAAGACACTGTATCGCAACAGACAGCTTGCTTTTCTGGCTCTTAAATTCTCCCCATACCCTCTTCCAAGATGCTCTGAGCCTTAGGTCTGGTAATCATGTCGTAGATGTGTCAAATGGATATCATCATTCCAATGCCAGTTTTTCTGGACATTTTATCACTGTCTTGATTTACACACAAATCTTATTCAAAGTTCTTCAGTTTTAGATTCCAGATAAAACCGTAGACCTACTTCTTTCTCTTCATGTGATGGAACAAAACAAAGCTACATTTCTAGAAAAACCCATAAGCTTAAAAAATGCCTCAGTCATATACTGCTACTACAAAATGCATTCTAATAGAGTTTGAAAATGTGATAGGATTCAACCATAAGATAATGCGTAATGTGGTTTCCTTCTCTCTTCCTTCTGTAGCAAAGCTGAATAATAAAAGAAACCAAAAAACATGATTTTAACCTTTTTGTTTCCTCCCTAGGAGTCTGAATGTCTAGGCTTTATGTTCTAGTTGGAATATCTTGACTCACTCTTGGGGATTTTAATAGTCTTTTGTTTCCAAACACCAAAGTGAGCAGAAACCTGGATACAGCCTCAGGCTTGCAATTTCGTTTGGCACTGGGGTCTTGGGCTAGTCTGGGTTGGTCACTGAGGAGGACATGAGGCATGTGTGCTAGAAAATGGCTGAACCTAGGTCATAGACCCCCCCCCCCAAAAGATAGGGTATATGTGTAATTTCTGATAGGGTCCTTGGCAAATGTTCAGCATTCCTCGTGCTGTGGTGACTCCCAACCATGAAAGTATTTTCATTGATACTTAATTGTAGAATGAAGTTTCTGGCCCTGACTTTCAGGCCTTGCCTCAAGGTTTAGGCCCACAGATCCACAGATCCACAGAGACACACAGATGCTTACAGTAGTTTCAGGATGATCAGCCTAAGGGCCAGTCATATAACTTGCTAACTCTTAACCCTTTATCTAACCCATGACTCTTATCCTGGTCAGCCATGGGGCTCGGTACCTTTTCTTAGAGCAGCATAGTTTTCCTCTGCTTCGTCCAACTTCTCTCTGGCATTCTGCTCTGTGCTTTGTGTTCTCAGAGTTCTCTTAGTCTGGTAGCCCTGCCCACATTTCCTGCCTGCCTTTGGCCAATCAGCGCTTTTTATTAAACCAGAGGGTGGGACAATTATTTACAATGTAACAACATAATCTCCCACACTTCATAACTGTATTTTGCCACTGTCATGAATTGTAAAGCAAATATCAGATATGTAGGATATTTGATATGCGACCCCTGTGAAAGGATTCTTTGACCTCCAAATGGGTTTCCACCTACAGGATGAAAACCACTTCTCTATTGCAACATTTTGGGGGAAGTGTTGGGAGACTTTGTGGACTGATGGTAAATGCCAAGGATGCTGATGTTTAAGGATAAAGTTGTGATTTTTCTTCCTCAAAGGCTCCCATGGCACAGATGAACATTTATTGATTAACTGCTTGTCAGTTTACCTGTGTTGAACAATTTAAAAGCTATAGTAATATGAAAGAGAAAGGACTGTTTTACTGTTGTTATAATGCAGAGTGCATTCACATTCAGAGAAAGGATGCAACTCATCTCTAGATATGAGGAACACATTAGAATTCAGACCAAGACTATCTCATGTGCGAAGCCCCGCTCATTTTCCGGACTGCCACAGCACTTCTTTAAGAACAATTGGCAAAAACGATTTCCACTTTAACTTTAGGAAGGCCATCCAAAATCCCCCTACATCAGTTAAGTTCTGATCTCTTTACCTCAAAGGGAGGAGATGTTTGGGAATTTTACTTCTTAGTTCCAGACTTCTGGTAAGTAAGCCTTACTCATTCCAATTTAATCAACCTCCATAAATACGTGCATCTCAATTTTATCACCAGTATTGTAGACTAGCATGAGTCATCGGTAAGTTGAGCATGCAAGGCCTAAGGTGAGAGTTGTTCATTACAAAAATAAAATCTTCTTTTCAACTAATATTGATTCAGAAGACAAAACTCATTAAAATTATTTAGTGAAATAATTAAATTGAAATACTAAATGTTTGACACCCTTCCCTATGACCATTGCATTTTAAAGTTCATTATCTTCAAGTCCAAATGTGATAAATGGTTTTGTGATTTCATTTTAGAAACAGGAGACTATAGAAATCACATTTTAATATATTCCAGATTAGAGCGCATGCTATATTTGTAATAAGGATTTGTTTCCAACATTAGTTGGCAGATCACTCACATGAACAATTATCCAAATAGCTATTAGGATATGATTGCACTCATTTCCAGGCAAAGCAAAGTTGCCAGAACTAAGCCTGGCTGCTGGTTAGATCTTGGTTTGACGTTTGGAGAAAGCCACAAGAATTTGTCAGTCATCTTGGCTGTAAGAGAGTCTCCCTGTCTTAAAACTCGTCTCCTCCTACTTGAAAATAGAGGCAAAAGTTTTCCTTTGTTTTCTTTTTATAGCTTTACATGATCTAGAATGGGGGAAGAAAGGAAAGATGACTGAGAAAGAACGGAGAGCAGGGGAGTGCAATGGAAAGCTGAGATAGTGGATTTTAAAAGGGCTTAAATTCACAGTGTTCTGGAGAATCACAGGTCTCTTAGATAGGTGTTCTTAATTTTATGTGTATGCTTCATAGGTACATATCAAGAGAGTCTGGCTTAATTTGTAGGATAAATGCCAAAGAGAGATGTTGTTTATGGAAATGGAGTCCCAAACTTTTTCCCCTTGCCTGTTCATTATGGTTCTGCATAGCTTGGCACTTGAGGATCATGCTAGGTAACCTGGCCCAACGCTCTAACCCAAAAACAGTGACTCCTTTAGATGAGGTGAAGAAAAGGTCCCTTTGTGTTCAGGTCTATGGCTGTTGGAGAAATTATTTAGAAAGCTCATGTGCTTCATGAGAGTGGGGTGGTCCCTCCCATGGCTGCATGATGATGGAGGTTTATGACAAGTCTCAGATTCCACTCATCAACCACCAAAACCACTGTCCCTGCCATAGCTGGAAAGGTCACCTTTCTTCAGATTTGGGAATGGAAAAGCTCTAGAATGGTGGAGAATACTTTCATTTTATTTGAATTTGAAGGTATTGGGGTCCATCTAACGGAGGGTCACATCAGTATACTTTTAATGGTTTGAGTCTAACAAGATATTATTCAAATAAACCATCTTTAAGTGGAATAAAATGTGATGCTTTCAGAGGCTTTTATTTTAGAATATTGTTTTGCCTAATACAAAGAAAATAATGATATTTTATTTTGTATAAACTTTAAGGATCTCTAATAGCAATATAGGTAATGTTTGAGATTTTACTGATACTTGAAAACAAAGAAAACAAAAACCCAGTAACCCATGTAGAAGATTTAACTACCAGTTGTAGATTTTTATAGTCTCATCTGTGTGTTTCTACTAATATTTTACCTATTCTGATGTTTGAGTTTAGTGTTAATTAAGAGAAATCAAAAGATCATCCTTGCCAGTGTCCTTTTTAACTTAATCAAAGTCACGTGAAAACAATACAAATTACATGCATATGTGTGAGAGAGATGTTGTACATATGCTCACATAAATATGCACGTGTGAAATCCAGAGGAAGACATCAGATATCTTCTGCTATCTTTTGCTATCTTATCCCTAAAGACAGTATCTCTTTGACACCTCACCTTAAGATTGGCTAGATCCAACCATGTGTAGCTTCTTACATGGTGACATAGGATCGAGACTTAATTCCTTATGCTTGCATGGCTGGCCCTATCCCAACTGAGTTATCACTCTGGTCTAAGGATTCTAATCTTGTATAGTTCTATCCCAGACTCAATGAACTCTTATTATGTGACAAATACCTACATTCTTACAAATGTGAGATTCACTCACAGTGTAACTCTTTGAGAGATATGATCACCTCTTTCATCTCTAGATGTATAAACAGGATTTGATAGCATGTTAGTAGCTTGTCCAAGTACATCAACATCTTAAGAATGATTCAGTTTATAGCATCAGTATTCTGAATATCTTCTTAAATGCTAAGCGGATAAAGTTTTATGCTAAATTGTGCAGTAAAGAAAAAAAATCAAACATTTAGTCATGTCAAATTAATTTATTTAATATAATAGGAAAGAGCATAAGGCAATAAACCCTGGGGGTTTCTTAAAACCAGAGGAAAATATCTCTGTTATATTATGGATCCTTGACCTTCCGTCTTGGATGACAGTGGGTGACACAAGAAGATTTCCAGTGAAAGAGAGAGGGGGGTGATGTGGGAATGCCTTTCTATATGCTGTGAATAGTAATCTTTAAATAAAGGAGCTGTTTTGGCCCATGACAGGCACCATAGGAAAAGTAGGATGAGGCATCAGAGTAGGTAGGAAGAGCAAGGCGGAGTCAGAGACAGAAGGAGCCAGAAGCCCAAAGGAGCAACATGTAAGGAACACAGGTGAGGCATGGGCCACGTGGCAGGAAAGATTAATAGAAATGGGTTGAGTTAAGATGTAAGAGCTAGCTAGCAATGTGCCTGAGCCATAGACCAAACAGCATGAAGTTAATATAAGCATCTGAGTCATTTCTGGGGCCTGAGAAGCAGCAGCGGGCGCTAAGAGGTCTGGGAATGTAGGTATGTGTATCTGGGCCTCTGGCCGCCCTAGACCAAGAAACTACTACATTGTAACAGGGGGGAGTTGCAAATGATGAAAATTAATTTTATACATGCATGCAATATCCAAAAAACAGAAAACAGATTCTTCAATCTACTGAGAGAATTGTAAAAAAAAAAAAGTTGCCAAAATTTTTATTTGTGTGTGTGTATGAGTGTGTGTGTGTAAAGGGATAGGGAAAGTACTAAAATGTCGTTACTTTCTTGGAGATTAAATGAAAGCTATTGGGGGACTCCTGAGTGTTTGAATGAGTAGGTCTCTGTTTCTTCTTCATTCTCTTGGGATATTTCTTTTCTGTTTGTTTATTTTGTCCAAATCCAATGTGTTAGATTTTATTTTTTTTAATCCCATATAAGACTATATTTTCTGATGAGAAACACAAAGGGCGTGGATCCAGATGGGAAAGGAGGAACTTGGAGGAGTACAAGGATAAATTGTATGAAGGATATGTGCTGTGACAAAAACACTGTTTTCAGTAAAAGGGGAAAAGTAAAAGATGACAGAGTGAAGATATTAATTTTAAGGAAAGACAAAGTCTCACATGTCGGTTCATTTGATCTTTTTGTGGGAATCCTAACTGTAGGAGTAGATCTGTCTCTGAATCTTTTGCCTGTTCCTGGGACTCTATTCCTCCTTTTGGACTGGCTTGTCCAGCCTCATATTGCCTTGTCTCATTGTACTCTGTTTTGCTGTGTTTGCTTGCTGTCTCTTATAGACCTGTTATTTTTTTGAAGGGAAGAGGGGAGGAGTGGATCTGTGAGACAGGGAAGGTTGAGAAACCTGTTAGGAGTAGAGGGAAGGGAAATTTTGGTCTAGATATATTGTATGAGAGAGGAATCTATTTTCAATAAAATATAAAATAAAAGAAGTTCTCAGCAGAAAGTACACAGAAAATTCTGTCTCCTTCCTTTTTCTCTCTTGCTTCCCGCTATTTTATCTATACTTTCTTTAATAAATATAAAATCCATATAAAAGAGTATTTATAATAACACATGTTAGATGAACTATATCATAAAATTAATGAATTAGGACAAAGGTTGAGGATAGCCAGATGAGAGAAGCAAAAGTTTTGATCTTTCAGAGCTAAACAAAAGAAAATAGGAAATAAAGGGAAGAAGGAAGGAAAGAAAAAAGTCTTCGATTGCCTTTAGAACATTATAGAAAATCTTATTCCCAGAAGTCTTTATTGCAATAACCATTTTAGAGACTCTATAAAACATGCTAGATCCCCAAGCACCAACTTTTTAAATAAAAGTATGCTGAAAGTTAGTAATAACAGTACATGACATTTCCATGGAATCCATTTTCTTTTCTTGCCGAAGAAATTCCAGTCTTGGCCTGGCAGTCAATGAATTTCTCTTGTCAACTAGAAGACAGGAGTTTGGGCTTTGCTTGCCACAGTCTCCATTCTTCACAGACTTCTCAAATGTATCATAGTCATCAGAAGCCCATGTGGCTCCCAAGGTCAAGGATACAACCAACTATAAAGAGAATTCGCGTCCTGTTTTATATAAATTATAATTGAGATCTGCAGTTGCCTGGGGTAGAATGATATCCCGCCTACAGTTGCTTTTTTCATGACTCCTGCTGAAATAAAACTTGGAAATGAGAGGGAAAAGATTGATATTGTTGGTCATTGGGGTTTGCATTTTGCATTCCTCAGATAATGGGATGTAATATGGTTATGTGGAAAACAGATTGATTTTTCACTATTTTCCCACAGAGATAATAGGGAACAGACTAGAGGAAATTCCAAGGTTTCATTGGGGGAACTATTTGCAACACAACTGAAGAGGAAAACAAACGAAGGCCATCCTTTTGTGCAATTTTCCCTTCAATATTTTTAAGTAGGAAATTTGCTAACCAATTTGTTTTATTCCAGTGAGTCTCAGGAATTTGGGAATATGTTCGGTTTTGTAAAAAGATTTCAGAAAATACTACCCATTGGGCGAATCACAGATGATCTCAGTTAAAATAATGATAATAGAGATAGAATTTACATAATGATTTTCTTATAAGGAGTTATAATATATGGTTTAAACTATACTCCTCCCCCTTCCCCAATTCCTCTCTTCTCTGCCTCTCTTGGTACTATCAGAGGCAGAAAATTATATCAATATGTTACTATGATTGTAATAAGGCCAGAGATCTTGGAACATATTCCCAGTGTCACACAGTTGGTAGTGGCAGTCCTGGAAATTCTCTCATTTCTATGTAGGCAGACATTTTATTAATGTGGAGAAAAGGAATTTGCCTGTTAATTTAATTTCCTATGTCTTCATAAGATGCCAGTCAACCCATGTGCTCGGTTGTATGATTAATCAGGATAAATTCAATGGCTTGACCCCAAAATACTGTCTTCAGCCTTGCATTTGTGAAGTTTCATTCATTTTCTCTGCCCAGACAATGGGCTTGACTAGGACACAAGTTTTGATCAATTCCTTCTGTGGTCAGAGTATGGATAATACAAAAAAAAAAAAAAAAAAAAAAAAAAGCCAGCTTTCAATCTGGAGAAAAGAACTACTAAAAATTTATCCTAAATTTTATGTATCTATAGAAACAATGCCATCAGCCAGCATAATAACCAGCCTTATTAAAGCATCTGCTTACTTTTTTTCAACTTTAAATATCTGTCTTATTTTCTCATTAAATGTTTTCCTATATCTTTTATTTGTGGCACAGCCAGAAAATCGTTTCTCATTGCCCCACATCCCTAGTGTCTAACTAAATAGCTGCAGGAAGCCTCAATAAAGAGCTAGCTGTAACTGCAGAGTGTAAACACAGTTAAGGCTACACACACTTTCCAGTGTCAGCCTGGAGGTCCTCCATACAGACCGCCATAAAGGCACAGAGTCCTGAACTCTGGGAAAACCAATGAAGCTGCTTGGTTCCTGCGCAAATCTAGCCCCATGCTTCTTTCTAATTACTCATCTTATTATGAGCACTTGGGTATTTCTTCTAGCTGGTCCTCTTTCACTAAGGTGTGAAACCCCTTCTCATCTTTTGTGACA
Source organism: Phyllotis vaccarum (assembly GCA_033318265.1). NCBI lineage: Eukaryota > Metazoa > Chordata > Mammalia > Rodentia > Cricetidae > Phyllotis > Phyllotis vaccarum. The sequence goes on from JARWLC010000008.1 coordinate 10,082,236, forward strand.
TGGAGATAATTCCAAGTTATTCTGCATTCATCATACTTTTAAATTATTTGGCCTAGGCTCTGGGCCAGAAATAAATCTGGAATAGGATGGAATAGTCAAAAAGGAATATTCACAATAAGCCCAGGATTACTCTCAGAAGAGACTGTGATATAAATACACAATTAGAAAAATCACTTGACAGGCTGTGCAACATGAAGAAATTCACATTCTGCATCAGACGAGCAAGTTAGTACAAAGCTTTCTTTTTCTGACCCACTCACTTGCAGCTCTTGCAGACTTCTCTGGTTAAGGCGTTCTGCGTTGGCGCTGAGTGTGTCATTCATCTATCTCTTGACAAAACTTAACTTGGGTACCATCATTTCACAGGGGATGATCTCACCCAGTTTTTATAAGTCACTGAAGCCTTGACAATTGACTGGAGTGCTTGGCTCACAATTGTGCTTCCTTCCTAGGCAAAGCTATGCTAAGGTGAGCTTCCCGCAGAAAGAAAAAGCATTCTCTTAAAAATCAGCCACCAATGGATACAAGCAGGGGGTCATAAACACACACACAAACAAAAACGAACAGCCCAGAAAGTATATAGTAATGATGGGATAAACTTTTTGAACCCTTGCGTTTCCACACAGTGTAGAATCAATGTCTATTTTGTCCATTATATATACAACAAGCTTTGTCCACTAAACATTATCCTATTTTAACACTGACTCTAGCGACTTACTGAATAAGAGGCATCTTTCATGGAGAGTTTTCTATCAGCTTTTACATCGCTTGATGGATCTTTCTTGATCCCCTTGAAGATGAGAAATCTGACTCTGATGACATACAAGACTCAAACTCCTTTCTTTGCCCTGCTATGTAGAAAACACCCCCACCCAGTGTCTTATTCCCCAAACTAGTCTTGATTGTACAACTGCTCTGTTGCTTTTCTGGCCAGCCAGCCGTGCGGCGTACATTAGTTCATAGTTAAATAAACTTCCCTTCTTGTTATTCCACGGGAAATTACTCAGTGAACAGCACATACGTGTCACCCTCACATTTCCCCGAGACTTGCTTCCTTTGTAACTGTGTGTCCTGCTGTTTCACGAAGATCAAAAGTTACAGAAGCCTGGTTTTCATTTCTATTCTTTTGCTACTTCCCAAGCTCCAGTTACGTCCACGTTCCTTCTCTTTTCCTTGAATGAATGGGGCCCGTGAACAATAGTAAGTTAAAATTCCATTCGCATGGAAGCCCTGTGAGTTCCATCAACGAGATAGCAACTGTTTTGATTGATATTGCCTCTTTATGAGAATATGGATGGTAATTCAATTCTAAAAGTACACAGGCTGATCCTTTCTCCTTTTTTTAGCCTTTGTTATTCTTCCTAGCCTTCAGAAAAAACATCACACTATTTGATTCTTTGCATTTTGAACTGGTAAGGAACAGCTGCTGTAGAAAAATGACTAATAGGTCTCTGCCTTTGAACTTTACTGTTCCACACATGGAAAACAAAACAAAACAACAACAAAAAAAAAAAACACGAAAGAAAACAACAACAAAAATGACTCCCAGAAGAGATGTAGTTGATGCTTCTTATAGAGAGGACGTCAATGTTTGTCGCTGAAGTATTTAAAAGAATATTATATGATTTAGATTTTTAGTTAATAATTCTGTTAGTATATCGGATCTATGATTGAGAATCTAAGCAGGTGTTGTCATTAATGGTCTTACATTGAAAAATAACGATAACCATAAAAAAAGAAAAAGCTGATGGGTTGTTAATAGTAATATTTAAGGTCTGGGAAGTCAGATTATTTGGTAAGGCACATGCTTAGCAAGTGTGAGAACATGAGTTCAGAGTCCAAGAATGCAAAACCCATGTAAAAAGCTGAACAGGGTGGTGTATGCTTGAAATTTCAGAGATGGTAAAATTAGAGTTAATAAAAGATGGATCTCTGAAATTCATGAGCCTGCTAACCTAGCTGACTTAGAATATCTCTAGACCAATTGGAGAGCCTGTTTCAAATAAAAAAAAATATGTTATCTATGAAAACAACATAGAGGTTATTTTCTGATCTATACATCTATCTATCTGCATTTATGTTCATGCATGAACACACAGAGATGCACACATAACAATAGCAGTAACAGTAAAGTTAATAACAATAAATATTCAAAGAAGTACAAGCAAAGCCATAGATTATTAGTATCTTTATGCTGGTCAGATCATTTAGAGATGTATCCAACAGAAGCATGTCCTTGACTCATAGCTTTCATGATGTAGTTAAGTTAATCTGTTCCATGGCCTTGAAAGCCCATCTTGCTATTTTATTGATTGCATTCATCATGTGAAGTAGTGAGTAAGAAAGTTTAGTTGAATGCTGTCAATGAGTACTTGCTATACCAAATAAAAAAGTCATGAATACAGGATACCAGCTTTGTATACAAAACACAGAATGCTCTGTCAAATACATTTCACAGTTATACTGTCTGGTGTATCCAATAATTGAATGTATTAATGTTTCATTTTACTCTGAAAAGAGCATTCAAAATCTATGCCTTCTATATATAATTTGAGTGTTTGGTTATAAATTTTTTCCTGGATAATGAATGAATGTATTTATTAATAATAGTTATAAACAATAGAGTCAGGCATAATGGCTCAAGCTTGCAATCCCAGAACTTGGGAAGCAGAGGCAGGAGAACTGGTTTGTTTTCAAGGCATTGATTACATAGTGCATTCTAAGCTAGCTTAGAAACAAAACAAATTTGATAACTAATTTTTATTAACAACTTGATTAAATTAAGGAAAGCATAGGAGATTAATAAGGCTGTGCAAGATTTTACAAAAAGGATAAACATTAGATGAAAGCTTGCCATCAATATGGGTAAAACCATCCCATAGGCTGGGTTTTTGGAAATGAAGATAAAGTAACAGGAAGAAAGGCAACCCACTACCAGTAATTCTTTTCTTGGCTTTCTGGTATATCAAGGTGTAAACAAACAGTCCCCTACAGTACCAATCCCTCTCTGCCAAGATGAACTATATCATAAGCTCAAAGGAAAATGTCCATCTACGCCTGCCTGATTTTGTTCAGCTGCTCGCTTATGGAGGATTCTTTAAGACGGATTAGGTAGACTGAGACATATGGGTGCATGTTGTAGAAACATGAATGATATACCTTCTCATGTATGATATCTAAGGTCTTTCAACTCCGAGGGCTTCTTTGTAGGCAAAGAATAGAACTGGTTTCAGTGACCACTAACTTACTGTATGTACAGCCATCCCTTGAGCAATGAAGTCTTCAAAGAAAGTGGATTTCTTAAAACCAGACAGGAGTTAGGAAGGCAAGTGCATGCTGACTACAATTTAAACTCTTAGGTTATTTAGATGCAAATTCTCAGCTTTCTTAAATGTGTCTTTCTGTCTTTATAAGTGTTACTGAACCAGACTCTCCCCTTGTCTAGTATTTAATTAATTAGCTAGTATATACATTGTGTGTGTGTGTGTGTGTGTGTGTGTGTGTGTGTGTGTGTGTGTGTGTGTGTGTAGAGGTCAGCATTGGTGAGGCATCAAATTATCTTTGATTCTCTTTAAGTACTTATTTTTGAGACACTCTTGCACTGAACCAAGAGTTTATTGATTCAATTAGGGTGGCTAGTCAATGAGCTCTGGGGAATCATTTAACCCTGCCTCCTCAGTGATGTGATTAAGCCACTGTGCTTGGCATTTACAATGGAGATCTGAACTCAAGTTCCCATGCTTGAGTCAATGGCACTGCACCAACTCAGCCATCTTTATACGCCCTCTCTTGCCTTTGTTTTGGATATATGGCATTGCATATGTGTAACCAATATCAAATGCACTAAGTAACACAAGATATTCTTGAATTTCGTATTCTCTTGCTTCTACTTCTCAAGTGTTGGCTTTAAAGGCATGCTACCGTGTCTATCTGACTAAGCATCTCCAGTTATTATGCATCCGCCAGAAAGGCCAATGGAAATATTCACAGCTTAGAGTTTCTATGAAATGCAAGTAGATAACATAAGAGGTAATTAACATCATGTCAGACACACTGTGCCAAATAAAGACAGATGTTATTTTTTCAAATAATTAGGGCTTAATGATGGTAAGCAACTGAAATCAATAGAGAATACAAAACCATGTCAACAAAAATAAGGTATTAAATGACAATACAGTCTCTTATCTCCTTGCAATGTTATTCTTTTAAACAATGAGCCAAGAATATTAAATGCTCAAATAAAATGTTATTTATGAGATTTATCACGTGGAACATTTTCAAGTAATAGCTACTAAAGACATGAGTGGGTAGTCCATTTTCCTACTTGCTATGTATTAAATATTTACCCCCTTTGCTCCTGTTAGGACTTTTATGCATCAGATGGCATTAAACTAACAAGTACTGATTCTGCTTGTAACTTGTGTCCACCAATTGAATGAAAGTAAATAATTCATTAAAGGCTCGGAAAAACAAATAGTGTGTTGTTAGGACATTTCTTATTGGCTTTAGGATGTGCGTAGGCAATCCGTGTGGAGGAATATAATAAGATAAAATTTCAGAATGTTCAATTAATTAAAATAATATATTGGAAAGTTCAACACGGTTCTTGGTGTGACCAAACAGATAACATCACCAGCCTTGTCAGAATCTCCTCCTCTGCTATCACCATGGTGGAGGTGTTCTCTTTCTCACAGTGCAAGGATATCAAATTGTGTATTTCAGAAATTTTATATGACACCTGTGAAAGTACATAAGCCATCTCACTGTCAATGGGAATGAATTACTCTTTATCAGAATGAGCATTTACTTAGAGCATAAACTCTTGATGTATTTTTTAAAAAATCCCTGCTCAGGGGTAATGTTCTACAATTGTAATAATGGCACACAGGAGGCTGGGGGAGATAAATTGAGAGTTTGAGGTTATCCTGGGCTACACTGAGAGATCCTGTCTCAAAAGTAGTGTTTCCTGAGGCACAACAAAACTTCAGTTTAATACATTATTCATTTTGATTCATAAAGAGAACTTGAAGCTGGAGTGGCACATTGTGGCAGGTATTAAAAGTAATAAATGTATTTTGGTGATATCACATTTGAGGTCAGTTTGGCTCTTATTGACTCTTGGCCCTGAGTATCTCTGATGACTTTAGAGTTTCTGAAGATCTCAGTTGATGGCATAGGGATTTGTAAAGAAGAAACATGAGACGGAGAAAATATAGGCTAGTGTAGGCTAGGCAGAGCGGGATAGGTACTCAGTACACATTTATGTTCCATGATAACCCAGCATGAAGATACTGTAACCCACTGACCAGCAGAAAAGTAAGAAAAAACCATCCCAGTATTCCTGAAATCAAGAAGTTGAACAGCAGTTTTTGTAGCCACTTGAATGTAATAACCAAAGACTGTAAGAGCAGACAGAAGCACTGCATTCTCCTCCGGGATTGCTACTCTAAGACCTTAGCCTGACACGTTTGCTGGACTAAAAGAAGATTGCAAATGGCCACCTGTGTCCACTGTGCATGAGAAACTGTTCACTAACCTGGAGAGATTTCTTAGCTTGAAGGTTGGTGTCATTTCTCCAAGCAAAAGCTTGATTTCCAGAGGCTCGCGGTTTGGAATGCAGATCTGTTGCTGGCATTCATTTTGTCCCGAGCCTGCCCCTGCTAGATTGAATTTGCTGTTTCTGGACTCGAGAGAAGAACAAGATCTTTATGCCTCAGGTAGACTATGTGTGACTGTAGAGGAAGAAAACCCTGTCTGCGGGCTCGTCTGTCCAAAGAAAAGAAACAGCTGGGAAGATAAGGTAGGGCTACAGCCTGGGCATTGAAATACAGAGCATAATGAGTCAATACACAAGTGTCTAATGCTTTTTTGAAACTGCTGGGGAATGAGCATCTGATCCTGAGGGAGGTTATATTGTTCTCTGCTCCTGGTAAAATTACTTATATTATTGCTATCATTTTAGCTGCACATGTTCATGAGATATAATTGTATGTATGTGTGTATATGTATGTATATGTATACACACACACAATGTGTAGTCATCTGAGAGTAATTACATATATCTCCACCAGTGAGAAACATTATGAATATTTGGTTTTCTCAGTTTGATGTGTTTCCAAGACATGATATTTTATCAATGTTCTGAAATTGTCGTCGATTAGTCCCTTATGAATTCAACTGATATCAGCTTTCCGCCCACATGGATTCATCTATATTTTGATTCAACTCCCACATTTTCAGTTGACTAACTATGTCATTTCTTCATTCCAAGGAGTTAGTGTACCTTTTTTTTCCTCTATCACTTTACCATAAAGCACAACTTTCCCTGTGTCTTATCTATAACTTGTCCAAGTGAAACTGCCCATTTCTATTCCTTTTCTCACTTGGTTAGTATTTTATTATTCTCATCTTTCATAACATTTGCACTAAAATAATTTAGAAATGAATTATCTTATGAATGGTTATTTTACCTTCCTGGCTTTACTTAAATAACTGTTTTTTTTTTTTTCTCCAAGTGTCCATCAAATTAAAGACACAGCATCTTCAGATATGCATACTGTGTGCTAATCTGTCACTGATGTTCCATGTTGATGACTGGACCAAATGTAGTATTATGTTGCTGACCCAGACTTTCTGGCCTAGCTTGGTAGCCTGGAATTTCAGACCCACAGTCCCATAGTCCCACTTAAACACACAGATGCTTGTATTAATTGTATGCTGATTGACCTGAGGCCCAGGCATCTAACTTGCTAGCTCTTGCTATAAAACTAACCCATGACTCTTATCTTGTTTAGCCATGAGGCTTGGTACCTTTTCTCAGAGCACCACTTCAACTTCTTTCCTCTGCATCTGCTGGCATCTCATTGTGGTGTTTCTGTGGGACTTCTCTGTGACATTTCTGCTCTGTTCTTCCTGTTCTCAAAGTTTTCTTAGTCTGGTAGCCCTACCCATATTTCCTGTCTGCCTTTGGCCAATCAGCATTTTTATTAAACCAGTAGGCAGGACAATTATTTACAATGTAATGACATAATTCCACTACAACCCAAAGAGGTTTTTATTTATTTTATGTGTGCACATGTTTATAATCTCCATTCGTTGAAATTTTAAAATTTAATTTCCCAGCAAAAATATATCTTGGATAATTTAAAACGGTGTCAAAGGTACAATCTGATAAGAACATAGATATTGCTGATGTAGCATTTTATCAAAAAAGAGAGAAATGGAAGATCCTTGTATAGGCAAAATAGAGTCCTGAAAATCTTCTTTTCTTGGGTAATACTGCTGCAAGATGCTGTCAATCAATCCTCTCTTTAGAATATAAATCCAGAGGTTTTGGCTATTTTAATACAAATTTTTTCCTCACCTCCAGTACTGTGTAAGAGGTGTAATTCTCACCTTACTCTACAATTACGTTGTGGAGTCTCTTCTAAAACTGGAAACCCTATCATTAAAAAATGTGCACTGTGCTTTGGTCCTTCTAAAAATATCAGATCTTTGTGGGCAGTCTTAGCAACCACATGCTGGAGCTAGTTGTAGAAACCATCCTTCTGGGTGACTGTACTGGCAAAATGGGTTCATGAAGCATAGGCGTTGATTCAAGCTCTGTCTTCCTGTCTCTGACTCTCCTCTTTTCTTTCTCTTATGCCTCTCATCTCAGATGACACTTCTTCACTATAGACGTCTCAATGACTAAGTTAAAAACTTGAGTCTAATGACAGGATTGATTGTTAGATACTCAGCTGAAGCTGCTCATAATGCTAGGATATTAAAATTCTCTTCCCTGTTTCTACTTTTTCCACACTCAGGGATGATATAGATATTGGGCAATGGTTGGGAACTCTCTCACTCCTTGCTATAAAGCTTCCATTATAAGCTGTAAACGTAATATAAAGACAATTAATTTTTTTTCTTGTGGTGAATCCTCATGGGAGAGTATCAGGAAAATCTTATGAATACCTACATATTTTTGAAAATGTTAAAATTACTGAATAAAGTACACCTTGGCATTTCAAGAAAAAAATGTATATTTATACGAGTAATGGTCATTTTAAATAGATTATGGTAGAGGTTGAATTATTCAAGGTTGTATCATGGATTTGAATGATTTTAATTTAGTTAATTAAAAAAGGGAAAGTGTGGCTGTGTTTGGAAATGACTGACTGTCTTATCTTCTCTTTGATGTCTGTGACTTACTTATATGCCTGCAGAATACAAATGTAGACAGACATTGTTTAGCCTAAGTCTTAGGGTGAGCAATGCACTCTGAGACCACCTGTAGCATTAAGATATAGACTGACAAATTCCACACATGCCTGACACATAGTAGGTGGTTAATAAATTCTGAATGGCACATGGGCTCAAAATTAGCTTTGAGTTTATAGCTTGCTTGTGATATATAGAAGTCTAAGATCAATTATACCATGAAATTTTGATAGAATGGTTTAGGCTAAAACTTATATGTATAAAAGTTTGCATACATATGTATGTTTTGCTTCTATAAGGGGAGAGAGGGATTGAGGGTCTGGTATGTGTATTGTTTTACTGTGATTTTTGTGTTTGGAATGTGCTAGAAGTGATAACTTCTTTCATGTGCCTCCTTGTATATTAGGGTGATCAGAAATTCTCCTACTTCTTACACTGCACCAAATGGAAGTGGATTTACTGATGTGGATTTTCTTGTCAATTATAGTACACATAAGGGAACCACAATTCAATTGATGGCTGTGTGAATAGTAAGTCTTGTGTCACTCAGATATCATACAATAATGCTATTTAGCTTAACAATTGCTGCATTTTCAATTTTTTTCACCTAAGATGTATGTGTGCTGATACCTGGGTCTACCCGAAAGATTGTAAATTCTTTCTTTGTTGGGGTACAAATGTCAGAATGTATTTTTTCTAGCGATTCTTTTTTGCAGGCTCATTGAAAGATGACTACTATTTTCATCTTAGAGTACCTATATCTTATGTTTTTGTATTTACACCCCTTGTCACTGTAAGTATGTTTCTTGATAGGTGAATAAGGAAGGGCCTGTGTGCCTCCCTTTGGCCCTTCTGCTAACGTGAAATAAGACCTGTGTCATTTCAGTCTAAGGGAACTCTTAAATTGAAATTGATAAAATTTCACTTTATTGTTTTTTTTTTTTTTTTTTTTTTTTATGTACTGCAAATCTCATGCTTCCCAAGTCGTTTGATTAGGGTGTGAAACACTATATTCAATTTTATAAATATGTCAAAGCTATGTAGAGGAGATGTGTAGATAACATAGCTACCTTATTACCTTTCCTCTTGCCATGACATTTCCATAAAGTCCTTAATTTAAAAAAATTAAAAATCTCCTTAAGGAGGGATTTACTTAGCTAGTGATTTGAGGTGACACAGTTCATCATGTGGAAATCAAGGTAATGTCAGTAGGAGGGAACAGTCAAACGATAGTCACCGTTAGTCAGAGACTTTCTCCATGCTCCTTTGCATTCAGTTCAGAAACCCCGTTTAGTAGCACAGTGTCACTCACACTATGGTGGTCTTTCCCAGCTAAACCTATCTGAAGCACACTCTTGGATACGCTCTGTCTTCTGCACCAATCTAAATCAGGTTAGGATGACAGAGAAAATAAACCATAGCATAGAACTTTCTTCTCTCTCTCTTTATAGATGCAAAACATGCGTATGTACTCAAACCTTGACATGTGTGAGTTTTAGCCTAAGTCATTCCATCAAACTTTCAAGGTATAATTGATCTTAGACTTCTGCATATCACCAGCAATTTGACAAGCGTTAAAATAGTTTGAGAAGTTTTTGATTTAATACAAAATTCAGAGGAAAGCACAGAGATTTCTGATATGGCTCCCATCCCTGAATAGCCTCCTCTGTTACCACCATCTCCATCTCGGTGGCACATTTGCTTGAAGAGACAGATCTTTGATGAAACACAATTTGGTACTCCTTTTCCCCCTTGTTCTTACGGTGTTAGACTCTGGGATTTAATTCCAACATCAATAATAACAGAACTCTCGACAGTTTAATACCAACGGTGTTGTATCAGTAAAATTTCTCTGTAACCTCCTATTCCTTTCCCAAAATAGGGGGAGAGGGGGGCTGCTTCAATTTCAATCCCTCTGAATAAAGAGCATTTGTAAGGGGAGGCATGGAAGCAGAAGTAGAAGACATTTTCATCTTTCCTTCTGGCTGCTAAAAGCTCACAGTCAAACCTACCATTTTTCAAGGTCTTATTGCACAGCTTGACAGCCAGGTAAAGACATATCCTGTGTTCAATGGAGGAAGGCACACTTGTATTTAACTAAATTGTTCCTTTGCTTTCATGATATAAAATAGCACTTCATTTTTTTTTTTAATATAATGTTCCCTCTCCATCTCTCTTTTCCCCCCAAGAGTTTGATAAATGTTGCCACTTAGAAATTTGTCTTTCATGTTTTTCTGCTTTAGTGATCTCAGCCATCCTAAGGACTTCACTAATCCTTTTGGGGTGTTTTCTTCCTTTTACTGATGGCTGTAAGAAGGTATCATTTTTTTTTTGTTCCCCCTGAGTTGTTTCTGTTTCCCAGAAAGACCTCGTGGTGTGTTCTCTATCGTACATGGATGCTCATCAGAAAAGAAAAAAAAAAAAAAAAAAAAAAATCACGTGTCTTTGTTCTGGGTTCCCTGGATGCTGCCTGGAACCCTTCTCTCATGCTTCACATGGCTGCCGGCACTCACAGGGCTCCTTATTAAGACAACTCTAGAGGTGGCACTGACAGTTTTCCTCTTCCCCACGAGCATGGCTGAAATCAAGACGAGAGCCTGGCAGCTCTTCTTGCTGCCTGTGGTTCAACTTGAAACCACAAGGTCCGGAGGCACATGGTTTCCATTCAATCTTTCTCAGCTAACAGGAACCATTTGTTCAAGCAACTTTGGTATCTGTTTGAGAATAAGAGATCTGCCCCAGTCCTCACCAGACAGTCAAATACATTCTCTTGGCTTGAAGACAATTTCAGAAATGTCTGCTCAACAATGGCATGCTTCTGTTTTCTTTCTTTCTTTCTTTCTTTTTTTTTTCGTTTATTTTTGCAACATGTGAAGAAACGACCCATGGATTCCTTGAGAAATCTGAAAATGCCAATCAAAAAAAGTGGAAAATTAAGAACCGTTTATTATGGAAAGTTTCTATATTACATTTAGGGAAAATGGAAATAAGATGATATATCAAGCAGGAAATAGAATTAGAGGCTTGCCAGAAGCAGAATATCTGCCACTGATATTTTCTCCCCATTTTTTAATTCTCCCACTTAGTTGAATTGGAGGTAAATACTATTCATAGACGTTGGGGGTGGGAAGGAAGGAAAACTTGGAGAATGGACTATGTTGTATTCATCGGCTGGATGTTCTGTCTTCAGGAGAAGTTCTCTTTTAAGGTGATGGTCAAAGCTATCCATGAGAGTCTTAAAACATTATAGGTTATTTTTATACCCACCCACTCCCCCCTAAAAAAACCCACCCACAGCCAACCAACTAAAACATTTATTTTTCTTTTGTTGTCTGAATAAATCTATGTTCATAATTGAGAGCTCTGTTCTTCTACACTCATTCTTATAGTTCTTGTCATGTGTATCTCCTTGGAACAGTGGGGAATGTGTGTGTATTATAGTTGTGCTGAGATATACAAAATAACTTCTGATATATTTTTATGTCATTTTCACAACTGTAATTTTGAAAATTAAAATAAAAAAATAGTCTTTGCGTATGCCTCATCTAAGTCATTTGGGAGTCTCTGAAGCTCTGCATAGCATAAATAAAAAGTCCACATTGCATAGGCAAGACCTAGGAAATCAGCCACGGAAGTCATCCTTGGAGTTCATTTCCTGCAGAATACCTAGCCCAGTCTTGACTTTGTTATGAGGATATCACACTTGCCTGGAGTGGCTGTATCACGCTGAGTTTACCCACCTTGGGACTTCTTGCCCTTTTGGGGGAGGGGATGAAGGGTGGGGAGAAGGAAGCTGAGGCTAACTGGAGGAGGAAAGGGAGTAGGGGATACATGGGAAAAAAGACACTTATGAAAAAATAATAAAATGAAGAAAAAACTCAAATATTTGAATTCAAATGTGAGAATTTGGAGTCCTTATTGGAAAGGAAATGTTTGCTCTATGAAGCACCAACTGATCGATTGACCCAAGTTCCAAACTCAATCACCATTCTGCAAAATTAACATGTAAACCACTTTGAATATATCATTTAATTCAACTTTGAAAATGTATGCAGAGCAAAAAACAGCTTTGTGATGGGATCTGAAAGAAACACAAAGGCAAAAATCAACCTTTCTGTTGCCTTTATGGTATAAATGCAGAAATGATAAATAATATTGGAAAATCATGTTCAATATATTAATTTAAAAATGCAACAGAAAACCTAAGGCATCCTGTCTTCCGAAAAGGTTTGTATGTAGTGGATGGGGACATTTGACCTGGGGCTTAATTATAGCATGATTGTTAAAATGGGGCAGGTTTAAAGAAAGAAGAAGCCATTATAGTGACGTCATGGATTTTTAAAGACCAGGTGGATCATCCGAAGCCCAAGTCTTAGATAACTGATAGTCCTCCGCATGCACATTTCTACTTTCTAGATAGCAGTAACATGTAGAGGGACCACAACAGTTTTCCAGAGGAGAAATTTGTTTAGCATGGATAAGGTGGAGTGTGAAAAGAATCAACTGAACTGTGGGGAAGTGAAGGCCTAAGATGTGTCACATCAGCCATCTTCAAATTGCTTTGATTTTAGTAGATTCTTCAGGTTCTAGGTGATGCAATATGAAATGTGACTGCCTCCTTTGTCCTCTACAGCCTGAATCTTCCTCAAAGCTCTATGTGGACCCTTTCCCCAAAGTACAGAAGGAATTTAAGTACCTGAGTTGTTTATTTACATCTCCTCCCAAGGTATAAGGCTCTTTGTAGAAGAGGGAGGATCAAGATTGTAGGAACCAGATGTGGTAAATGACAACAAGAAAACAGTGTTTGTGGATACAACTGGCAGCTCATATATGAATCCCTACCATTTACTATGGCATGCACAAGACCCGTGCAAGCTCAACCCAGACAAAATATTAGCATGAGGGAGGTGGGTGGGAGAAGTCGCCATGAAATTACACCCATAGCTGAGGGTTTTTTTTACAATTATAGCTGCAGAGAGAGCAGAAGAAGAGAGAAGGGGGGCCAAAGATCAGTTCTCTTTAAGTATTTGTCCCCTGCTTGATCAGCCATGCTCCAGAATATAGGGGCATTACAAACTGGACTTGATGGTTTTAAAAACAAATAAAAACTAGAACATAAAATTAAGTAAATAAGAAAAGAGTGGATCTGAGAGGTACTTGTGGAAGGGCATAAGTATGTTCAGTATTACAATGTGTGAAATTCTAGAGTACTAATAAAATGTCATAGATAAAAATAAAGCAAAATTAGGCAACAAGTGTTAAAGCTGCCAGTGATACCAAGGTAGTGTGGTTTAGCTTCTTCCAAACACTGTCTATATTCTTTCTGTTGTATAATGTAAATATTAACTTATGCACAGCACCATGATGGATGGTCATTAAATTTCAAAAGAAGAGAGGACATGATCAATAGGATTTGAATCCTAAAAGATAATTCCCCAAATTTGGTCTTTTCAGGTTAATTATGTTTTCTGAGATATAATTGGTATCATACAATATTCATTATTTTCATTAGAATAATATGCTACTGATTTTTATAATCTTAGTAATATGTAACATTATTGATTATGGCTATTTTAAGCCTCAAAATTTGAGAGTTTGACCAATCTAGAGCCTTTAATCATTCATAGTTTAAGCCAACCAGAAATTACTCAAGTAATAGTTGCTCTTTAAAAAGTGTTATTTCTTAAATATACTCTTGTAACACAGAGAAAAAAGTCATAAACTGGTTGAAAATTAACACTTTCTGCTATGTGCCTCTTTTTCTTAGTTATGAGTAACTGGCTGTAAAGTATTTGAATGTGTGAAGCCACAATATGTCTCCCGGTTCTGTCATTAAAAGCTATTTGTGACATAACTGAGAGTGTAAGGGAGAAGGACCAGAGGGAGGAAAATAGCTTTGAGATTATATATAAGGAATTATTTCCCAGCAAGGATTGATTCTGGGAATGCAGGCTTCTTATTCTGGTGTTATGAGAATCTTGAAGAGACTTCTAATATTACAACCCCTTTCTATGTGGTACTGTATCATTAATATTAGCAACACGGAATCCATAACATCAGAGGCTAATGTTCCAGAGTTAATGAGGTGAGTCTGAGACACTGGGAGATGGATATACTGTAGGTACAACATCTCAAAACTAGCTTGGCAACATTATAACTGAATGGAAGTGCAGATTTAGCTTTTTATGTCTGTTGTTTAAGCCTGTTGGCCAGGCATCAAGTCCAGCACTGGAGCTGTTCCACAAAAGTTCCAGAATGTTCTGAGGCAGTCTGCTATGCATGTAGAATCCAAACAGAAAACACTTTAGACTGCTCAGGGAATGAAGATGGTTAAGCTTTTGGGGATAATTTTAATGAGAAGAAAAGGGCAAATAGGGGAACACCTAATTGGGAATAATTTTATGTGTGTGAAGGGTGGAGAGGACTTGGGGACATGGGGTGTGTTTATGTACAGAGCAGAGTTTGGAGAAAGGAAAGTCTGTTGGATGCAAATCACTGTTTATTTTCCACACGGCGCCCTTGCAATCAGTCATCAATCTACGGCTTTGCTTAATTAGGGAAGAAAAGGTTTTAAAGAGATTGGAAATGTAGACAGCAGAGTTTTGAAAAGGTCAGGATGGTAAACTGTTTGCTCTGAAGGAACTATACTGCTGCACCTTGAAACAGCAAACTGTTAATTAGTTGTAGAGGTGGACATTAACCAACCAGAGACAAGATGTAGACTTTTCACTCATCTAACAGATGGTCAGGAGCCTAAAGGTTCATTTAAATATAAGATTAAACTAAGAAAAAATAAAGATGATATGATTCATTACTGATTCCTTACTCAACTATCACATTATTACCAATTTTATTTTAGATTACCCTAATTTGCATGAGTTCATTTAAGAAGTGGAGTAGGCACTGCATATTAATTCTTGAAATTGCATGCAGTCTCATGATGCCATGAGACTTAGGTTTATGTTGAAAGATAACAATATACATAGTCCAAGTTGAAGAATTGAAAAAGAAAACTAGTTAAAACATTACTCACAACCTATATAATGAATAGAGATTCTAGTATAAAAAATAACATACACTCATGAAAGAGTACT
Source organism: Phyllotis vaccarum (assembly GCA_033318265.1). Taxonomy (NCBI): domain Eukaryota; kingdom Metazoa; phylum Chordata; class Mammalia; order Rodentia; family Cricetidae; genus Phyllotis; species Phyllotis vaccarum. The sequence continues at coordinate 10,097,532 of JARWLC010000008.1, forward strand.
AAATTCTGAAGGGAAGGGGAAGAATTGACAGGGAGGCAACTACAATTAAAGTCTATGGTATAGTTCATAGAAATTGTCCTTATGATAATCATCATCACTGTGTCTGCTGAACATAGGCATATAGACATATATATCTGTATGTATGTGTATGCATATATTTATATATAATTGTGAAATGATACACAATTTAGTTCTACAATTGGTACTGAGAAAATGTGAAAGTAGGAGACCGCAGTGTGTTCAGCTCTAAACAGAATGTCTCTATCATACCCTCTCCTATCAAGGCTCATGGATCACTGTGAAAATAGAGACAACAGATGGCCAGAGCCAGAGTTGATGTCTATAACGAAAACGCATTCGCTGGGCACCGTGATATCCTTGCACATATGCACTCAATGGTACTAGACTGAATGTACAAGTCATTCACCAAGTCAAGAAAGTCAAAATTCCATTATTGATAGGGGAGAAACTCCTGAAGCCTTGTCCTTATCTGAGGAGCTATAATGATTGTTGGCTGCTGAAGAAGGAAATTCAGTGCCTGTTTTGTTTTGTTTTAGGAATACAATCCCTAAAAAGGCTATCTGTACCCCCAGCAGATGCTACCATTCCCTATCCAGTTACATCCAGACCTATAGTTAACACTAACTGGACTCGATGGTCATTAAATGCATGGAGAGAATAAAGCTGGAAAGGAAAAGCTGTTGGTAGGATACGGGCAGAATTGAAAGAAGAGGTAAATGGGATCCAAACACATAATATGAATATATAAATATTAAATAAAATATTATCAAAGAAAACATACCACATATAAGCATTAACATTCCAGTGAGTATTTTTTAAAAAGCATTTCAACTCAGAAGTTAATAATGACTAGCTAGACTCCACCCCTCACCTAAGAGCACTGTCTCAGTGCTCCAGGCTGACCAGATCAACTACCTCCTAGAACCACGTCCTAGGCCTTGGCTTGGTTCACCCTGAGATCTGCCCATTTGAGACTAGCTATGGTACATAAAGAAACTGGTCCTGTGGGACAATGATTTTAGACTCTCTAGGACTTGGGAAAATGAGCAGAATGTCCAAGGGGAGTTTTGTTGAGGGTCCAGTAATGATGCTCTGCCAGAGGCCAGAGGCCTTGAACCACACCAATGACTCAATGCAATGAACATTTGTGGGTGGGGTTGACTAATGTGTGACTTACTCAAATCCCAATGTCACTAAGACAAATGAAGAGGTGTTAGAGCAACAAAAAAAAAAAAAAATGATAAAAGAGCAAGGTAATTTTTTTTTTATTTGTTTTAGCTTTAATAAATTTGGAGGGGTTCTTTTCAAGAAAACAGCAGGGTTGAAGGGCAGATATGAAAGGATTGGGGGTGACGAGGATTAGTAAAGAATTATGCTATAAAGACAAAACAAATTAAAAAATATCTAGCTCTTTTAGGTTGTTAATGATATATACCCTTTAAAAAAAAGAGGGAGAGAGAAACCAATAATAAGTCCCATCTTTAAAACTGCAGCCTCTAATAAATAAAAAAGTGATATACTGTGGCCATAGAATTAAATATATAGTTCATACCACATCTTAGGAAAAAAATGAGTCAACCCTTCTCACATGAGATTTTAACTGACTTTGCAATCTTTAGAAAGCAAAATATTTACTGTGCTAGGAAAATGCATTTTCATTAAACTTGGTACATAGGGTAAATAAAGAAGGCTTTATTGACTTGGGAGTCTTCTAATGGATAGACTTATAGACTGGCAACTGAGGTTAGTCAATCTTGATTGTCATCTTGATGGGATCTATTGTTGTTTTTATGTATGATGTTCTGTTTACCAATAAAGACTCTGGAGTCAGATGTTAGGAAGAAATCCCGATAGAAACAATCACCTGATTTTTTTTTTTTTTTTTTGCTTGAAGACCTAGCAAGAGAACCACTCTGCATTCATTTCAAACCCAGATGACTTTCAAATAAATCTCTTCCTACTTCCTCCTGTTCATCTTTCTATCTATATTTCTTGACCCTCTGTATTCTCTCTGGATAATTTCTGTCAACTAGTCACCGGCTTCAGTATGATTAGCTTATATCATTGTCTCTCTGGACCAGTGTTGTGGGATGTCTTTCTGTATTCTATGAATTACTATTGGATAATAAAGAAACTGTTTTGGCCTATGGCAAAGCAGCTTAGAGGCACTTAGGAAGTCCAAGCATAAATAAAGGTGAAGGAGGGCATAGTCAGTAGAGACCATGGGAGCTGTTGCCTAAGAGAGTAAGATGTAAAGAAACATAGTTAAGCCATGAGCCACATGCCAATACACAAATTGATGACGATAGGTTATGTTGAAAGAATTAGCAAGTAATAAACTTGACTCATAAGCCAAACAGCTTGGAATTAATATAAGCCTTTGTGTGATTAATTGGGGCTAAGCACCTGTAGGACTACAGGTCTAGATAAAAGGCCAGACAGGCCAGAAATTTCTGGCTTCAGACCATTTTCTTCACATGCTCTAGTAGGTCATAGATGGGGCAGTGGGTGGGAGTTGAGCTGGTTAGTCCGGGCCACTGGGACTTTCACCTTTCAGATGAGGGGTGGACACTAATAGCCATTATTAACTTCTGAGTTATTTTTTTTTTAAAAAAAACTAGTTATTAACCTTGATCCATGATAATTTTATGAGATGGCCTCAGAATATCACAGTGTGACCAAACATCCCACAACAAGCTATAATTACTTAGAAGACAAATATATTTACGTTAGAGAGATTTTATGTTGACTCGAGGTGGAAAGTCTCTTTTTAAATGTGGTTAGCAACATTTCATATAATTTATTTATCCGTTAGTGTGCATATGAGTATGTAGTTAAAAGTTGTTTGGTCCTGCCTAGCCCCAAGGTCCAGATCTGCAGCCACTTAGTCCCAAATAACCACACAGAGGCATATAATAATTACAATCTGTTTTGTCTATGGCTCAGGCTTACTACTTGCTAACTCTTATAATTTGTTAAACCATATTTTTATTTATGCTTTGCCATGTGGCTTGGTACCTTTTCTCAGAGCAGCCTTCTCATCTTCCTTGCTCTGCATCTTCTGGCATCTCTCTCTGACTCTGCCACGCTTCATCTTTATCTCTGTTTGGATTTTCTGCCTGCCTCTAAGCTACCTGGACATAGGCCAAAATGACTTCTTTATTAACTAATAGTAATAAAGCTCATTTACAGCATACAGAATGACATCCCACATCCTGAGTGCATTATCCTCAGAAGCCAAAAGAGAATATTTAATCCCCTAGAGTTGGAGTTAACAGATAGATGGGTATAAGTTGTAGGGCATGGGTGCTGAGAACCAAATCAAGCTCTCTTGGTCACTAAGCCATCTCTCTAGCCCTTTAATTCCATTTTTGAGTATTATCAACAGTCTTTTAAAAGGAACTTTAGTAGCTGGTTGGTTGTATGGCTCATTGCCCGAGAAGATTTTTGTTGTTTGCTTTCTATTTATGAAGTATTCTGTCTTATGTGTTTTGGTTTTAATATTTATTGTATAAAAATAACAGCTTCAAATTAAATTCTACTTTCCTTGGAAAATCTTTCTCCATCTGAGGAACAAAGTATGAATTCAACAACAAAGACATCTATAACCTTTCTGTACAAGACCCTCTCCTTTTCTTTAATGAAACAGTTTTGGAACAGGACAATTTACACTTTTTTACATGTTTTCTTTAGAAGAATGTTTGATTGTAGGTATTGTGAATGGCAGAATGAAGCTGATTCTCTCATAGTGTCCTGACAAAACTCACAAAGCTCAAAGGGAAGTAGCCATTTACTATTTCTTTGTAAGATTGTTGTGTAAGTTGTGTGTATATGTGTGCACACACATGTGTGTGTATGCGTGTGTGCGTGCGTGCGTGCGTGTGTGTGTGTGTGTGTGTGTGTGTGTGTGTGTGTGTGTGTGTGTGTGTAATAAAGAGGATAACCATGGGTATCATTTCTCAAGTCCTGTCTACCTTGATTTTTTGACCTAGAATTCACCAAGTAGACTACTATGATAGGTTTGAAAGGCCTCGAGAATGTTCTGTGCTTATGTCCTCCACAAACATAGAAATGAAACCAAACCCAATCTTCCACACCAAAGCTGGAGATAAAACTTGGCTCTTAATGCTCACATAACAAGCACTTTACAAACTCAGCCACCCCCCATTTTCATCACAACTTTTAAGGCTTGTTTCCTTAGACTTGGTTCTTGTGAAATAATGATCAACACAAAAAAAAGTTATTTATTGCTTCTGAGAACCAAGCAACTGAACAGAGTGGCTTCCCTGAGCATGGAAACATGACAGGCGGGCATCCAATATGAGGAAACATTGGAATATGTCACATTTCCCAATGAAGTTGTACTGATGCCAACCAAAACTTTGCTATCAAGCATGAAGATATATCATCCTAAGTGTATGTTCAATGTCATTATGCACCTGTAGAATGTGGATTGCAAGCGAGTCATAATTTCTACATAAAACACTGGCTATCATTTGGGTGGTGGGGGTAAGGGCAATTTCTCCATCCATACTTTTAAAATCTAATAAAGTAAAAAAAGTTCAGTTTTTAAAAGTCATCTTGAGTCATACTTTTATCAAAAAGTATGTGCATATGTGTGTGTTTTCACGATGGGGAAAAAAGTTGATAAAAGGCTTTCAGAGCAGGGGTGACTGCAAAGCAGTAGCTCAGTGAGGCAGCTTAATAAAGACTGGGTCGATCTCCAGGATGTTGGGGAGCGATGACCTTGAACACCCCAGACAACATGAAACTCCAGGTTATAGCTGACTGGAATCCTGAGGTTTTATTGGCCATGAGCCAGTCTGCAGCCGTGCTAACCACCCCAGTATTTTATAACATTGTAAAGACCGTATTGTTTGAAACTTTTCAAAATTTTACACACAACTTGGCAGTCTTCCAAAGCCATTTCCAATGGGCCAAAACTATCAGCAGCCACCCACCTCCTCAGCCATCATTGCCTGAATAATGAAGCTCCATCAACGAGACTCTCATAGAGTCTTCTGTGAGAGAATCCATGCTGGAAGAGGCTGGGCTACACAGCATCTTTGAAAGCCCTAAAGTAAACTGTCTCTGTATTGTAATCTTTTATTTTATTAAGTTAACAAGGAAGCTTTTGGAAGTCCCAATGGATTAGGGCACAGCTTAGGTTCACGAGCTCAGCAGGCAGTCTTTTATTCAGAAAGAAAAGTCAAAAATATATTTTGTTATTGGTACTGTTCTTCCTTCAGGGTATTTGTCATGTTAGGCACATTTCTGAATGGCAACTCCAGTCCCCTTGTCCTGGCCATGTTTTTTTTTTTTCTTTGCTCCTTTATCCAGACATATAGTTTATTTACCTTATGGGCTCAGAACTAAAGTTCACTTTCTAAAGCAAACCTGTTACTAAATGTTCTTCATTAGTTCTCTCCATCTTGAAATAGATAATTTACACGATACTGCGTACAAATCAACCGTTTGGATCATGGCCTTCTATATGCTAGTCCTATTCTGGACACATCTATTACGCACAGTAATTCCTGCCATCTCTGCAACAATTTTGTGAGGTGGTGACCAACACAGCCCTCTGAGTTTTCTTTGAGAGAAAGCAGAGAAGCAGAAAGATGAATGCTACTAAAATGTATCTCTATCATTCACTGCTTGCAACGTTCTTTTACTTCCAGTAATGTTATTTATTAGGCTGTATTTGTGAAAATAAAGGACCTTACACGTGGAAATACTGTACAGCATCATGAAAAGCCCCCAAACAAATCTTTGATTCAAACTTTAAGCAAATCAAACTTCCAAAAGTCTCTTTCTTCATTTGCACAACTTTTTAAAAGAATATGAACAATGAAATGTCCCGTTTGTGGTTAGGAATAGGTTTTGTACATAACTTAAGAGTTCTGAGGAAAGAGTGAGCCTTAAATAATTAAGTCAATTAAGTCATAGGGATTATTCTTTGTAATATGATTGGATATGAGACAACTGCTCTCCCAAAGGCTCAAGTACTGAAGACTTGGTCCGCGCTGTCATCACTATTGAGAGGACATTGGATCGTGAGAACTCTGATTTACCTGATATCAGAATCACCCGTGGATTCAAAACTCAGTATTGTCGGGAGACGGAGATCTATTCAAAAGATACAGGTCCTTAAAAGTAGATCTTGAAAATGTATGTTGTCCTGTTTTCTACCTATTCCTCTCTGCTTCCTAGTTGTAGTATGGCATGCAGCCTTCTTTGTTCATATCCCTTTACTGAGAGGTTTCTACACAGCCACTTCTACACAGTCAAACAACCATGATAGAAACGTCTGGAATAAATCTTTTCTCTCAAGTCCTTAACACAGCAACATTTTTTTTTTAATTAGGCCTCACATCTTTTCTTTTCTTTTCAAAAATTTATTTAAAAATTTTTTTCCATATCTACTTCTGCTCCCCCTCCCTTCCCTCCTCCAGGTCCTCCCTCAGTATCCCCCCCCCCCCCCAACCCTCCATCCATTCCCAAGAATGACAAGAGGTTCCAAGATGGGTCAGTTCAGTCTGGCATATCCAAGTTGAGGCAGCAGTGAGCAAGATGAGGTGGGAATAAATCACAAAAGAAGGAGATGGTTGAGTGAGAGGAGCAACAGAGAGGGAGAACAAAGAAATGGATGTCTTGAAAGAGGGAGCCACTGTGGGCTTAGAAAAAAACCCAGTGCTAAGGAAACATCCAAGAACCCACAAGAAGTCCCTGGCTAGGATGCCAAGCAATAGTAGAGAGGGTGTCTAAACAGGACCTCCCCTTATAATCAAATGAATGACCACCGTAAGTGGCATTACAGAACTTTAATCCAATAATGGATAAAGGCAGAAGCAGAGACTCAAAGCTAGGTACCAGGTAGAGCTCTTGGGTCAGCTTAAGAGAGAGAAGAGAGTATATGAAGAAAGGGATCAGGATCATGAAGAGGAAATTCACAGGCATGGCTGACCTAAGCTACTGGAAGCTCATTGACTCAGAAACAATTGCTGAAGGTCCTTCAGGGAAGGGAACTAAGCCCTCCAAAGGTAGTTGACACAGCAAGTTACCAGAAACTGATAAAGAAGAATATTTATTTATTTACTAGGGTTCAGAGAGGAAACTTGCTGATACAAAGATTAAACAGTCATAAGATCCCTGAAAAGCTGGATGGATCCATGTGGCTCCACTCCGAGAGTCAGGTCCTGTAAGTAGTAAGTTTCTGGATTATCTGGCTTGTGATCCAGATCCATAGATCCACAGTCCAGCAGTCCCACAATAACACACAGACACTTGTATTAATTTCAGAGTGATCAGCCTATGGCTCTGGCATATTGTTAGCTAGCTCTTGCTCTTAAACTAACCCATGTTTTTGATCCTGTTTAACCATGCCACTCGGTATCTTACCTTAGTGTAGTTGTCCTCTGCATCTGCTTGCTATTCTGGCATCTCTGCCTCTGTTCTCCCTGTTCCCAGAGTTTTCTTAGTCTGGTAGCCCCGCCCACACTTCCTGTCTGCCTTCAGCCAATCAGCACTTTTTATTAAACCAGTAGGCAGAAAAATTATTCACAGTGTAACAGAACACAAACCCACTACAAGGTCCTTCATCCAAAAGAGAGAGAGAGAAAGAGAGAGAGAGAGAGAGAGAGAGAGAGAGAGAGAGAGAGAGAGAGAGAGAGAGAGAGAGAGAGAGAGAGAAAAGCAGGAAGAAGAAGACAGGGCATAAGAGGTCCCTAATCTTAAGATCTTAAACTGGCCTGTTAGCCATGTCTGAAATACTGCAGCCTCAAGGCCTGAAGGCCATGCCTCTAGGTCAAGGTGATATTACCTGTGCTCTGCTACACAGCAATAAAATCAGGAACACGGTTTGAATGTGTTTATTTCCCAGGAAGAAGACACAAAGTTTCCTGAGACGATATCAGGATCATGAAGTAGCAAAGTGGTAAGCACAGTATCTTAGTATTGTATATGCTAGCATTCATGAGATCCATAGCTGTAGAGACTAGGATGGGATATATTGTTAAATAACTTTATGCAAAGCCCAGGTTTTACATGGACTAAAGCAACTGACATATAGCTTATGGAGAGAGAGAAGAAAATAGGGGAAGAAGGCTTTTATATTTCACTCTGGTGGGAAGGGATTTTTTTTTTTTTTTTACAGTTATCCTAATATATACATATTCAGGCAAAACACATCCCCGATGGAGATAAAGCGTAGATTAAAGCCTTCATTACTGAAGGTTTACACCCACTGAAATACAATACGGTCCTTTAAGATACTGTGAGTAGGGAAAGTATTAATCCTAACATCCTTGAAAGGTTGGTTCGGGCACACTCTCAAGCAGCAGGCCAAATGAGTGTTAAGCACACAGGCATAAGATAGTAACTCTAAACCTCTATTAACAATCCCTCATATTGTTTCAGGGCTTCTATGACAAGCCTGCTAGGAAACCAAACCTCAGTTCTGGTGGCGGGTGTGATTTGTAAGTTGTTTTTCCATGGTGATTATTTTGTCAGGCTAAGCCTTGCTGCTGCGCAGAGGTCTCTCTGTAGAAGCCTGGAGTGCGTTGCCGTGCTAAATCAAGGATCACTGCTCACTGAATGAAAATCTTTTTGTTGTAGATGGAGCTTGAACAAGAAATATATCCAGTGTGTTGGATAAAGCAAGCACTTGGAATGCTTGCTTATTACAGCAGTCTCTAAACACTGGGATGGGAGTGAAGCCCACAGTTTCTGCTTTAGGCTAAATGCTCCTCCTAAAAATCAGAAGGTTAACAGCACCAACTAACGCCAGTTATTTTTCTGGCAAGGAACATGTGAGTTTCCTCTCTCTGCTGAGCCAGTGAAGGTACTGTGTCAATTTTCCTACTGTGCCAGTTATTGGGTGGCATCTCTATAGTCCCCAAAATAACCAGATGAGAAGTGAAAACTTTACTCAGTAATAGAGGCACTGCCGAGCAACAGAACGCCATGTATAATAAGTTATCAAACTATTTCAGCACACTTCCTTGGGCTAGCTACATATTTTGATATCGTTTAGATGACAAGGTGGTCTTTGCTCATACGATAGTTCACAGACCCAGTTATGAGATTCATCATCAAGCAAGAAAATCAGTGTTAGCTCTCTGTTCGGAGTGAGTCTGGTCTGTTTGTTTGTTTGTTTTTGTTTTTTTTTTTTTAAGACTAAAGTAGTTGCTTATTTGTAACTCTGGTTAAAGCATGTATCCTGTATTTTAAGACCCTATTTACACTTTCTTAGAACAAGCTACCAGATGGCTTTGTGTGTGTATGTGTGTGTATGCGCGCGCATAGGTGTGTATGTATATGTGTATTTATGTGTAAGGGGGGCACATGCCTGCATGTGCATGTAGAAGCCTGAGTTTGAGGTTAGGAATCATCGTTGATTATTCTTTTACCTTATTCAGTGAGGTAGGGTCTCTCACGCCATACCCATGGGTTATCCTTCATCCCTGGTGTGGTTTATCATGATAGCCCGGTTACTCTGTGGAACTCTGGTCTCTTGCTTCCAAGGCTGGAGGCAAAGGGGAGTTGCCATGATCACCTGGCATTTACTTGGTTTCTGGGCATTTAAACTCCAGTCGTCACACTGGCACACATGCTTTATCTTCTGAGTTATCTTCTCATCTGAAGGAGTTTTTATAAACTAAAAATGATGAGATTTTCAAAGATAGCATATATCCCCCAATACTAGCAAATGTATTCCAGATTGTATTGAAATAGTCTCTTCCTAGGGATGAATTTCCTTGAAGAAACAGAATATACCTATACATGAGCTATATTTTACGAATGTAACAATATTTGAGAAAATGCTATACTGGAGTTGTTACCAATGTAGAAAGGCATCATGTGAACAAAGAGACAAAGGCTTTGCTGAAGACCTGCGGTGTCAGTGCTTATCACAGAAAATAGTGTCCATTGGCCCTTAAAAAGGAGACAGGATTTCCTAGGAAAGAAAATAGTCAGGTGTCTAGGTGGAAATGGAACACTCAAAGCCACCGGCCTGGAATTTTCTCCATTTTAACATTGGAAGCACTATGTGCCAGGAAACCCTTCCATCTCAGCCAAACTAGGATGGTAGTTTCTTTAATATGTGCAAAGGGACATGGCAATGTCATGAAACAGTGGGTGGTCTAAACTGGAAGGCTTCTTTTCAGTGAAAATGTCAGGAACACTTAGGGAGAAAGAAATGTGATTGGGATCATGTGTCAAGGTCTTTGACTCTACTACTACTGAAGTACTTGAAATTAGTCTGCGTTCAGTAATGGGAATACAAATTATTAAAGAGGAGTACCTGAAACCCACAAGAAACTTTTGTTGGTGGCTGTTGAGGTGACTCATCGATTTAAGAGTGTTTGTTACTTAACCAGAGGACTGAAGTTCAGATCCCAGCACCTGTGCTGGGCAGGTCATAACTCTAGCTTTGAGGGATCTAAAGCCTTTCTTCCAGTGGACTCTGTGGGCCCTTTCATTAAAGTGTGAACATACTCACAAACAGATACATACTGTTAAATAATAATAATAAATAATAATTTAAGAGAGATTTTTGTTTAGAGGTCAAGTTATTGCATGTAGATATATGTACTCATTGAATGTTTGAACACACACACACACACACACACACACACACACACACCTATCTTTCCAATAATGAGGAACAAACCCATAATCTTGTGCATGCTATATCAACACTCTATTACTGAGCTACACTCTTAAAACTCCAAGCCCCTAAAAAAGCCATGTTTAACTTGAATTTATCAACTTCCTTCTTGTCTCCATCTCCAAAGTATTGATATTATAGGCATATGGCAATGCACTTACAAAAATCACTTACTGTTTACTATAAACTCTTTTATTTATGGGTAAAGTTTCTGTAAATATTAGAGATGGGCTTTAATTTTATGATGCTTATGTTCTTTTAGCAGGATAAAAGGAAACCAGTAAGTTTAGTATGATATGTCAAAATAGTATATAAATGAATCGATTATAAAGAATGGAAATAGATGTAAAACAAGAAAATCTTTTAAAATAATTTGCACACGTGTTTGCATGACTGTGTGTGTACACATGTGCATTTAAGTGCAGTGTCCACAGAGGGTTCTGGAATTATAGTCAGCTGAGAGTCAGCCAATTGAAGGTGCTATGAACTAAATTTAGGTCATCTGCTAGAGCAGGACATTGGCTGAACATCTGCTGTCTCAACCTCCCCAGCTCTGTGACTGTTAACTGTGCTGCCCCTCTGAGCTTTTTATGCAGGTGTTGGGAGTTTAACTCAGATTCTTGTGCTTCTGAGTCATGCACTGTAATGACTCAGCCGGCCCTTGTCTCTGCTCATGCATTAACTTCCAGAATGTGGCTGTGTCTTCTCAGTTATCTCTTTACATTTGTTTTTCCTTAAATTTATGTGCTGCCTTTAACTTAATTATATTAGGTAAAGTCATTATTATTAAACTATATTCTTCATATTCTATCATGAGCCTGAAGTATCAGCTTTGATCCATTTACAACATAATAACCTTCCTGGAACAAATAAATACTCAATGCCTCTTTAAACTATAAACATCCAATATTTAAAGTACTTTGAAGTCACACAGTAGTCAAAACCCCTTCTGCAGTTTTCTCTGAGGTTTGATTCGCAGAGCCCACATAATGGCTCACAAGCTGAAATTCTGGTATCCGACACCTCTTTCTGCCCTCAGTGAGCATTGCACTTTTGTGGTGCATGTGCCTAGATGTAGGCCAAATGCTCATATGCAGAATTTTAAAATAAAACTTTTAAAATTCACCCAGCTCAAATGATTAATAGGTATGCTAAAATTTGTTTTAAAAAAGGTATTTGTCAAATGAACGAAGAACCTTTCAACTAAAAATGTCTCAACAACGATGAGGAAGTAAATAAACACCTCCTTATTCACAGGTGTATGGGAATATTTACATTCAGAGATATCAGAGGGATCTACCCACAGTCGGTCTAGGAGGATCACACAGTGGTAACTCACACCTTTAATCCCAGCACAGGGAATATTCCAGGAGTGGTGACTCATGCCCTTAATCCAATCTGAGTTCGAGGTCATCTTAGTTTACAGGAAAAAAAAGAAGAGGTTGATCTGTCCTCTGACATCTCCGTCTGTTTTTATTATATTTAAAAATATCCCCACACAGGTGTAAGAGAATAATCATGTTCCTATTGATACAAGGAGTGTAGCAACATGCCTATGATGTCACCAGTGACAAAGAATATCATCTTCCAAGGCAATGGTTTACAAGCTATCTCTAAGCAACCTAATAAAGCTGCACTAAGGTATGAATGGGAGCATGCAGCTTTATAAAAGCATGTAACTTCTAAAGAGAATTATAGACAGGAATCTTGCTCCATTACGAGTCATCATATGCTTTCTTGTCTACGTTTGACCAAAGAACTTTGCTTTGCCATGTCTGAGAAGAGCCATAATCCATGCTCCCAGGCCCTTTCTGTGGACAGAGACCATCAAACCACCTCCAAAACAGCCATTTACGGGCTCCTGCTTCATGCAATCATGCCCTTGGCTCTCACAATCCAGAGTGTGCCTCAGCTCATCAAGTCAAGGTAGTGAGGTAAACAGAAACTGTGCCAGCTGCATGACATTTTGAATTCCTTTGCATGTGAAGCATGCACGTGTAGACCGGCTGAGCATGCATATCCTCAGCTGTGTTTTGATGTGGACAACTCAGGCCCTGAGTGAGAGCTATGTCATAGAACCATTATCTCTGCAGTGGCAATGACTGATATTGCATTGTCAGCCACCTGTTGAACTGAAAAGACTCTAAAAATTAGCTTAAGACAGAAAGACTGATCAGCATAATAGGAATCAAGCGAATATAAGCTGCTTGATGTACAAGCTGCATAAGACACTTTGATGATGTTACTGTTGTTATTGTTACTGGTTTCTATCACACATTTTCATCCACAATCCTGTCCACTTATGTAGAATTGCCTAAAAGTCTCCAGAACTTCCTTCCAGACAGTATCCATAAATTCTTCCAATACTTGTTGCTATACCTCTGAATTTTGTCTGATTATCAGTTCACCTGAAGGCTTTAAAAGTCACCTGGTTAACTTTGTAGGTTTAGGAATACACACTTTCGACATCACTAAAGATAGTTCTCTTTCTCTTTATCCGTACATGTGCACACGTGTATAGATATAGTTTGTAATTTTGCATGTGTTGAATTTGTATCCAAGTGCACGCATGTGGAGACTATAGTTCACAGATGTTACTCCTTTGGGGGAGGTGCCATCCACCTTGGTTTTTGAGACACGATCTTTCGTTGGCTTGATGTTTTCTGACTTTATTCTCTATGCTAACTTGCTAGCTATTGGCAGAGATTCACCTGTCTTGTCCCCTCAGCGCTAGAATTTCATCACAACCAACATTTTCACACCAGTTGTTAAGATCAAACATGGGGTCATTGTGTAATGTGATATGCACCACACTGACTGAACATCTCCACTATGTTTTATTTCTATGGAAGACAATCCACTCTGGCCCTCAATAACAAACTCCAAATTGTTGGAAGTCACATACATGGGAGAAAGAAAAGAGGAGAGAGGGAACATCTCAGCTTTAACACTTCAGTACGAGAAGGTGATGAAAGGGTTGCTATGCTAATAAGTCAGGTCTGTATATTTGTTGTATAAATATTTAAATTACTGCTGAGTGATCATGGTTAATGAATGATCTAGGAGCATGTTGTATTGCGTATATCAGGCATACAAAATGCATGATAAACACATAAATTATTTTTTTTTCTTTTTGGCTATGCTGAGTTCCTAGGAAAGTCAAGCAGCTAAATTTGCTGTACTGATATTCATAAAATTACAATGCTCGGATACTTTAATATTGAAGATGTTATTGAGATCTACTTCCAGCTACTTCTGACTCTGGTTCATACACTTTTCTGTAGCTTCAACCATTAATTATTTTGCTTAAGATGATGCCATGAGGGGAGTATTACATGTCAAAAACAACCAGATGGTTAAGCTTTTATTGCTGGTTTGAAAATCATTGAGGAGTGTAAAATGAAGAACAGATAAAGACACACACAGATACACTTGAGGCACTTTATAGCTAGCTCTAGCCAGGAGTGATTGGGCAGACATCATGATGCTTTTGCACATCGTCCCCTCTGGTCCCACTATGATTTTATTTTTAGACATTTAAAACTTGGATTGTGGATCTAACCCATTTACATAGCTGCATGCAAGAAATATGAACTTGGAAACTTGGGCAATGGGCCTTGGTTCTTTGTAAGACTTTTGATTCTCAGTTTTCTGTCTTTGCAGCAGCTTTTTAAAGATGGTATTACATCTCAAGGGCCTAATTTATACTAGCATTAGCTTGTGATGGATAAAACAAATGTGAGGTCTTGAAATAAATAAATAGCACCACTTCATAAGAAACAGAACACTAAGAGACCTGAATATAAAATACAGTATGGTCGGAAATATAGAATCGCGACAGCGGAAAGAACAGATTTGCCATGGAGAGTTGAGGAATATGACTTAGCAAACAGCCCAGACCAAAACATACTTTTAAAAGAGAAATCTACTCATGGAAGTAATTTCTAAATTGGGAATTTTATGACTAAATAACTCACATTCAATCAGAAGGACCCACACTGGACCATGTAAAATAACCGTGCTACTTGCTATGTGAATATTTGTATATTTGACAAACAGATACATAAATATTTTTATATTTTTATAACTTATTTATTTATTGTTTGAAAACCTCACACACATACACCTTGGATTCTGATCATCTGTGCCCCACTACCTCCTATAAATCCCTTTTGGGTCCTCAATACTGTCTCCTTCCAAAGAATTTTATTTTTCATACATTTATTTATTTACTCACTGAATCCAATTCAGGCTGCCCCTATACACATACATGTTAGATCATTTGCCAAAGTATAGGGAACCTAGAAGGAGTCACATTCCTAAAGAAAAATTACCTTCTATCTACCCGCAGACAACAGGCAGTAGCTCAGCTAGCTGTGGAATCTAAGGAGCCCCTTCCTACCCATGCTGGAATTTTGACTGGCTTGATCTTGTATAGATGCTACACAGGAAACCACAGATATTCTGAGTAATTGTGAGCGACAGTCCCATCATGTTCGGAAGACAACATTTCACAGTACTTCTTCATCCCTTTTTCTATATTTTACATTTGCTGTGATGTCCCCTGAGCCCAGAAGGAGTGAAATATAGTTGTTCCATCTCTGAATGAACATGCATGGTTGGTTATTCTCAGTAGTTTCAACAATAAGGCATCTCTATGTTAATAACTAACTAGCCCAAATATATCGACATACACAGAAATATTTAGAAGACACCTTGACCATATGCCTATTTAGTCAAACCGTATCAATTGGTCCTCCCTTAGGACCTGACTTCTCTAAATATGGTTTCTGACCATATTATAGCACTAGACATGAACTCACTCCTGTGTAGAAGCCTTGGATCTAACAAAGAGAATGTTTAGTTATCCCCATAAATATTCTTATCACTATTGCATCAGTGAGTATGTCTTGCTAGCCAGGTTAGTACTCTAGCACCCAGGTCTAGTGATAATAACAATAACTTATGTCCATGCATTGTTTAATTTTTTTTTCTACTGAAAAATTTAGTGTAGTTCTTTTGAATTCAGGCTCTCCCAAGTTTTCAGTAAAAGTACAGAATAAAGCCAGGTCCTTTTCCAGAACCTGTAATTCTCTAGGAATGCCCTCTAGCCAAGTTCCTGAAGATTCCTTCTTTAGTCTCTGAAAGCTCATGAGCCAGGCCTCCAATGTTCACATTCCTGATGGCATTATTATCTTCCAGATTCCACTAAAATGACTTACTGATATTTGCCCATTGTGCTATAGCTTTTCTAGCTCACAGCTTCAAATTTCTCAACGTTCCACCTGCAAACTGGTCCCAAAGCTTGTGTCCCACAAAGTCGGGGTTAATCACAGGAACAGCCCAACCCCTTGGGGTACTAATGTTCTTTTCTTATTGCTGTGATAAAATACTTGGCTAATAAAAAATGAAAGAATGGAGAATTTACTTGGGTTCACAATTTGAGCATGCACTCAATCATAGTGATTGACTGCATCAATCACCATGGTAACTGGTGATGGCAGAAAGAGCCTGAGGCAGCAACTGTAGCTTTCAAAGAAAGAATTCTAGGGCTCAACTTGCTCTCTTCCCTTTGCTCATCCAAAGGCCCTGAAATGGGCCACCAAGACTCAAGGTGAGTCTTTTTACTTCATTGAAACTTTCTGTTAATACTGTCACTAGATATAGCAAGAAGTGCACTTCCATGGCGATCTAATAAAGTTGATGATGAATATTAGCTAGTATACCTGAAAAGCTCTTGACTCTATATTGTTGAAAGATAAAATTATCATAGAATAATAAAGTGTTCCTATAGTAAATAATCCTAGTACATACTATAGATTTTATTCTTCGTATCAGTGAAAAGAGGTACCACGCTTCTTCATATTTTATTAGTTTTAGTTGCTTGGAGCTAATAGGTATGCTTTAATATTAGCCTTTGTATAAATTATTAATTTATATTCTATCTTAAAGAAAATGTGACTATTTACTAATTATTTACTAATCTTCCAGAAACTCCTTCCCCTCTAGGAGGTGAGCTAAAATGAATATTTTTGGAAGCCTCGGCTAACATTCATTTAAATATTTCAATGCCATGGGATTATGTTCTGGTACATTATAAATATTTGCTCCTCCTCCTGATTTAATAAAATGATGACTGTCCAGAAGGAAGACAGGAAGTATGGGCGGGGCTACCAGACTAAGAAAGCTCTGAGAAGACTCAGACAGAGACTCAGCAGACTCAGAGGAAAGAGGCCAGAATGCTGGTACTAAGCTACTTGGCTAATCATGGGTTAATTTAAGAGTTAAGAGTCAGCAAGTTATATGCCTGAGCCATAGGCCGATCAGCATGTAATTATTAATGTAAGCTTCTGTGTAATTGTTTGGGGCTAAGAGGCAGTGGGGCTGAAAGTGCATACAAACCTCAGGGTTAGGCTGGAAAGGCTGGGCCAGAAACTCACATTATATTATTTATATTTTTGCAGAAGAATAAATCAGAAGTATTTTAGATTGTTTACATACATTTTACAAAGACTAGTATAAAACTATGAATTACTGGTGTTTATTTTATCTCTGTGATTATAGGGCCACCAGGATATCAGCTATTATTAGTTGATTGTTTAATTACACCTAACTCTAATCTAATGAGCTTCCTCATCAATCTCTCTTGTTTTTTTCTAAACTTCTTGAGATTGGATAATCGGCCTATTATAATTGTCTGAAGCTGTGTTTACTAAAAGCCTGAAGCCAGAGAGAGGATTTAAAACATGGCAGCTTGCCTTTCTTCTAGAACTTCACTGAAGAGAACAATGAATTAGGACTTTTAAGAAAAGACATTGGGTGATCCATGAACCTATTAAAATGTTAATCTTTTTCATTTTGAGTTGATATTTACCCTAAATAAGTGTTTTGCTTTTTTTTTTTCTTTCAGGGAACATTTATCATCTTACAGTTTGGAAAAAGTTGGTAAAAGACAATATAAATAGCACTTGATGGAGCAGTCAGAAGATTCTCTTTCCAGTGAGGTATGTGAGGTTCCTCGTGGCAGGAGTTGTTACTGTTGAATACAAGATGCATTTATTAGGTTCGCTAAGATGAGCCTAAAATTGTCTACAGTGTTGTGAAGTCAATAGGATCCAACTGTGACTTTGGTAGGAAATACAAACCATATCAGCGTGCCAATTGATAACTCAGGGTTATTATAGTACTTGTGTGATCTATCCTTGACTGAACTAAATAGCGATCAGCAAGATGGTTCTTATTGAGCATAGGAGACAGTTCAGTGCATGAAGCGATTGTCTCGGAAGCATAAAGATGTGCATTTGGTTCCTCAGAATCCACATAAAATCCAGGAATTCTGGCAAGTGCCTATGATCTCAGGAAGCCGACTGGAGGATATCTGGGGCTCACTGCCCTACTTAATTAGTCAGCTCCAGGATCAGGAGAGACTGATGAGCAAGACACATGATGGTGATCTCTGGTACACACATGTAGAGAGTCACCCCACACAAATGCACATACATACTAAGAAATAATGCACTTAATCTTATTTTACTCAAAACATTATTATAATAAAGAACACAGCATCTCCCCTTTTGCAGTTCCTGAATGCGAATTGTGGGAACAAAAAAAAAAAAAAAAAAAAAGTTTCATTTCAAAAGCTGTTTCAGAAGGAAGTAAACTCTCAAAGTGCAAAAAGTGACTGATTGGTAAAGAATGGTGTTTATTTGTGGGAGAACTTGTTTTACAGGTTGCAGTGACTTAGCAGAGTATTTTTCAGAGCAGCAGGCAAGAAAACACATCTGCACATATACACTGGCAAACACATATATTGACATGTACACTCATAAAAACACATTGACATCCACATACTGATGCACACACACACACACACACCACCACCACCATCACCAACACCACCACCAGCAGCAGCAGCAGCACGACCAGCAAATATCACCTAAGCAAATCACAAACAAAGTTACAACCATATCATAGTCTGCCAAGTCACCTTGTCCTTGAATCACAAGTGGGTCATGTATAGTCTTCTCAGATCTTCCAGAGAAAATAATAATATAATTCTAATAAATAAAAATATGTCTTCTTATAAAGCGAATTCATCATGGATAATATTATGCAATTTTATATATATATATATATATAAATCTTTTCATCACTCAGATATTCATCTCATAGGCCAAAAGCCTTTGTTAGATATGTGCAGATGGGATATACTTGAACACAGTGATTTTTCTTCCTGAGGGGACAACCTAAGTCATGTGGTTTCAAAACCCTGAAGCCTAAGTTAAAATTATCAAGTGATTATTAATAGGAGTCTATTAACTCTGCTTAGGAACGCTTCATGCCAAAGTGGTTCACCATAATGCCATAGTATTTGCCAAGAGAAAGTAACAATTTGGAACCATGCAAACCCTGCATTGAAGTGTTCTAACTGGAAATAATTATGACTTAACATCAGATCTTCTCAAGCCTATTAATAAATTTCATTACTTGAATTGAGTATTTATATGTTTATTGAATATATATTTAATTGAACAAAATAATTATTTTAATGGTGTCCATTCTTTATTTAGAAGGCATAATAGCCACCATACATATTACAACAATGGATACTTACATACATAAAGATATATAGTATCAAATTAGATAAGAAAATTTGTTCAGAGTGACCTTTTAACACAAAATACATTCAATGTTTTCATGGTAATATGCAATACTATATTCAACTTCATCAAAATTTTTTCAGCGATTCTTGTTTTAAAATATTAAGGAAAAGATGTTTATCTTCTTCTAATCACAGGTGAGAGTGATGCTGTATCCAAACATTCCATGAAGTTTGATCACTTTGTTGTTATTATAGTTAGAGAACTGGCCTGTTCACTAATGCAAAATAAGAGGTGAAGACATAGCCTCCTGATAGCACACATTTTCCAAAGTCCCAGGTGTAAAATATAATAAATTATTAATCAGTCTTTGTTTATCTTAGTAGGGGAGATATTCTCTTCTGACTTTCTTTTAGACCTTATAGAAAAACCCACCAAAATCTTCTGTAGGAGGCTGTACATGCAAGTAATAACCAACATTTGTAGAGTTTCCTCCTCAGCCACGTAAAAATTCCCCTTGGCTTTGGAGAGGATGAAGTCTTCAGAGACGGTGTCAACAGTGATTTATTACAAAGCTGACTTAATTCTCCCTCGATTTAAAGGCCTTGCCTACGACATAATCACTTTCTTTGCCCCCCACCAAGGTAGCTGCTTAGTCCGTGATTCTTAAGACAGCTTCCACCAGACCCTGGCCATGCTGGGATTTCAAATGTTTACTTTGGAAACTTTTGTTTCTGGGTTTGCCTGCATGATGTCTAATTAGTCAAATATGATTCTCACCCAAGAAAATTTCAGTGTGAAAAATGCAAGTGTATGTCGTGTGTGTGTGTGTGTGTGTGTGTGTGTGTGTGTGTGTGTGTGTGTGTGTGTGTGTGTGTGTGTGTGTGTGTCACATTCCTGTTCGTGCTCTATAAAGATCACCTGGATAAATGTTATGAGTGGACACTTATGAGCAGAGAGAACTCTCAAATCCAGCCTTTGTAACCTGTAGCATCTGAAGATCTCTTGTCCTTATTGAATTTACTGTATTTTTATTTGGAGAATCATGATTTGAATTAACAGAACCTGGATATTGTTTTGGGATAACTTGATGTCATGTTTTAATGTTCTAATTTGATTCTATTTCTGTAATAAACATCAAGACACAAACTCACCTGCAGAGGGATGGTACCCCCCACAGTAGGCTGGACTCCTTTACATCAAGATAATCTTACAGGCATGGCCACAGACCAGTGCTGTCTGCTTAATTTTTCAACTAAGGTTCTCTCTGTCAAGTTTACAATAATAATCTAACCAGTTCTGCCCACATCAGGTAAATGCAATATGCAGGTAGCTAAGAAAGAACTGAAAATGGGTCTAAATGGTGCCTGTGGCACCATCTTCAATCATACAGACTTTTATTCACCACCAGTCTGGTCTTCTCCATAATAATTTCTGTAGCTAA
The DNA here is from genome assembly GCA_033318265.1 of Phyllotis vaccarum. Lineage (NCBI taxonomy): Eukaryota > Metazoa > Chordata > Mammalia > Rodentia > Cricetidae > Phyllotis > Phyllotis vaccarum. The sequence goes on from JARWLC010000008.1 coordinate 10,118,269, forward strand.
TAAGTAAAAGTTGATAGTTCGAGCCAAAGTTGTGACATTTAAGGTAATGGATTTCTTTCTAATTATTTTTTTTCATTAAAAAAATGTCATTTCCATCAATGTATCCCCCTGCTCCCCGTCCTCTCTTCTCAATCCTTCCCAGCCAGCCCTCAGCCTCACCACTCCCCATCCACCCATCCCTTCCCTCCAAAGGGCAAGAAGTCCCAAGGTGGGCCGGCCCAGTGCTGCAATCCACTCCAGGCACATCTGATTCACTCATCTCAAAATCAATGCTGGGCTGGGTGTTCCTCTATAGGGAATGGGCTCCAAGGTGCCAGCCAATGAACAGAAACACAGTCTGATCCCACCGCTCATGACTCCACACACTCATAGACGAAAACTGCCCACCCACCAAGGGCCCAGCTCCCTCTCCTGATGGTATCCCAGTGGCAATTCCCTATTCAGTGAGCTCCCCAGAGCTCCAGCCAGCCATCACCATGGGAACCTTCCTCCTATTCACTTTCCCCCTGCTCATACAGACCCTCCTCCCCTGCTCTCAGCTAGACCAGGAGCTTTACCCAGTGCTCAGCCTTGGATCTCAGCCTCTACCTGTTGGATGTAGGTTCTGTGATGACACCTAGGGTGTTTACTCATTTGATTATAGGGGAAGTCCCATTTAGGCCCCCCCTCCACTATTGTTTTGAGACTTGGCCAGGGACACCCTGTGAGTTCCTGGACATTTCCCTAGAACCCAGTCTCTTTCCAACCCCACATTGGTTGGCTCTTTCTTTATCCCTCTTTGCTCCTCTCACTCAGCCATCTCCTTCTTTCAGGATTTGTTCCCAACTCTTCTTGGTCGTTTTCACCCTTGTAACTATTAAATAGTTGAATCAGTTCATTCAGTATTGTTCAGGGACTGTGCTTATACACAAATGCTTAGCAGCAACCCGGGTATCTAGCCAGCAGACAGCAACAAACCGCTTATGTGATTTTATGGTAAGCACAGCTGTCTCTGAGCATGGACAAAGGACCCTTGTAGGCCAAGATTGTTCTCAGTGGAGAAGAGCTCATGTAAGAAGATAATATTAATTATACTAAGTTTGAAACTAATATAAAATATGAAATTAGAGCTTTATGTCAGGGTGATAGTTCTATGTGGAAATTCTGGATCAGCAGTTAGATCACAGATGAATCTTGATAGGTAAAATAAAGAATACATGAGCCTGAACATGTGGAAAATAGGATCATCTGCAATTAAACCCTCATACAGCTGTGGAAAGAGAAACGCATATTGAGTTTTGATACTCCCAAGCAGAAAGCCTTAATAATGTTCCATTACCAGGATATACATTTTTAACTTTGAATGAAGTTTCTAAACTAGAAGACTGATTTTCTTGTCCTTATTTACATGTGTAGGGATGACCATTAAAATGTCTTTTATAATAAGAGTTCATTGGGAAGACCTTTATTAAAGTATCATGAGTCATTTCCAGACTGACCACAGCTTTGTAAAAGAAAGTTACTGAGCAAGAAGTATAAAAAATATCTAAACTGAAAAGCTGATGATTCAGATATCTTTCTGTCTTCATTATCTATCTAGTTGCTTTTATTTCTCAGAATAAATGTCTTTTTTATTAGGGCTGGTTTCATTCATAAATGTAACCTCACTTTTGCTGATGCCTTTATTGTCTTGCGGAGTGATCTGTTACTCAAATCATCTTATGTAATAGTTATAGATGTCACCATTCAACATTTCCTTCCATAACAATTACTTCTACCACAGTGATGTTAATAGCCATGAACTTTATAGCTTAGCAGGTGTTGCCCTTTGAAGATAAAACATTTCCCTTTCTTAAAGACTTCATTGGGAAGGTGCTGAAACACTGCCCATTTTCAACAAAATAAGAAACTAGCAGTAATTTAAAGTGATGTTTTAATGGCAATTTTCTATACCCATAGGTTTAGATATTAATATTAAATTTGTAAGGACTTTTTTATTCCAAGGAAAAGAATGAACTTATAATTCAAAGATACCCACATTCTTTTGAAACTCTTATATATCTAGAATAGCTCATAATATATGATTACTAAGGCTAATAAAAAATGAAACTTTTGGTGAACATGTACTCTTAAAATTGCTGTATGAGACAACATGGCTGATCTGTAGCCAGAAAGTTGGTACCAATATTTCTGTATTTACTAGAAAATTATGCAATATTTAAAGGTGCTTTTGTTCTACATGATAGAAAGCTCTCACTACGAATCAGACTAAATGTGATGGAAATGTGAACAGAAATTTCATATAACCAAAGACAGAAAAATAAGTGCAAGAAGAGGCAGTATGTGCAACAGATGCTACTTCTGTGTGCCCAGAAGTATCTTGGTGCAGGATATGTTGTTTTGCTTTTGCAGGTCTACTCATCCTCCATTCTCTACCCCAGGAAGATCATCTGTATGTATGCTTTTTCATGCCCTCTAAGTTATGGTGGGGTTTAGCCTATAGGAGGTTTAAATTAAGGCAAAGGAGAGAATGATATTGGATTATTGGATATCCTATCTTTCTACTAGAAAGAACTCAGTTCTCTGTAGTTAATTTCTTCTGTCAGCTAAAGATCAGGGAATGATGGTACACAACTGGGATTTTTGGCAGCATAAGTATAAAAGGCATGGTTAGAGTCCTAAATATGACAGATAGAAGAGTTGACCACTCACAAGATCAACTATGGCCATTTCTATAAATCAATGTAGCTTCTAATTATATTCTAAATACTTATTCTTATACCCATAGCTAAGTGTGATTCATTCCTTAACAGAGTTTTTTTTAAAAAATTTTTTTTAGCTTATAGGGACTATTAAAGAGGTCCACACCTGATAAAATATGAAGAATAAATAATCTTAGGGCGTTCAATACTAATTCATACATCTATAACATAACTTCTGTGCCTAGGCTCATAGAAAATCACAGAAAGTGGAGTGGAAAGATAGCAGGAGCTAGAGGATCAGAACACCAGATGATAGACAATGTCTTCTAGACGTAACAAGGAAGCACCGCCTATAAAGTCTCAACAATATGGCTGCCTAAAAAGGAAGCGAATTATGGCAGAAGCTGATACCATGCTGTGGATGGGAAAGGCTCATAAAGCCCCACTCCTAGATGAATAGCAATAGAACTCAAAGGCTGCTGGGACAGGGAGAAATAGTTTGCTTAGGGTTAAGCTCCCTGACAGTTTATGCAGTCGGAAGTGATGACCCTTAAAAATATGCACATATGAGCAATGCTACTTGGACTCAGTAAGTTTTATATATGTTTGCACACACATGCAACAATAATAAAAAGGTATTTGGGAAGGAGTGGCAGTGGATAGGAAGAGTTGATGAAAAGGGAGGATTAGAAATGAAAATGTGATACTCATCTATGAAGTCTTCTACCAGGTTCAAATTATGAAGAAAGGAAAATTGTAGACGTATTTAAATTGTGCAGACGCCCTCATCACTTAAGAGAAGTGATTCATATCAGCTTATGACTCAGTGAGTGTGACAGTCTCAAACGGTATTATATGAGGCTGCATTAAAATTTTAGTTGAATATTAGCAAGGCTAGAAAGAACATGAAACAGAACATCAGAGGTGGGTGTCCATTATGCCACACATAATATCACATGGAAAGCATGCCTCCTGTTCTAGTGGGGCCTGGACTAGGGTAGCGGCTCATGCCAAGATCTTTATGTAAAGAGGGCCACATGGTAGTTGAGTGAAATTTGATGTTGGCTTACTTCTTTCAGACATATTTACTTTAGTAGAGGGTTATGGAAAGGTTGAATCAATAAACACTTTTTCAGTCAGCAGACTTGCCAGGGACATCAGAAGTTCTGCTTCATGTGAGGCGGAGCTCCCTCTGTGAATGGAGGCATTCGGTGTGTCCTGGAGGGAAGGGATTCTCATGGCTAATATGTCTAATTTCAAGGTGCCTTCATAAAATTATCGGTGTTTTTCACCTTAATCTAGATAAAATGTTGACAGTCAACTATAAATTTGAATGGAAATCTCATAGTGTATTTTTACATTCATTTTCAATAAGAAATTACAAAAACGGATAATTGGTTTTTTTTTTTTAACAATATCCCATTACTTACACTAGATTAAAACTAATTCTTAGTATTTCTATAAACATTTAACTCTATCCTTTAAGTGTACTATGTCTTCCAGCCTAGAGTTCTCCTTTAATTTTTCTGGACAAAAATCATGTGTAGAAAATTAACTAAAATATTCAAAATAGCATTGTTTTGCTGTATATTCCTTTTTTAAAAGGTTGTCGAGTGAATTAGATGTTAGAAAACCAGAAAGTGATCATGAAAAGTAAAAGTACAAAATGAAGTAAATAGACTTCTCTCTTTAAGTGAAATAATCGTGCCAAAAGTTAAGTAAGAAGAACAATTCATCAAATGAAGTGTATTTTCAGACTCTCTCTGCTCCTGTTCCCCCTCTTTTCAATTGAGTATGCAGGAAGAGTGGCAACCAAACTTTACTTATATTACCTTAAGTCCTGAAGTCATCTATAATCACATGGCAAGTGTGGCCACTCCTTGTAGTTATGGATACCCGCCGTAACATCAGAATTATGAAAGCGGCTATACAGGAAAGCTATAAGGAGTATGATTTTTATGGCATTTGCAAGTTGTTGTTAAAGAACTTTACCCCTTATACATTTGACATCCAGTAACAATTATCAGCTCCAACAGCTTGGCTTTCTATAGACAGAGCTTTCTGACACCTTCCTGGACCCGGTCCAGCTTCACTATAATAAAGTGTTTATTTTATTTCTTCTCTTGTTTTGCTTGTTGGGTCCCCACATCACACAGGTGCACATCAAGTTCTATCATTTCCTCTTGTTCTTGAAATACAAGAATGTGATAGGAAGTACTTAGTGAACTGGAAAGGGCTCAAAAGTAGGTGGGAAAGCTAAGCCGTGACACCATGATTATCACAGCCTGTGGAACCCAAGCAAGGGAAATGACCTCATCCATGATCTTGAGTCAGTTGACAAATGTGGAGACCCCAGCTTCCAGACCAAGGGACAGTCATGCCCAAAAAAACATCACAAGTAACTAGGCTGGTGGTATTAGAAGAAGAGAATAAGATGGTATTATGTTGATCATCCGAAGTACTATATCAAAGAAGAGAGGAGTGTATAAATGGAAAAGATATGTAGAGGTTGGTTTCTTCTTTTGGTGGGGCTGGGGTAGAAATTTCATTAAATTCATGCCTTGTAAGTATAAGTGCTTGAGTTTAATTCCTATAAACTATGTGAAATAAGCTAGTCAGGGTCCCATGAGTTTGTGATCACAGAGAGGGGATGGAGACCAAAGGATGGTTGATCAGCCAGCCTAGCTGAACGAGAGAGTTTGAGGACAGTGAAAGATTCTGTCTCTAATTCAAAATGGAAAGCAGGCAAGCTGACTCATCTGGTTAAGAAACTTGTTGCCAAGCCTGGTAACCCAAGTTGGATCTCCAGAATCTACATGGTGAAAGAAGTTGTCCTATGCACAAAGACACACAACACACATACACACACACACAAAGAGAGAGAGAGAGAGATTAGCACTGTCAACAAATCAGATCCCTATATGAATTTTTATTGTTATCTTCTATTAAAAGATGTATTATTTAATTTTATGTGTATGCATGTACATATGAACATCACCTGTATCCCTGGTACCCACAGAAGCCAGAGAACTGTGTTGGATCCCCTGGAATTGAAGTTACAGATGATCATGAACCAGCAAGGGTGTGCTGTGAACTTGAGTCCTCTACAAGAACAAGAGTTCTTAACCACTGAGCCATCTCTTCAGCTCCTTGTATTCTCATTATACTTTCTTTGCTTTTAAATTGTGCCATGCATTGGTTGACAAATTGCAATCAATAGGGAGTTTTCACCTTAGTTTTCATTTTTACCCTCTCCATCCTTATTTCTACTTATGTAATGAATGAAAACTACGTTTTTGGTTGATTTGGAAAACTGATAATGAGGTGGAGTAAGTGCTTTGAAAGAAGATAATTATGGCCACATATGACTCACAGTGAAACATACACAAGGAAGCCCACAAGAGCCTGCTGGTGAAACAGTGGTTATGTTTTTAAAGTTGATTAATATAAAAAAACATTTTTTTAAAATTATACTTATTAGTCAGGATAATACTGTACAGCTATTTGAGACAATGAAGAAATGACTGAGTGGTCTATTTGAAATTAGGTTTGTGTACTTTTTAAAATCTAAAAATCAAAGCATTAACAAATACCTCCATCATGAATGTGTAGACTGGGAATGATTATGAGTACAAGCAAACTGTCCTCCATACACTTTTCTATCAAGTAAGTAAAATTCTTTTCCTTTTCCTTGGACTCTTATCTGAACAAAGATTCATTTGCCTACAAGTTAATGACACCAGAAATATAGTTTGAAGCATTCACACAGTTCAGACCTTGAGATCCATCTGCTCACTTGTCCTGGAACCCTTAATATTGTCACTGTGAGAACCTAGACTTATGAATAATGAGTTATAGTAGAGTTACGCTGCAGAAGCAGAGCCTCCTAAGTCAATGTCAGTAGAAACGACTTTCAGATGATTACAGCTAGGTTTGTTAAGTAAATGACCAAATTTTTAAAGCTGTATGGTTCTAAATATATTGTACAATAAGAGCTACAGGTCTCTCTCTGTGTTGATGTGTGTATGTGTGTGTGTGTGTGTGTGTGTGTGTGTGTGTGTGTGTGTGTTTGCATGTGCATTGTTTTTCCTAATAAGTTTTTGTTGTATAGTCCTATTCACCTGGCTAGATCTTCTTCTCTGTACCCCTTTTTTATTATAGGCATGTACCACTCTAAGCTCCAAAAGAGTGCTATTTTGATAATTCTATTAGCCAAAATACATATCATTCATGTAACTGTTAAAAACACACTGTGTACTTGGTTCTCTTTATATTATCGTTGATGCCAAAGAAAGAATTATAAATGAAAAAGACACCAGAACTCCACATTTATTTATTAGAAATATTGTTCATGCTTATTATTCAGATAAACAAAATTAAAATGACAAAAACCAAAAAAAAAAAAAAATAAGATGTGTTGAAGGCTGGTAGGCTAGCTTCTATACTGAAGACACAGATGTCGAAAATAGACAGAACATCCCAGCACTTGGCTGATTAAGGAAAGATCTTTACACATAGTAGAGGCACTCACTAGATTAGCGCTGGTAGAACTTTTACAGACCAAGCCAAGGCTCGTGTTCATCAAAAGATTTCAGCATCTTTTTGTATTTAAAAGTTTTTTTTTTAAACTTTACATACCAACCACAGTTCTCCATCTCTTCCTGATCTTTACTAAGGGCTGATCTTTAAAACATATAAAGAACTCAAGAAACCAGACGTTAAAATACCAAATAATCCAATATAAAATTGGGCTACAGAGCTAAACAGAGAATTCTCATCAGAAGACTCTCAAATGGCTGAAAGACATTTAAGGAATTGCTCAACACACTTAGCCATCAGGGAAATGTGGAGCAAGGGGAACACTCCTCCTTTGCTGATGGGACTGTAAACTTGTACAGCCACTTTAGAAATTAGTATGGCAGTTTCTCAGAAAACTGGGAGTCAGTCTACCTCATGATCCAGCAATAGCACTATTGGGCATATACCCAAGGGATGCACACTTATACCACAAGGACATTTGCTCAGCTATGTTCATAGCAGCATTATTTGCAATAGCCAGAACCTGAAAACAGCCTAGATGCCCCTCAACCAAAGTGGAATCAATTTCTGTTTTCAAAGTGGTACATTTATACAATGAGGTACCACTCAGCAGGAAAAACAAGGTGGCATCTTGAAACTAGAAAAAAACAGTCCTGAGTGAGGTAACCCACACCCATAAATCAAATATGCTATGAACTCACATAACTTAAAGCAAAGGATAACCAGGCTACAGCCCACAATCACTAAGCAGCTAGGTAACAAGGAGCAACCTAAGAGAGACAACTACGGATCCCCCTGGGAAGGGGGAATAAATAAGATCTCCTTTGAAAATTGGGAGCATGGTGGGTGGGTAAGGGGATGTGGGAAGGGGATGGTTGAGTTGGGGGAGGGACACAGCGGGAGAGCGCAGAAACAGTTATCTTGATAGAGAGAGAGCCCTTTGGGGGATTAGGAAGAAACCTGATGCTAGAGAATTTCCCAGCATCTACAAAAATGATCCCAGCTCACCACGCTTTTTAAGCATGAGAAAGAATAAAAAACAAGCAAAACAAAACAAAAACGCAATAGAAACATCAAGCAGTTAACCTATAATTCATAAATATCCGCTAAGGTATGTCACTGTTAAACTCCATATGATCAGACAGAAATTTTGAAGTTCCCTGAAGATCTTCCATCTTGTCTGGTCAAATTTCCCCTTATTATCAGTGTCACACTGTATCTTTGTAAGCTTGAGTCTCAGTTACTTGGAAGCTCTTTTCACACTGGTTGGTGGTGCACACACTCTCAATCCCAGCACTGGGAAGCAGAGACGGGGCTATCTCTGAGATAGAGATCAACCTGGTCTGTAGAGCGAGTTCCAGGACCTTTAAGGCTATATAAAGAAACTCTGATTTGAAAAGCCCCCACGAAAAAGTAAAGAAAGAAAGACTTCGCTTGCAAAGTCATGTTGAACATTTTACTTTTATCAGCGTCCCACTGTTCTGATAGCCGTGGAGACTGCCTCTTCAGTGTGTATCAGATACTTAGTTTGCTTCAGCAGAGTTTAGAAGCATTGGCTCACCAAATGGAGGAGGCTGCGACATTTGGAAAAGGATAGCCTAGCAGGGAATATGCCATTGGAGCTGTATGAAGGGAAAAGGGTAAGAATACAGCTGGGGTAGTTTGCTCTACCCTCTTCTCAAGTCTCAAAGTTTCCTTTTCTTTCTCTTAAGAAAACGTTACAGGGTTGAGAGCGGGGTTCATCATGCCAGCTTGTATATGCCGTTCTGTGGGAACATCTTGAAGACTTCATCGCATGCATCTGCCTTGTCACACTGTTTATTTTTCAAACTGTTTGACATTTTCAGCTGTCGGCTGCCTGGAAAGTTTGCCCTCCAGATGCAGTTTCTCTGAACACCGATTTCCATGTGGTCACTTTCTGCCCCCTCCTCAATCCGTGGGCCATTGCCAGACCCCTGGCTAACCACAAAGAAGGTTTTTCTCAGAGATCAGAAACCTCAGCTTTTTGTGAATCCACTACTCCAGGCTGAATGTTCCTAAAGGGTCCACCCACAGGGGAGAGACACTGTTTCCTGTTTTCCCCAGTTCTTTCTACCTACTAAATATCTTACTGTATGCTTTCTTTTATGTTAGAACAAAAATTTATATTAAACTTCTTGAATTAATTTTTTCATTAATTTTATTTTGTTGATAGATAATAATTTTACAACCTTTGACATGCGATGTTTTAATACATTTAAATATTATGGGTGGGGGAAAGGAGAGGTGACTCAGTGGTTTAGAGTGCATGATGCTCTTTTGGAAGACTGGAGTACCCTTTCCAAAAAGGTTGGTGGCTCACATCTTCCTGCAACTATAGTTCCAGGGGATCTAATTCCAAGGACTCTAATGCCCTTATCTTGCCTCTGCTGGAACCACATACAAATACACACCACCCCACATACAAATAATGAAAAATAAATCTTTAATAATTAAATAATTATGGAATGAAAATATTAGTTTACCAAATATCTTCAACATTTATGAATTCAAAATGAAAATGTTCTTATATAGAAAGCATTGACATCACATTTATCACAATAAATTTAACCCATGCTACAGATGTCCTACTTCAAATAGCTCTTCTTTTGCAGTAACTGTTTCTGATAATTTTTCAAAACAAGGCTGTATAACAACTAAGAAAATTATGTTGATGTGTATACCAAAAATAAATTAACAGTAAATAGATGCAAGATGTGTATAAAGAGAACCTGCCCCAAAAAGTACAGAAAAATCTAGTTATTGTTTGCTTGGAGCTGGACAGAAATGTCTTTTACCCTCAAAGGCTTGTGAGATTTCATAAAATTGAATATTAAAAGTGGGCAAATGGTCAGGCATGTTGGTTCATGATTGTAATTCCAGCGCTTTAGAGGCAAAGGAAGGGGCTTCCTAGTTCAGGAAGCCTGAGATACATAGCACGATCAGTCTGGGAATAAAGCTAGAAATTTATGTATGAATTAACAAAGTTTCAAGTGCTGCCTGCATAAAAATTGTTTGATGATTAATTGAAATTGTCATTGTGAAGTATCCTCTGGGCTTTTATGGCTCAGTAATATCCGTGAAGACTGTCTTCAATAGTTAAGTGATTATTTAACCAATTTTTCAAGTTTTCTTTTGCTCCTCAGCAAGCACACACACACACAAACACACACACACACACACACACACACACACACACACACACACACACAAACACACACACATACTCTACAGACTAACAGAGAAAGACAGAGATATAGAGTGAGAGATAGAGATAGAAACATGCATTTATACATATATAAATACACTTTATTAGCACACAAATCTATATACACATAGAGAGAAAATTACACAGACATATACAGTCACTACATACCCACAAGATGATAGGTACAGAAACAGACACATATAAATACACACACAAAACACACACATAAGCATATGTATATACATACACACATATGCAGACATATACAAATATATAAGCATATGCATGTTACACAAACACACAGAGACTCACATGTACAAACACAGAGACCATACATATACATACATACATACATACACACATATACACACATGCATTCACACACATAGATGGACACACACACACACATGCACACACATGAACACACCACTGTACCTGTATTAGCTAGGGCTTCTACAAAGCCTATACAAACCAGTCTTCTTTATATCTTTAATTTGCCCTCATTGTCATTTTTCTTTCTGTACACTCTAGCTTTCTGCATCTCTCATTTGAATACAGGCTTTTTTTTTTTTTTTTTTTTTGTTGAATCTTATCTTGTAAAATTATCCTTTGGTAGATTATGCATCTCATGGACATACCTACAAAGGAAGTGTGGTCTCAGAAGTCTCTTTTCTCATGCTCAAACCTTGGTTTCAAATTTCACAAATGAGGAAATGAATTTTTCTGCAGTTCATTGGCCCCTAATTTTATCTATATTCTTTTCCTCCGATCTCAAAACCTCAGAATGGCCTTTGATCACTGAACAGGTAGAAAGCTCTGCACACAAGTTGAGTTTACTCATGAAGGACTTTGTGTTGCTTTTATTATTTCTGTCTGTGTTCACTAAACATCTCGCATAAGAGCTACTGTGAGAAAGAAGGCAAGTCCTGACCTAAACTTCTTCTCATTCTGTGCAATACATCTTTAAGAGGTTTTTGTGTATGTGTGTGTGTGATTTTTTTTTACTTATTCCATAAATCTTAAATCTTAATTATTTAGTATTTCAGCAAATCTACATTTATAATTTTGATATCAACATTTTTTTTTAAATATAAGATCTGAAAAGTCTTGGATTGAGGATGTGCTATAGTGGGTACAGTTTTCGCCTAGCATGCAGGGAGCCCTAGGTTCAGTCACCCTGAATACATTGTGAGTAGTGGCTTCATGCATTTCATCCTAGCCCATACAAGGTGAAAGCAGGAGGATCAGAAGTTCAAGATAAACCCTCAACTATGAGCTAGAATCTACAGCCTCAGCTGCTGCGTATAACTCTGGAGGAAAAGACAAAAATGAAACACACAACACTTAGAATCTCTTTATGCGTGTGTGTGCCTGTGGTGGGTCAGTGATGTACACAATATCCTATTTCCTCCCTAGAAATTCATGGCACAATAGAATTAAAGACTTGAAACATCCCAGATTAAAGAAATTTTTTAACATATAAACTTGTTTTAACACTGATGTGTGTGTGTGTGTGTGTGTGTGTGTGTGTGTGTATTTGTGCACACAAGTGTGAACTTGACCAGGGACACACATGCTAGAGGCCAGAGACTGATATTCCACTGCCTGTCAGCTCTTGTCTTCATTCTAGTCAGTAGCAGCTGGGAAATTACAGTGAAACACTGAAGCAGGAGAAGACCTGGACGCCAGCCTCCTTCAAAGCACCATCAAGTCACACAGATCTGTTGTTAATATGTGTCTCTGGAGAGATTATTTATCGTACTCTTGCAAGATGGTGTTTCTCACTGAATCAGGAGCTCATCCAATGTCTAGCCAGCTTGCCAGCAAGCTCTAGGGTCTCCCTGTCTCCTCCTCTCTACTTCTGGGACTACAGATGCACTCTACCACATGTAGCTTTTTTTATGAGGCTTCTGGGGACCTAAACTCAGATCCTTGAGCTTCTTAAGAATGCATTTTATAGGCTGAGCTGTCTTCCCACCCCCCATCACCCAATACTGCATAATTTACTAACAGTTTTAAAATCCTACTGGACATGATTGTATGGCAAATTACTAAGCTGGTAAATGTTTTCCAATGCTAAGAATCAGTAGACCTACTTGTTTTTTGTGATCCACAGTAACAGCATGCTGATACACCTCATTCAAACATAGCCATGTTCCCCCTAGGTTGAAAATTTCCCCCTTTATTTAGTCTGGTTGGATTTTCCAAATTACTCTTTCTGATGGTGACTCTCCCTGAGATTCATTTTCTTTTTTTTTTTTTTTTATGATGGTAGAACATACAATTTTAGTTTCAATGGCCAAAAATTATCTCTTAATTTAATTGTTTAAATTTGCAGTTAGCCAAAGTATGATACTATAAGCATCGTAATTGTTTTTGGTCATTTACCAGAGATCCACATAGTAAGCCCCCCAAGTTAACCATCAAAAACTTGAATTTAAAAGGTGTCTGCACATATGAATTCTTAAACAAGCAATAATTGTTGCATAGATACAGATAAATTTATACATATTTGTATATAAATGGTACAGAGAAATGAAAGATTTGAGTATCTCATGATAGAGAAGTCTTTTAAACATACTATAAAGCTATGTTTTAATACTGAATTGTGTGTGTTTTAATACTTAATGTTTTGTGTGTGTGTGTGTGTGTGTGTGTGTGTGCTCACCTGTTAAACTCATGCTAGAGGCCAGGGGCTGATGTCATACTTTTTTCTTTTGAAACATAATCTCTCAATAAATGAGAATATATATGCATATATATGTACATATATAATATACGTATATCTGTGTGTGTGTATATATATATATATATTTGTAAGACATTAGTCAGATCTCTGATGGCATAAAATGAAGTCTGATGGATAAAGCAAGTCATCATCAGGGATTAATCTTTCTAGGAAAATGGGCCAGACAAAAACATTTGAATCTATAATTAGCATCTTTTTAAGGTGCCTGCCATCTGGACCTCACTTGGTTTAATTAGACATTGCAGGGTGGCAGCACTCTTGTAAAAATCTTACACTCCATTAACCTTGACTTTTCACACGTTGACATTTCATGGCCCGTCTTTTCTTTCCTATGGTGGAAAGGCCATGTTTCCATTTCATAGGAGTCTACCTCAGAGTTCATGAGCTAGGCATCGGCTCTTTGGCAAAGCCATGGTGAAGCTCGAGTCTGTAAATGGTAGTGGCCAGGAAAGGTTGTAGGCTGCTAAAAATGGCAACTCAGCAGGAGTCAGAGGATGCACCACACCCTTCCTTTGGAGACATCCAAAAAGGGTGGCTAGCAAAAACTGAGAAGAGAGAAATAATGCAGAAAGATGAACCCAGGTAACACAGGACAGTGAGTTCGCTCACTGAGGCAGCTATTGTCAACTGTGGGCAGCGACTCAAAGTCTTGCTATTTAACAGCTTCTGAAGTTAAAACAGCTTAGACCTTTGCACAAAGTATTCATCATTTAGATGAACTTTCAACATGTGGGTGAAAAAATAAAGCTACCTATATTCCAGGGCCCTCAGCCTAGTAGGTTTCCCTTCCCATCTTCCCTCTTTAAGGGTTTATAATAACCGTTACTTGGGGAGTGTACATATCAATAGTAGAAGTACTCATGGTTGTTCCGTGGCTTGGCTGTTTTACCTACAGGTTTTGTTTTAGTTCTCTTGTTTCTTTGATGCTATGAAGTCAGAAATAGAAATGGTTATCAGATTCAGTACATTGATGTCATGATAATTAGAGCATACATGAGTGTCCTGCTTTATTAACATAAGGAGAATCTATATTTTGGAGAGTATCAAGGATCACTCAAATCAGACTTATATTATAGATGATGTATAAAATATGTTTTAATTGATTTTTCTTTTGATAACTTTATTTCAAATATTATTAATGTATTTTGTATTATATTTACATGATGCTTATTTTAAAATATAAATAAATTATATTATTTCACAAGACATCAAATCCTTTATTCATTAATATTTTATCCATTAATAAATACTTATTATGTCTTGTCTCAGAGTTCTGATATGATTAGAGAGTGTGAAATTTAAGCTTAAATACTTATGTTACTTGCTGAAATCTATACGGTCAATAAAGAATTGCGAGTTAGTCACATAAGGTATTAGCAACTCGATTTTATAAAATATATGAACATTTCAGTATATTCTATGTGGTGGGTGGATGGCACCCTAATTTTCATTTTGTTGCTGTTCTAAAATGCTAACTAAAAGTTACTTGGATATCATAATTTCCCAGGTCATAGCCCATTAATGAGCGATGTCAGAGCAGGATCTCAATTCAGGAACGTAGAGACAGGAACTGAAGCAGAACCAGAGAGAAGCACTGCTTCCTGCCTTGCTTCCCCTGGCTCACTCAGTACCTCTCTTTTGCAGCCCAGGTCCACCTGCCCAGGGATGGCAACATCCAGAGTGAGCTGAGCTCTCCTGAATCAATTATCAATTAAGAAAATGATGCATAGATATACATGCTCAAAGATCAATTAAGTTCCTCAGTTAAGGTCCCCTCTTGCCAGATCAGATAACCTTGGTTTATGTCAAAATTATATTGAATATACAAAAACGAATCAGAACAGATAGAGTTCAAGAAGTAACATATTTGACCAATAAACTAACTCATGCTCTCTAGCTGCAGTAATTAGCTACAATTCATGTATGTAATTCTCCAGCTGACTCCTTGCTTTCTTCAAGTCAAAAAAATAAGTACTGCCTTGAAATAGTTTATTATAATTAGCAAATATGTTCATTACTTATTTTGGCACAATAGTGAGCAAGTCTGAGCTTGCCCCCAAGTCCAAGAGAGAACATTTGGGACCTCAGAGAGTCTGACTAACCAGCTGAGAAGAAGCTTGAGATCAGTGTGACCTGCGTATACGTTTCAGTAAACTTACCATTTAACAGAGGCTGGGAGCAATGGCAGGTAGTAGCCATGTGCACCAGAGTGCAATTTAACTGTTTACAGAGCCCAGTGTACCATGGAAATTCGCTATTTTCAATTTATTTTAGCAGGTAATCTCTTGGTGCCATATGCTACATAACAATCAATGCCAAAGATTTCTTGCTATGAGTGTAAGAATTTGAAGACCTATGCCTAGGGATGGTACTTGATCCAAGGAGGTTTGGATGGCTGCTTCCTTCACCTTGGATGGGCAAGTCACCTACCAAACAAGACAATGTAATCTAGGGTCAAAATAATAAATGGTTGTATGTTTCTTTATTCTCTAAAAGGCTGGATAGGCATGTTTTTGTGAAAGACAGAGAAGAGCTTGAAATCGATACACTTTTTTTATAGTCTTCTATTAATCAAACCATATCAATGGCACAAAGGGTTAGGGGACAGAAGAAAACTCCATGAGCATAGATAATGGTGCCATGAAATCATGTGGCTGAGGGTATGCACACAATAGTAAGGACTGTTGCTGTCAATGGAACAAACCCATGTCTATTTGTTTCCTACCAGAAATGTTTTAATTGGAAATGAAAACCTTTTCTCCAACTGTGACTCATCAGAATATCAAGAGCAGTGTTGATGAGCAAAATATCAATAATGTGGCATTAGAAATGAAAAGTTATCAAGGAGGGCTCTGAATTATTCCAGTGAAATTCAGCACATTAGAAGCAAGATGTCTTTGTTAGGGGCAGGGCAAAAATTCTTGGCCATTCTAACTGAGATGTCAGTTTCGATATGGTCAAAACAAACAAAAAAATGCAATATGGTCCCAGTCTTGGGAGGAGCTAGAAACGATGATGCATTTTACCTCGCTCTGCACGAGCTTCCCTTTTCCTCATCATACTTTGCCCACTTACAATATTCTTAACTACCTATTGATTTTCTCAAAGCAAAGCACTGGGTGTGAAAGCGGACAGGCAGAGAGCATATCAGAGAGAGGGAAACCAGACAAAGCCTCTCCATCTAGCAATACTTTCCATGATCAAGGAAGACTTTAAAAATCTTGAGTATGACACATGAGCTAATCACACCCTGTGTTTGAAACTACCACTCAGATGCTTGAAAACAGACGTAAGGTGCATGACGTGCGTGGATTAAATGAGCTATTCTTAATGAGCTTGCACTCATGATTACATTTTCAGGTGAGAACAGTTTCATTGTTGTTCTGCAGTTTATACATATGCTTCTGTTACGTGCTTAGAAAATCACAATTCTATAAATGGCCTGTATAAGTAAAGATCCCACTGTTCTTTCTAACCCAGGTCTAAGGCATTCTCTGAGATAACTAGTTTTTGCTGTAGGAATTCAGAATATCCTGGACAAGATGTCATAAATTGATCACTCTGCTAGCAAGTATGTTTCGTGGAGGGGTAGTTGAAAACCTGGTGGTACTCCTTTCTAGTCATTTAAACAAACTATATTTGCTTAAACTGAGCGTTAAAAGTATTCGCCAGGTCTTACAGGCATAGTTTTATTTTGTTTTATACAGATTATTCACAATTATTCTACTTTGATGCTTATAACTTGCGGTAAAAGAAATAGCATGGCTGAGGCCTCTTTCAGTGACAGAAATATGAGTAAATCCATGAAAATAAACACTGAAGTTTAGCACAAATAGCATAAAAATATTATTTTTAATTAAGGAAAAAAACCCTAACTCACCCTGCCTATTTCTGTGTAGATTTTTGCCAAAAAAAAAATTAATAAAATGAAGCAAATAATTCTTAAGATTCAATATCTTATAGTTTTTTGCTTATAAGACATTACATGCTGCTTTAGGACAAGAGAAAATTCAGAGTATAGACTAGCTTACAAAGGGTTAAACAGCAGGGTAGCAATGCTATCATTTTTAACAGAACATTTAAACCAACTAAGTACACTGACTACTGCTATTGTTTATTTTCTTTCTGGTCTGGGGATTTTTTTTCCCCTTTTTAATCTGCCAGAGGGGAACCTTCAGGATTTGAGCCTTAACATTGTTTCTGAGACTTGAATTTATTTTTTAATTAGGGTTAAAATAAAAATAAATGCCCACTTTTTGAAGCCCTGCAAGTTTGGGGAGATAAAAACCCCCCAAAAGAAAAAGACTTCCCCATCTGAAAAGATTTAATGCTAATCTGTGCTGTAAAGAAAGTTTTGAAAAAATATAAAACAAGAAGCTTTCAAAGTGGTCGAAGACTAATGTAAAGTGATATATTTTAGACTGGAGAGATGGTGTAACTTATCCCTGTCACTGTTGCCTGTTTATTGTGTTTGTCTGGTTGGCCTGGCAACCAGCTCATGTCTTTTCACTCATTTTATAATGTTCCTGTAAATGTTAGGTAGGTCTGGATTTATTATACACTGTCAACACCTAAAATGGAACCCACTGCTTAACGCAGTTCATTTGGCTGCATGCCCCTGCCTCTTAAAAAAAAAAAAAAAAAAAAAAAAAAAAAAAAAAAAAAAAAAAAGTGTGTGTGTGTGTGTGTTAAGAAAAAAAGAATCCTGTAGTGAATCCAAAAGAAATGTAGCCTAGACAAAGCTAGAAGTTGGGTGGTACAGGCGATGTCAAAGGATCGTTTGAGGTCTGCAGCTCTTGTGTTGTTAGGTGGGAACTTGTGACTCACAGTATTTGTGACTTGAATTTAGAGGGACAGAGTACCAAGAACCATATTTATTGCTGAATTTATCATTCCCAAAGAAACCAGATGTCAATCGCTGTTGTTGGGAAAGGCCCCTGAGCCACCAGAGCATGAATCATAAGGCCATGAGTAGCTGGATGGTTTTCTGTCCTTCTTATAATAGGCTGATTTCATCTGCCTACTGTACGACCACACAAAGCTGATGGAATCCCGAAAGGTAGCATCCCTGAGAAGCCAATTAGAAGGACTATTGTTATAGCTGAACAATGAAGGAGAAATAGATTCACTGTGCCAAAGTACTTCGGAAGTATTAAAGGGAATGTGGTACTCTGGTCAGAACCAATGACAACAAAATTAGCAAGCAATCATGACAATATCAGGCAAGTACCTCTGTTGCCTGGCTCTCTGTTAGACATACACTGAGCCTGTTCAGTCAGTACCCTTTAGTAGAAATTACAATGAGACAGGGATGCATATTTGTCTACAGTTCTGGTCGTATCGGCAACAGATTCATTAAATCCTACTGTCTTTTTGCTACTTGGGATCAGTAGGGTTTTCCTGTCTATCCTTACATCATGGTCACTGTGCATTTGGAGCATGATGATTGAGTGTCTAGGAGAAATATAAAGGTTTTCAGAAACAGTGGCATCCACTTTTAAGCTGTACTTAACAGAACTTTCTTCTAGCATCCTTTTTATTTGTGTGTCTTCCCATTATAAAATATAAGTGAAACCAATGGAAAATATTATAATGAAAAAAGTTACCATCAGCATTAAATTTAAAAGTAAAGCCATTACGTGTTCAGTGTTATGACTTAGGTAATTATTATAGCCATAGAGATTATAAATTACATCATGGTAACATGCTTCTAAACAAATCATACCACTAAATGTATCTCTTGTTTTCTTCATATCTAACTTGCATTTCATAAATTAATCATTAAAAGTAATCATATATGCAAAGGACTTCCTATTTATTTTTATCATAAATTGTATAATGTTTATGGCATGGATCAATGACATATTGGAATATGCATTTTTAGTTATGCCCATTTGATGTGGGAATGGCTTTCTGTATGCTGTGAATATCAATCTTTAAATAAAGGAGCTGTTTTGGCCCATGACAGGCACTATAGAAAAAGTAGCTGGGGGAATCAGAATAAGTAGGAAAGGAAGGGCGGTGTCAGGGACAGACCAAGCCAGCCACTAAAGAAGAAACATGTAAAGAACACAGGTGAGCCATGGGCTACATGGCAGACAGATTAATGAGAATGGGTTGAGTTAAGATTGAAGAGCAAGCTAGCAATGTGCCTGAGCCCAACAGCATGAACTTAATATAAGCATCTGAGTCATTTCTGGGGGCCTGAGCAGCAGCAGCAGGCGGCTAAGGGGTCTGGGGCTGCAGGTCTGTGGGTCTGGATCTCAGGCCGCACGGGGCCAAGAAACCTCATTATAGCACCGATTAGTAATTCACATGAAAACATGTGATTTTGACTATCATATTAAAAAATTTCCCATGTAATAGAAAATCTAACTCAGGGGGTTTCCATCAACATTACTTAAATAAAGAGTCCACGGAAGTAAATTTCAAAAGAATACCAACTCATAAATAGATAATTGCTATTTCATATAAAGTCATTTTCATGGAGGTCACATTCTATCACATAAATTTCCATTATAAAACCTGGGAGGTCTGCCTTTTCTGAGGGAAAATGAGAAATGGACCTGGGGATGAAGGTGGAGGTGTGAGGTGAAGGAACTGGGAGAAGAGGATGGGGTGGGGACTTCAATCAGGATGTTGTTAACATATGAAAGAAAAATAATATTTTAAAAGTAAAACATTAAAAGAGCTTTCTTTAAAATCCTCTACATACTTCTTGTTCCTGCAAATTGGCTTCTCCTGCTTCCCTTCTATGTGTACTCCATTTTGGAGTCAGTCCTGTGACACTGTGTATCTGTCTGGAGGATTGTGTTTCTTCATGTCCCCATTTGCTAGACTTCCTCTGCATCTACACCCACATCATTGTCCAAGGAATCCTACCCTACCCCTCACATGTTGAAATTCAACTCTCTCCCTTCATTTCTCTTGCGCATTTTTATTCTCTGTTTTGCTCATATGGTTATATTTTACCCCCTTCTTAATCTTTATGGTAATTATTACCTGTTTCCTCCATGTTTTTATTTCATTGTTTTTCCTCCAACATCTGCAACAGTAGCTAGTGTCCAATAAGTAATTAGTTTGTAAATTTGTATTTTATGTGTGTATGTATGTGTGTGTACGTCTGAGTGTATGTATGTGCACCATGTGAGTACAGGAGGGAGAAGTGGGTGTTAGATGCCCTGGAACTGGAGTTATAGGCAGTTGTGATCTGACTGATGTGAGTACTGGGAGCCAAATTGAGGTTCTCTGCAAGAGCAGCATGTGCTTCTAACCACTGATAGGAGCTGATAAATATGTGTTAAATAAGTTTTTTAAAATATACCATGGACATCAATACTACAGTACAGAATGGTATTGAAAAACAGTGCTGTCACTTGGCGAGTCCCTTCACAAGGAGCAGAATGTGTGTGGATATGGATTGGAGGGAAGGCATGGAGGACCTGAAAGGTATTGGGGCAGGGAAGACTGTAATCAAAACATATTATATGGGAAAAACTCTATTGTTGATTTTTAAAGGTGGCAAAAGATCTTAGTACTTGTATTATGACTTTGAGTGTGTTATTTGAACTCTCTCAAACTTATTTTTCTACCATACGCTGGACAAATAATCCTCCTTACCATAGGTTCATTTGAGGTCAAAGTACAATCACCAGGTAGAGTATTCTGCCAACAGTAGACATTTAGTAAATGCTAGTTTTTTTAGTCAACATACAATAAATTAAATCTAAGTCCTTTAAAAATGTCACATATGTTATGGAAAGACAGAGCGAAGCTTAAATGCTAAATCAGAAATGATAATGCAGAATAACCAACCAATACATGATCATATATTAAAATGAGACAAGCTACCCATGGCTCCCCTGAGACCCTTAGAATGAGATTAATCCCATCTCACATCAAGTCTTTGAAGTGAATTGATTTATTTATTCAACCTACTGGATTACTTAGAAAAGGTGTCTCATTTGATTTGCCCTTCGAGGAAACAGGTTCTGTTGCCTGCTACTCCCTTAGCCAAGATGAAATCTCTTGTAGGGGCCACGGAAATGCCTTTTCAAAACACAACAATCAGCCTGCAAAAAGCTGATTTCTCTCTTATCTATAGACTCCTATATTAAGAAATTTGCCCACTCTAACAGAGAGGCTTGTCACATCCTACCTTCTGCTTCTCTTCATTTCAGTTCTTGGTAACTACTTCAGTGAACACAAAAAAGAAATGTTCAAGACTCAAGCCTTCATGGCTTCACAAATGAGATCAATTCGTAGTTCTTGGTGACAAGCAGGGTAAATACATGGGTGGTTTGTTTAGGCTTTGTTTTGAAATGACGAAGTAGCCTGTGAAAACAAAGTTTAACAGGCCCATTAAAGTATGCTGTCTCCATCACTAATGTGGACTTTGGTTGTATGCCGCTTGTTATGGACTGTAAACGGCAATGGTGGCGTCTTTTATTCCGTAGTGTTATAAAAAGTCCTAGCTTTGACTGCATGTAGACTCACTGAACTCAGCAAAGATAATGTGCTTATTTTATATTTAAATAAAAGCAACACTTTTAAAATTCTAATGTGCAGATAAACATATTACATTGGAAACTCATGTGCCTGTGTTTAAAAACATGGAAGAATTTCATGCTAATACACATGTTGTTATTAGATGGTGGACTAGGCTGGTATCACAATTCACACATTTTAGCTTGCTTTTGAATCTGTCTGTTCACACAATTTCTGACTGCATGATGGCAGGGCCAGGTTCGTAGAATCATGACTACTCTTCTTAATTACTTCAGAATTTGCTCACTAGTTTGGGGTAATTGGAACAATTTGCTTGCAGAAACCTGTGAGGAATCTGATGTTAATTGATTTTGTCTTGAGTAATCAGCCCCTCAAGAAACAGGACCTCTTTCCCCATCCCCCATCACCATTTCTTAAGCTATGTGCTGGCATCCCATGATCCCGTGGAAAGAAAACACACAGGCAGTTGCCTTGGTATTGACTCGCCAAATCAGATTATGCCTCTGACTCTGAATAGAGAGATTCCAAGAATTAGCAGAGAGGCCCAGGGAAAATACTGAGAATTATGAAATGTCATGAGAAAGATTTTCTGTGAAAAGAGCTCTATAAAGAAAATGAATTTATGTCACGGTTCCCCCTTGTTTGGTGATGCTACTGCGTACCAGAGCAATGCAGAAGTAAAGTAAATATTCACTGACTGTAGCATCAGTTGGATGTTTAGGGGTATCCTCATCATGCCTCCTTATCATACCTTTCCATTGATAATAATGTCCTAATTTCTGATTTCTCTTTCTATGCTGCCTTTCTGACAACTTCCTGCCCTGCCCCAGAGAAAAACAGATATAAAGGCATCTGTATGTGTGTGTGTGTGTGTATATATATATAAGACCTAGTGCATCAGCGGGTAGACTTTTAAAGTACCTTTACATTTAATATCCTATTTTCACACATATGATTCAAAAGGCTCACAAGTGTTTTAATGGGAGTTGGGAAAGAGAGGAGAGACCCAATTAGAGTCATTTAAATAACACTGTTTTTTCTTAACAGACTTAGATTTTTTTCTACCTGTCAGTCCCTGCCTTTATACTCTCCCCTCACCTCTGTTTCTCCATCCTTCCATCCTTTCTAATTTAATTTTGAAACCTTTTTTATGTGAGAAAGTCACACTTAATCTTCGTAATAAAATTCAGGCGTTTGGTGGACGTGCATGTGTGGACGGCTGCATCGGTCACTCCAGGTCTTAGAGTCTTTGGATCTGTACGTTGTAAAGCGAGAGCTGACTGAAGGTTTCACGGTATCAGCACCCATGGCATCCCCAGATGAAATCTAATTTGGTCATAATGGGATCTCTTTTGTTTCAGTTTAAAGTTATTTCTCTCAATAATTATCTCTTCTTTTTCTTTTCTTAATCTCCTTAAATGTTTAATCTCAAGAGTTCATATAAAGAGTTGTGATGTAAGCTTTTCCTTCTCTGGGAAATTTAAGTAAAATTAGCATCGTGTTGAACTTGAATCTTTGAAAATGTGAATGAGTCCTGCTTTGCTGGTATATTATTTGGTAGAAAACTTTTAAGACATAAACTTTTAAAAGGTATAAGTTTGGGACATTTTAGGATATTCTAAAAAATCAACTTCTGGTGTACTATTTTTAAAATCTGTTATAAATCCATGTTTGTAGCTAAATATCATGCACATTTATAATTTTCATTTTGACTGCTCTTCAAAGAAGTGATTCACATCATACAAAGTAAGAGAGCAGCTTTTTAAGGATCTCCAAAGCACATGATGTCCATCCCATGTTTGCCCTTCCTGGTCTTTAAAATATCTTAGTTTTGTAAGCAACAGCGGATATTCAACTTTTTTTTCCCTCCTTTTTCAGTGTTCATTGATCTTAAGCTTCCTCTGGAAGATACTTTTCTTCTCCTTGAAGTATAAATGTATTCTTACTAATTCTTTGGAATACTTTTAACTTAGCCTATTAGTGAAAGTTGGCTTTTCTATCTATTATTATTCCCACTTTGAAAGACTGCTTAGCTTGGTGTATGATTATAGGCCCTTGATTGTTTTTTAAGTTCTCAACTCAAAATCTTCTACACTAAATCTCCAGCACCTTATAGTTTTATTGTTGCTTTTAAGCAATCTGTCATCAGCCTGCTTCTCGTTCCTTTATCAGTGAGATATCCTTTTTCTTCACTAACTGTGCCTCTGACTTAAAATAGGACATTTTAACATAAATACTTACCTATACAATCAAGAATATCTGTAAGAAAAAAAGCAAGATAATTTAAACTCTTCAAAAAATATCTCTTATGTACCTTATTTAATTTTATATAAACAGATATTTAATATTTATTTAGCACAGAATACATATGTATACATGCTGTCTGTAGACACATGCATAGATTCAACCCTTTTTTTCTGTATGAATCTTATTTAAACAAATAAATAATGGAAATAATGAACAGCTCTTAAATATCTGGCTCTCTGAGGGTGTACTTATTTACAGACTTGAGTAGTTTAATAGCATACCCAGAAGAATATTTTTAAGGAATAATCACCCTTGCATAATGCTATATGATTAGGCTATGAAAACCCTTTTGATCCATAGCCAAGTTTTCAACCCAGGGAAGGGACTCTGAATGAGGATGTATGCGCTGGGTGCTTAACTCAACCCAACTTTACCACTTTGGGTGGCTGTCCATGACATCTTACGCTGTTTACTCCACATAGAGACCAGTTGTGGAAAGGACCAGCAAGGAAGAACACAGAGGTTTGGATGCAGTTCAGAGAGAAAAGGCAATGATTAAAGGCCAAGAAAGCCAAAACTTTGAGAAAAAGATAAAAGGGATTGGGTTTATGCAGCCCAAAAAACACTAAGGAGCCATTTAATACTATTTTTTTCAATTAGTTTAATGCAGAGGTTGTCATGAAACTTATCCAGAGAATATAGCTTTTGTGCTTAAATTGGGCACAGTTTGCCATGATTAGCTTTCTAATGATGGCTATTGGTCAATGTTTTATGTTCTGGACTGGGCCAGAGACCATGTAGGCTTGCCCAAGTCACGACTGTCAATTCCATACCTTTACCTAGAAATTTAGCTTTGATGAAAATACTAATAGTGTATTCTTGGGTTTGTACTTTTTTCATGGGTTCTGGGGATCGATCTGAATTCAGATCCTCATTGTAAATACTCCATCCATTGAGGCATCTCTCCAGCCCAGATCCATTACTGAGGGATAAAATGATTTTCTGAAAACTAACTGCTGAAAGTTAGTGGAAGGATCAATTTATGTGATCATTGTGAGAATCTGAAGTGCTTTGTTACTGGGTTTCTCTAGACCCTGAGTATATGAGCTTTCTCTGTTACAATGAAGGACAATCAGCAAAAATGTTTGGATACCTATGAAAATTTTCCTAAGTCTAAACAATTGAAAGTTGTCAACATAACAGATGTTACTAGTTTTTTTTCATGAAAAATTGTTTCATGTTCAGTTGATTTGATAAGAAGGAATATGAATAAAATAAACCAGGTTTTTAAATCAAGAGATCATGTAACTAATGTGCTAATTTACAATGTGAATTTTCTAAGGAGGTTGCAGTAGGAAGTCATTCCTAAATATATTCTCATGACCAGCTTGCACCGTAAAGATAAATACAAATGGAACACACTGCAGATGAATACCAAAGTTATGGTCATGAGGTTGATTCGATAGAAATAGATCCCTGGTAGTGAGATTCAGTTGTTATTGAGGGAGACCTAGGGGCAGAGCTTTGTGGTCTCAGGTCTCTAAATGGGGTGTGGCCAGTTTTCATTGAGAGCCCCCTTGCACACTGCCCTGGAGCATAAAGCTCTCAATTCCTGTTCCAAGGATACTGCAGCGAGAGGCCTAATAACAATACATGCTTGAATTAGGATATTACAACATGGCGGGAAAGATGGGCTAGCCTGGAAGAGTTATAAGGGTGTTGAACAGATTTCTAAATGGCTGAGATAAGGGGTAGGAAGCCAACCAGAGGAAAACTAACTCCAAAATTTTAAGTGTAGGTGATAACAAGAATGATACCACCATTGATGGAAAGAGGTAATCCTGCCAGCTAATGCATGTAGCTGTGTGTGACGGGTGGGAGCAGAGAATGAACGCCAGTATTTCATAGGCTCTCATGGCCGTAAAGAACTCGCAGGGCATAAAGGTCATGTTTCTGAATGGAAGAAAGCCTGTAGTTAACTTTGCTCAAATGATTAGGGACACTTTTGCACTGATCTCTGAAAACAAGGAAGGATCATAAAAATATTACTCCAGGTCAGACTTTGCCATCTCGGAGCAAACGGGCATCTTTTTATCCAATTTGTTAAGATCTTTCTTCTGTTAGATAATCTTCACATATGAAATTTGTATTGGAATTACAACACTGATTTTTATCTCCCCTCTCTTTTCTGAAATGTTGGGATTCTCCAACACATTTCATTGATCATTCTTTTCCAAAACATTGACAGTTATGATTATTAAAAATCAAAATTCCTTATTGAACGCATTTCTTTGGAAATGACTTTAAATCATCTGACAGGTGATCATTGAGAGCATATTGAATTCTCTCAGATTATACTTTTACAAAAATAAGAAGGTCCATTTTATTGTTGATGGCAATTGGGTCTAGAGGGTTATGAACCTGGGATAGTAGCAAATATATTATTTATAAAGTACAGCAGTCACAAACTATTTAATATCTTCTATGATGATATCACTAGAATGTCTGAAAACATATTATGCCATCAAGGCATGCGCATATAGTATACGTGATGTATTATATCTACAAATTTATGTGTAGAAGTAGGGACCACAGGAGGACATTGGGAGCTCTGCTTTCTCACCCTCCGTTTTAGTCTCTTGAGATAGGACCTAGGCTGGTTTTGGACCTAGGCTGGTTGGTCGTCAGCAAGCTCTAGAGATCTTTTCCCACCATGTCACATATGTAATCACACCAGACTTTTTACATAGGTAAGTACTGGGGATTTGAACTCAGGTTCTGATATTTGTACAGCAACTTCTGCTATCTGTTGAGTTATGACTCCAGTCTTAATTCATCTTTTAAAAATTCTGTGTTTTAAGAGTACTAGCCCTATAGTGTAGTAGTGATAATCATAATAAAGAGTATATGATTAACTGATTCTTCGTAATTGCATAGGGTCTTATTTTAATAGATGATCTTAAATAATATGTGTGCTCAGTTGCCCTCTGGGGTTATCAAAACTGAGCAAATTGAGATCAACTTTTTTATTATCCCATAAATAATACAAAAGAAAAGGGAAGTATAAAGGAGATTCATCATTGCACCACTTAATATGTCAGATCCCCAAATACATCATTATTGTGGAACACACGAGTAATTGGGAACCATCTGGCAGAATAATCATTCTGGTTTTTATTTAGTTGGAGAAGATGAGCCTTACTCATTTCCATGATGTCAGGGACAGAGTTTATAATCATCTCAGGTTGACACTTTCGGGAACATCACACACTTTGACTTTTTCCCATCCCCTCTCTCATTTCCTAGCCCCACAGCCAGACTAAAACAACAACTCATTAGGGAAAGGCAGGGACACTCAATCCAGAAATCTGACCATTAATATAGAATAGCTGGAAGCAGCTGATGCAACGCTAAATCTGAAGTATCTTTAAGGAGCAAGGTTCTTAGGGACCAAAGCAAGCTCCATGCATCAGTTTCCAACTTTGAACTGTAATAAATGGTCCACAGGCCTAACTATAATTCTTGCTCGGTGTCTAACTTTTATTACACTCCCTCTACTCTGTGATCCTACCTATTTATCAGAGCTTTTGACTTTTTAAGCAAGGCCCACTTACCTCTTTTCTCTCTCACTGTAAACCTATTGCCTCTGTTTTCATGACCTCATATGGATTGTCTTGGTATGTTATTGACTGAAACATTCTTTCTGGAAGTTGATGTGATGAAGAGCATCATATCCTCCAATATTGTGTTTCTTAGTTGGTCAATACATGTGTTTGAAGACCTCCCCAGCCTCTATAAGCCCACTAAGCATGAAATCTAAGTTCAAATTCAGATTTGCCGAATCTGGTGATTCATATCTGTTGTATAACACCCCCCCCCCCCCGTTAAACCATAAGGAACACTTGGAATATTAATCTGCATTATGCTTCTGGTTTAAAGAAATAACGAACATGACAGGTAAAGAAGATATTAGGGAAAAACATTCACAGTTCTGGCCCTGCACACTTTGGACTTTATGGTTTTGGTTTCCAGACTTTTATTTTCTAATCTGACATTTCCTGATAGTCCAATTATCCTGAAAGACATTCTGGAGCATTGCAAAGTGAGTAAAGCCAGGATAAGAGCACTTCAAACGTGTTTCTGAGGTAAATGATAGAGAAAGCCCAAAGTTGCAGAGTGCCAGTTACAAAATTGGTAATCTGTAATTACCAAAGGAGTGGTTGGCATTTTGCCGTTGTGGGGGCTGAGTGAGAAATGGATCCAGGCTGATCTGCTCTGCAACATAGAGATGGAGCACCTAAGCTTGAGGACCAAGTGACAGAACAGTTCCTTTGAAAACTGACTAGAAGGAAACCATACCCCTTTTTCCATTACAGAGAGATATTGAGCTTAGTGATTTTCTGTGATGTAAAGGTTACTTTCTTCGTGTCACACACACACACACACACACACACACACACACACACACACACACACACACACACACACACACAGAGGAAGCAAGGCATAGTACTCCATCAAAACTCCTGTGATTCAGCCAGTCCTTCAACATAGAAGATGCTACCAAGTTGAACTCAACAGAAGAGGCAAACCCATTAAGGACTGATTGATCTTGGAGCTGGAAGGAATAATAGAACTCCCGCAGAGGTCCCAAGTTAGAGTCTCAGCATCCATGTTAGCTTGTTCACAAACTGCCTGTAACTCAAATTCCAGGAGGACCAGACTCCCCTAAACTGGAAGATCACCTGTGCTCACAATACATGCATACATACATAATTAAAAATTAAATATTTATCATTTTTAAAAGTTGGGTGTATTAAAATAAGTGTACTTCTCATCTACTTGCCCCATATACCATCCTCTCTTATTAACCCCCCCTCTGGCTGTGGTATAAATAAATATGCTTATGATTTCTTCTTGCATACGGAAAAAGAAGCAACAGTAGAATATTCAGCATGAAGTTAGTCCACTACTGGGCGCCAGTGAGTGTTCCATAATCTTAAAGTTAGTCTTTGTGTAACCTACCTTGTGTTCATCAGCATGTAAAAGGCCAGACATTTCTTAGTTGTAGTTCTGCATGAGCAAATGAAAGCCCTCCCCAGAGGCTGAGCATCAAGGGGTAACCAGAAGGGAAGAGGAAGCTCTGCTGTTGAGTGAGAGCTAAGTAAGAGATGAGGGTGCTGTGCATTTCGTCTAAGTCCCCCTTTAAGCCAATTTTCTTTTCCAGGGCTGCTGTGTTTTGAGGGACATTGTGGAGACTGACTGATCAAACTGCTACATTTGTTTATGTTTTTGCAAAGTTTGTTGAACTGGGTGGTCAAAGCTCATTGGGGAAAAATAGAAAATTGACGACGACCGTGGTTAATTTGAAGCCTCATCTATTTGCCTATTTACATTAATTTTTATTTCCAAGAATCAAGAATGTGCTCCAGTTTTTACTTTAACCAGGGATCAATTATAGCCTGTGATGTCCTACTGGAAAAATGGCACAGAGCAGTACACTTACATGTGTTTTCCAAGCGAATGGCTCTCTCTTCATTAGTTCAGAGTAATATTTATGACATGTTTATCTTTCATGACCTTTATCATCATTTTTCTCTCATATTGGCTACCAACAACCCGGTAATGGCTGTTCTGTCTTTTTCTCCACATTCATTCTTATGTGTATTGATGATCAGACTTTTATATGTATCTAATGCCATCTTTAATAGAAAAAGAGAGAGAGAGAGAAAGAGACCTCTTCAAAGAAAGATTTATTCGGGATTGTGGTGGAGGCTGGAAATAAAAAGCCAATGGTTCTAGAGAGCTGCACATGCAGGGGACCTGTGTTCAGTTCCCAATATTCCCAATATGCATGTCATGTGGTTCACAGTCACCTCGAATTCCAGCACTTTGGTATTCATCCAAGGCATTTTTCTAGCCTCAGGTAGGGCTTCACTCATGTGAACATGCTCCCTCCTGGATATACATATAACCTAAAAGGAAAATATGTAATTTTAAAGATTCATTTGTTTAAGCCTACTAAGACCTCTTACTGCTGCCTGAATGGTTAGAGGTTGATTACAATACATTGTATGCAAATACAAAACAATACAAATGAAGCAAAATAAAAATACATTAATTTTGCAGACATCTCATTTGAATCTCAACACGCTGTCAATTAAATATTTGATGTTTCTCTTTAAGATATGGGCCTTATTATAAATTCATTAGGCACATTTTTTTACTTTACTCTACCCGGTAACCTAAGGACCAGAGCACCAGGAGAAAACTTTTGTTAAAGTATATGAATATAAATATTACAGTTTTAAAAGTTATAGACACTTTTGTATGCCCTGGTCTTCCAATTTAGCCCTCCAAGTTATTGTTATTATTAATGTCTGAGGCACTGCTTGACAGGTCTGTAACCGAAACTTGCTTT
This sequence comes from Phyllotis vaccarum, assembly GCA_033318265.1. Lineage (NCBI taxonomy): Eukaryota > Metazoa > Chordata > Mammalia > Rodentia > Cricetidae > Phyllotis > Phyllotis vaccarum. The sequence continues at coordinate 10,148,640 of JARWLC010000008.1, forward strand.
GAGCTGATATGTGTCCTGGTGGCCTTGTTTTGCTATTCATAAATATTGCAGCCAGACTTTTAATGGACATTTTAGGCGAAAATAGAACTGGACTGCTAACATTTAATTTTCTGTGTAAAATAAAAGAAGTCACACAAAACCAAAGCATTGGCTGGGTGCATTTGGGGAGTTCCCAAGGGGTATATATCACCCTGTGTGGCTTTCATTTTCTTGGTGAAAATTGATTTAATGTGTAACATTATTAGATTAATCAAGTTCCTTTGGAAGAAGTGATCTCGCTAAAGAGAGTTTTGTTGGACTCCGTCCCTCTGCTGTATTCTGGCCTTTACAGGAGTTCTCCATCACGAAGGAAAGGGGTGGGGGCTGAAACCCCAAGGGTCTCCAGTCTTAGTACGGAACCAGGTTTTATCCAGCTACTCCCATGGGAGAAAGGAAGGCTTCTTTGCAAAGGTATGCCTCAAAAGTTCAAGCAACCATCCACCCCTCTTTCCTATCTACACGTTCTATTTTGTTCTGTCATGATATATAATGAGAAGCCTTGTGCACTGAAAGATTAACTTTTATTTGCGTTTGGTAGTAGAAGGACAATCTGTATGACTTGCTATCTCCTGGATGTCCTGAGACATTACAATGGCAGGAAAACTCCATATTTTTTTATTATTATTTTTTGTAGCCCTTCTCAGTTTGATTCCCAAAAATCCAAGCCAGAAGACCTGGGTTCAAATGTCAGCCTCCTAATTAAATCTTGTAATCAGTTCAGCTACTCTGTCGGCTTCATTGTTTCTTGGATGGGACTATTAAGACTACCTATGTTCTTGGGTGTGTAGGATTAAACATTTTTAGAGATATAATGAGCAACACTTAAGTAACAAGAAAATATCTTTAGCTTCATTTCGAGATTTAGAATTGAGAAAGGAATATACTTTTAAAAATTTTTTATTGTTTAGAAATTTTATATATGTATATATTAATATTTTGATCAAACCCACCTGATTTGCTTCTCTCTAATTCCTTCATTGCCTCCAACACTTTCTTCTTTCAATTTCATGTATGAAAATGTGTTTGTGTGCATATGTATGGTGTTTTGTGTTGATTTTTATTTCTTTATATATTTTATCTGCCTGACATTCAATGTAGCTTTTATTTTTGTCTTTCTAGACAAGTGTAAACCTGACTTAATCAGAACTACAACACTGCTTCTGAGACTCTACCACCATGCTTACAGATTCTCTCAGCTGTGTATTAAAGTCTCTAGGTTTGATGATAAGCAGTCTGTGAGGAAGGGCTTAGCAGCAAAAATGCCTAATCCTCTCGCAGTTTATAGAAAATGAAGGAAAGACATAAAAATAACTGTATGCATAGATGATGAATGGGTACAGGATGGATTTAAAGCTATGGATCCACCAATGACTTTATCTTAGAGAAAGATTGCTTATTCCAAAATTAAGTTAATTAGGCAAGGTTCAGAATGAGCTAGAGGTTTATAAATACATGAGCCAACCTTAAATTCACTCTATGGTTTATAATAAGATTATTGTTTGCAGATATAGCAAAAGGGTAAAGAAGTATGTTTATCATCTAGCTTTCCTAATTTTTCTTTTCCTGGGTGATATAGCATGTAATTTATGGTCTAAATAATACAGGGGAAGGGAGTGGGCTGTAGGTTTTCTGGCCACTGGGGTTGGACTCTTGGTTTCTAAGGTTACCTTCATGAAAGGGGGGTGCTGTCCTTTTGGAGGTAGGACCGGCAAGGGGTGGTTGACATTTGCTATTTCACAAAGTAGCAATTACCTGATAACAGAAAGCGGTAGGGACTGTGACTTGTTAGCGCTCATTTCAGAGGTGCCAGGTCTGCTGTGGCCATCACTGTCATTAGGGCTTTAGTGGGCCGAGGTCACTTTGGTTCACGTGTTTTATACATTGGTCGCCTTCTCCTTATGACTGGCCAAACAAACCTTTTTATTTTTGCACACGTTTATGTTGATTTTGTGGTTTCTGAAATTGGATTCTGGCTCCTGGAGGCCCCAGTTTCCACAGCAACTGGAGGTCTTATCTGCTACTGGTTCTTGGCAAGCAGACAACCAGGCCTTTCAGTTTACCTTGGGCATTTTTTTTTAACTCTTAAAAAAACCCTTCTTTTTCTTCACCCCAACTTTTCCTACACCCTGTCATTTAAACATCACATAATTAATTGCGTACATCCTGTGCCACATGCAATTGCCACAGCTTTGAAGTCCCAATAGATCATTTTATAGAGAGGTGGGTGCATTTTAAGAGGGGAGGTTGGGGGGTGGTGAGAAGAAGACCTGGCGCCAGGGCACGGCTGAGCCGTATGGAGCATGCGTGGCCTTGCCCAGGTATGATAGAGAGACCTAGCTCTTTCTGTTGGCTTTCTGCGTTTCCTTTCCGTGCTGGATGTATAGGGAAGAAGACTTCAAGCTCTGGATTGTTATTTCTCTCTCTGGAGCTATTCCGTTTCAAAACCAGCATAAACTGCCTCATTTGGTACTGACGTGAGGTTCGGGTGGTTTTGTTTTTATTTTTGATTTTTCCCATTTCAAACTGGAAAAAAAATACGATTTAGTGTCACGTCATTTATTGGCTGCTACTGACCCAGAAGCATTAAATATAAGACAGAAATTTTTAAAAATTACCCATTTCTGTGTTTAGACACCCTTGCATGATCTCATCGGCTAATCAGCGTTGTGTTTTGTATGTGTATATATATATGTGCATGTATATATATATATATATATATATATATATATGTATATGCAATATTTTCTCAATGAAAATATCACGTTTATGAGGGTAAAGACTTAGTGTGACATAGATAAATGCTCCCCCTTAGAGGAAAACAGGATATACATATTTTTTTAAATTATATTTATAGTACGTATGTTTAGATGAAGCATGTGTCTATGGGATTATGGAATGTGTATTTATTTGTGTGTGTGTGTGCTGTGTGTGGTGTGTGTGTGGTGTATGTGTGGTATGTGCGTGTGGTGTATGTGTGGTGTGTGTGTGCATGTGTGTGTGGTATGTATGCTGTGTGTGTGTATGTGTAGTGTGTACTGTGGTGTGGTGTGTGTGCTGTGTATGTGCAGTGTATGTGTGTTGTGTGTGTGTTGTGTATATGTTGTGTATGGTATGTGTGTTGTGTGTGTGTTGTGTATATGTTGTGTATGGTGTGTGTGTGAGTGTGTATGTGTGGTGTGTGAGTGTGAGTGTGTATATAGTATGTATGGTGTATGTGTGTTGTGTGTGTGGTGTGTATGTGTGTGTGAGTGTGTGTGGTGTATGTGTGTGGTGTGTATATGTTTTGTGTGTGTGTGAGTGCGTATGTGATTGTGTGCGCCAATGTTCACATGTGAAATTGAAAGAAGAGCATTTAGGACTCTCCTCCACTTTATGTCCTAAAGACTGAAGCCTGGCTGTCAGACCTGCATGCAATATGCTATTGTCTACTCAACCATCATGCCAGCCAAAATGTTTTAAGGGGGGAAAATTAGATTATATTTTTCAAAGGTTAGTCTTTAGGATTTTATTTAGAGAGAGGAAATAGATGAATATATTTCATTGATTCTTTTATTGGGGAACTACCCAATACTTTCTCAATGAAGAGAGTCCTGCTTACTTCATGGGGTGAATGTCTGATTCTTTTCTTAATAAAAGTTTAATGATGCTAGAGATTAATATTGCTCAGTTTTATACACTTTTTTGTATCTTTTTTTTTATTAGCATTTTTGAACTCTTTGGCTTTATTTCATTGGATGTCGCTTGCAACCACAGATCAAACAGGTAAATATTATTCATCTGACATTTCTAAACAAGCTGCTTTCCTTAGAATTTTTGCCTGGTAACCCATTATCTCAGGAATCTTTGCTTTCTGCCAGAGAAATAATAGTGGACATAATATTATACTTTGCTTTGGGAAAACTGTCAAAATTCTTAGAGCCTAAGTCTTCCTGTCTGTAAATGGTAAAATAAATAAATAAATCATTTATACCCTTTTATTATCATTCTTTATCTCAATATTCAGAAAATGTGTGAAGTATTGCCTCAAACAGTGAAACACATTTATTCAGAGGAATATAGTTAAGTTATTACCAGGTCATAAACTCATACCATTCTTTGGTATATCATGGGTAATAATGTGAACATATTACTTATGCAATCCATTTGGTTCTGATAACAGCCATAGAAGGGAGATACTATTAGATTCTAACCAGATGTAGTTCTTGTTGGAGTCACGCATCACACTTCTGCAGAAAACTTACACCTTAGGGTGGCATTTAGTTTTCTGATCCAGACTTGTAAAAAACCTCTAGAGACTTCAGCAGCACATATAGCTCATTGTAAATGTAAAAAAATGTATTGTCCCCAGTGAGTGCCTACAATTTTCATTATTGTGAAATTGTTGGAAATAGTCATTCATATAGTATAGATTTAAACGTAAGACTGATATCTTGGAGAAGTGGCCCTTGATGGCTCTGTCCATATTGATTAAGGATTTTAAATAATACTCTCTTTTATTTATTGGAAATAGATATTTTATTTTATTTTTTTGCCAGGAACATAAACCCAAATAAAGAACTAGGCAATTAATGATTAAAAGAGAGAAAGTTGGTCTTTTCTGGGTACAAATTCCATGAAAGATCATCCAACCCCTGGTGGTGAGCCTCAAATACATATAGATCACTAAGTGGACTTGGCAAGGTGTGTGTGTGTGTGTGTGTGTGTGTGTGTGTGTGTGTGTGTGTGTGTGTGTTATGGCATGACAATGATTAAAGAAGAAGTCATGCTGAAGAGAGTTCATTTAGAGGAGGCGGAACATCAGAAGAGGTGAAGCAGGCAAAGTTTGAGGTGACAATGATGTAAATATAGTGATCACGTCTAAATTTTTCGAAAAAAAAATGTTTTTAAAGGGTGGATAAGATAATAGTAGGGTTTTCTTTAAAAAAAATTTAAAACCATGGAAAAATATTTTCTCCCTCCAATTTGGTTAATTTGTTTACTACAGTAATTTTAGGCATTTCCAAAAACAATGCTTTTCTTATGTCTCTTCTTTCCTTTTTCCTACCTTTCTTCTTCCTTTTATCTTATCTTCTCATCCCCACCAAGGTACTATTAGCACTTATCATTCTGGTCGTGTCTCCTATGTACTTTCATATATTCATCCTCACCTCTCCAGTTCACACACATATAAACATTAAAGATTATGATTGACGTATGAGAGACAAATGTAACTTTTGCCCTCCTGAATCTAGCCCACCTTACAATCTTCTCTGATTATTCATTATATAAGTTTATTTTATAGATATGGATGTTTTGTCTGTACGTAGGTCTCTGTACTGTATATGTGCCTGGTGTGGACCAACATCAGAAGAGGGCATCAAATATCCATGGATTTTTAATTACAGATAATTGTGAACAGCAATTGGGGTGCTTAGAATTAAATCTGGATCCCCTGGAAGATGGCCAGTACTCTTAATTACTGTGCCTTTTCCACCCTCTCTACATTGTTTTTAAATAACAGATTTTTCTTTGTTTACCAAAAGTGAGTATAAATAAGGGTAAAGAGGGATGTATATTATTTAAAGTGTTTTGATGTCCTTCTGTAGCTTCCAGGATTTCAGAGTCACCGTGTCATCCTTAGGATCTTCACTAGCATCATCCTAGAGTCTTTGGATGCAGAATGGTTGGGTAATATTACTTCAAAAAAGGCTTCTCTTCTTGAGTGTCCATTTCTATCTTCTACTATAAGAGATTTTCCAAAATGTGCTTACATAGTTGTAAATCTCATCTGTAGAGAGATCCTGACAGCAAAAAGACCTTTGTGATCTGAACATGTTTAGCATTGAGAGGAGGTTAAGTTAGACATAGCCAGTCCAAACTCTCATTTTATGTAGAGTCCCATCCACTGACTCTAGAAGCAAGGCACAGATGAACTTGCCTTGTGTGACTGCCTCTCAGCACCATAACAGAGCAATTTTCTAATTACATTCATATGGAAGACAGAAGGGATTCTTCCCAAGCTAGGTTTCCTATTCCATTTAAAAAGATGACATTGACTACAAGAGCCAATGTCCTTCAAAAACAAAGTTGGAGAAGAGAGAAATAGACAGAAATAGACATATGACTGCATTGAAATAAAAATCTACCCAGGGGTGACAGCACCCACAGAAGGCTGGGTCCTTTCACAATCACCATTAATCAAGAATATGTCCCACAGACTTGCCTAATCTGATAGAGAGATTATTCTAATTTATCTTTTCTTTTTCCCTGATCATTTCAGCTTGCATCAAGCTGAGATAAAGGAAAAGGGGAAAATGAATGACCACTTCTGGAGGGTGTAATCCTCTTCAGGGCCATCTTCCAGTTATCATGTTTTCTCTAGGACCATCACAGAGCTCAATCTTTCTTATAATGTAGATTTCTGTCCAGTTATTTTTAGAAAAGCCCTTTCTGGTCAACCTGTCTACAATACGGTTTAAATAAAAACATTTCTCCATTAGCTCATGTGTTTGAACACTTGGTCCTCAGGTGACAGTGTTGTTTTACAAAGTTGTGAAAACTTTACAAGGTGGGGCCGTCATGGAGGAAGTTGATCACTGAGGGTTGGATCTTAAACTTTGTATCTGGACATGACTTCCTGTTTATTCTTCACTTCCTGACTGTAGAGGTACATGGGGCTCTTCTTCTTCATTTCCCTGCCATAACAGACTGTACTTCTTGGAACTGTAAATGAAAACAAATCCCTCATTTCTCAAATTTCTTATCAGGTATTTGGTCACAATAAGAAAAACAAATGATACCATATCTTAAGTACATCTCACCAATTTCCATGCATTTAGTAATCTTTTATTAATTTGTATTATTTTATGTATTTGTTTGTGAACATTTAGTTTTTTAGATTTATTCTAATTTTAATGATGTGTGCATGTGTCTCTGTGACTCTATGCCACATGTGTGCAGATGTTCTTAAAGGCCATCAGGGAGCATCTGAGTCACTGACACTGACGTTACAGGTGGTTGAATTCTTTTCAGTGTGGTTTCTGGGAAATGAACATATATCCTCTGAAGGAGCAATGAGTGCTCTAAGACACTGAGCCATCTCCCAAGCCTTATGAAATGCATTTTTTAAATTAGAAAGAAGACTTATTCATTGTACATTCTGGTAAAATGAAGAATGGTTAATTAATTTGTTTAAGAAATGTTCATTTACCAAGCTCTAGCCATGAATTAGGCCATGCAAAATAGCCTAGAAGTATGATGATGGGCAAAATAAATTATACCAGGTTAATACATTGTCTGTTTTCAAGTCTAAAGAAGAAAGGTGAACTAAAAAATTATAATAGCAAATAAAATACAGTTTAGAAGGTACTAGTGCATTACATTTGCATAATTTTATGGACCACTGGGATCATGTGTCAGAAAAGGTTTAAAGGAGAGTACGATGTCTAAACAGAAATCAGGGAAAAAAAAATAGATATCCAGGTAAAGTCTAAGGACAGAATCTCAGGAAAGGAGATTACATTTCTGAAGACATCAAGCCCAGTGATAGAAAGCAGTCTTGTCTCTTCAGAATACCCCCGTTAGGTCAGGAGAATGGAGGAGGGGCATCTACTGGAAATGAGATCACGATACAGTCAAAGGTATTTAGTTACTTTTCTTGTAGCTGTGAGAAAATCCTTGATTGTTCAGCTATGGATGAAACATCTATATTCCCACTTCCCTTCGCATCTTTCCACAAGGCTCAGGAAACATCATAGAAGGAGATGTGGACAAAGTGTAAGCACCAAAGGATGGAGGAGAGTGCTGAGACATGGTTGTTACTCTGTGCATGTTTGGTCACCTGGACAAGGTCACACAAGTTAAAAATTCCATCATGTGAATGGGAGAGGTTCTAAATGTCCCAACCACAGCTGTGCAACTATGGGTAGTTATCGGCTGCTGGGGGATGGAGAGTCATTTTTCTTACTGGGTGTGGTTTTCTAATTTCCAGTGAATAGCCCCACATAAAAGCAGATATGAATGGTTAATACGCTTGGTAGATAGTGTATGGGAAGAGCTATGTGGAGTGCCTGTGGAGAAGAGCAGAAGGGAACCTGAAGGTTTGTATTTTTCCTTATTCTTCTCACAGTTGGTCTAGTCAAACATTCCCATTCATCTACCCAAACATGTATATTAACATCTTGATGTTATTTAATTTGGACGCCTCACTTTGAAGTCCGTCACTTTCCTATGCTAATTAATTGTTCTGGTAACTCTGCCATTAGAATAATTACATTTAGAATCAAGTCTTTTGTGATAAAAAAAAAAACCCTCTGCTTTCCATTTCCTTCTTTATAAAACAGTAATTATACTTGTGTGTGTCTCCAAAATCCTGTAGTAATTGTATTATTTTAATAAATATAAAATGGCCAAAGTAGGGTCTGACACGTGAGAACCATATAGAAGACATAATGACTATTAGTAAACCAGGAGCCAGGGATAAAACACACCTCAACTGTAGGAAGACCACAAACAAAAACCACTTGTGTATTGTTTCTGAAAAAGATGTTAATAACTTTTATTTTCATATTTCAACAAAAAGTTTAAAAGCCTAAATTCTGGGGGGGGGGGTAGAGAAACTACCTCTGAATAGTCCCAGGAGGACTTCATTGCATTGCTACTTTTGAGCACAGTGCTTAATGCAATTATTTAGCTATACTTTCTTTCCATATAAAAAATTGGCAGTGATATCATCTAGCCGCACAGACTCAGGCAAGATAACTCATACTTCATTTAGAAGGAAAATGTCTCTTAGGTAATTGTTTATTATGTTCTTGCTAACAGAGAACAAGCTTTGTCCCCAGCTTTAATAGGCACTGTGCCCCACATCAGAGACAGGCTCTTCAAGAAGGTGGGGTGCCTTTAGCATGGGTGAGACATGCTCCATTCCCCTTCGCCCCTCCTTCCCCCACCTCCTGTAGAGGCTCTATCTGTAAAGTCTATGAAGCCTGGTAAGTTCTCCCCATCTCCAGGTGCTTCTCCAGAATTCCGATTTAGAACAAACAGTTTTTGTGTTTTGCAGGTGTTTTATTTTGAGCACAGTTTCCCTATTCAGCCAGGCAGCTCTCAAATTCCAAATTTTTCTGCTCTAGACAGATTTTCAGATGGAATCCTAAACTTGGTCTCCAAAGCCTCTTTTAATTGGTCCTTACTCCTTCCCTCTCCCCTATTCCATCTGTGTGTGTCTGTTTGTATGTGCATGTATTTCTGTGTGCATGTGTATTTCTCTGTGTGTGTGTGTCTGTGTGTGTATGTCTGTGTTTGTATGTGTATGTATTTCTGTGTGTGTGTCTGTGTTTATGTGTGTGTATTTCTGTGTGTGTGTATTTCTCTCTCTCTCTTGTATGTGTGTGTGTGCGTGCGCGTGTGTGTTTGTAATTGTGTCTCTGTGTTTCGTTCCTCAGGATTTAGCATTTTGGTTTTCCAAGACAAATTTTTCTCTCTGGCCTGGAACACACAAGGAGGCTTGGCTAGTTAGCCAGAGATCATCTGTCTCCAGTTCTTCATGGCTAGGCTTTACTTATCTGTACCACCAAGCCCAGTCTTATCCCCATCATTCCAATAGTCAATCAAACCCAAGTCTTTGGTCTTGGCCAAACAGGAGAACTTTGTCACTGAGCCCTTCTACCCTCATTCCCTTTTTAACTGTGCATCAGTCTATTCTTTTATATAATGATGCTACATATGGTATAATGTATGGTATGGTGCATATATGATATATCATGTTAGAATGGTACATTTCATCTACTTGTCAAGCTCTCTCTGGACTATGGGCTTCATGCTTCCTGGTTTGAATTATTGCAACGCTTTTCTTAAAGTTGGCCTTTTCATGGCTTCCCCTTTACTTATGCATCCGAAGAAATGTTAAGTCCTTGGAGATGTGATCCTAAATAGCTATCGTCATATTGGTGTTCTGTCCCTTACCTGTCCAAAGCTTTGGAATGACTATAGTAGATAATTGTCCTTTTTCCATTTCTCATATCTAGTCATATACATTCACTCATATACAGAGATAAATACTGGGAATGTTCATTTCTTTCACACCTCACATATACTGGTGGTGTGTGTGTGTGTGTGTGTGTGTGTGTGTGTGTGTGTGTGTGTGTGTTTGTGCATATGTGATTCTCATGCCTACATGTCCTCACTGGCTTCTTACAGTCTGTTCAGCCACTCAGTAATATCAGTTGCGCAGGACTCATCAGTGGGATTCAGGTTTATTAGCTTTGGCATATGGATGTTTAGCACATGGCCATGTGTTTCTCACAAACTGTAACTTATAATCTGTCTATTATAACTAAACGACACACATTGTGGCAGTCATTTTTCCTAGCACTATTCCATATCCCATTTCTTTTCAGAGGGTCTGTTTTTATGTCTGTTTCCACCCAGGGTTCACTTGTCTATAGTAACACCTCTTTTATTTTTTTTTAAACACTCTGGAAATATGGAGTGTTATCCTGTGACTGAAATATTCCATATTTTTCTTCAACAAAACACTGATTGTCAACAATCTATGTTCGTCTTTTTTCCAACTCTAGCCTTGAGCTAGTATCAAAATCTTCATGAATAATTCGTAAATAATTAAATTTCTTATTTTTTTCTTATGTACAGGAGCAAGGTAATTTTGATCTCTGGGGATTAGATTATCCTTAAATGTTCTGAGTTAGGCACTCTCTTTGCAGATGTGGTTTCTCCAAACGTGTGGACTGATAGGACCCTGAACCGCACACGGTCTGTGTTTTCTCTATAAATAAAAAACCTACGAAATTTCAACAAGTCAGCCCTTACATGCCACATGGAGAGATGGACGGTAAGCCACATTAACACACCAGTTCTCCCAGTACACAACCACAAACACACACTCTCAAAACAGTGTTTTAGTTTGTATCAACACAGTATGTGGCTACTGATAAGTTGATTATCTCTCAAAAAAAATCAATATTCGTGTAGTTATAACTTCTGAGAGTAAATGATCATTATGCATTATAGCAAAGAAAAAAATTTTAAGATAAATATTTACTGTTTTGCTTCCATGCTAACAAAAACAATGTAGTCAGCCTTCTACCTGTGTATAAAGTATAAACACACATAAAACATTTAGTTTTGCTGCTTCAAATGACACACAAGAGAAAAAAATACAAAAGCAACCACAAAGTATAAATAAATGTATAAAGGTAGATATAACAAAGGTGGTATTATTAGTCAATTTAGAATAGCAAATTAAAGACTATATATCTTCTATAACAGCAATTTAATTGTATATTTCTGGATTTTAACAGGTATCAGTAATATGTACAATCTTGGTCAACCAACCATGGATCTGTAAAGATTACAAATATTCTTATTAAAAATTTAAAATAATTAATTTTTTATTCAGTTTGTGCATTCAAAATAAATCAATAATTTTACCAATTGAGACCTATAACCAAAATAATATTTTGGAGACTATCTAGGCTATGCTTATTCTTCGTTTTCTGTATTCTTGAAATTAAATTAATTCTTTTATAAATAAATGAACCAAGCAGCTGGTCATGTAGCACTATTAAACATCATCCTTAAGGAAAAAGTCTGATTCAATCTACTTTGTACACAAAAATGTCACCCCTGTTGTCCTTGCAAGTTTTCCAAAATTTCTTCTTTGGGAACTATGATTTTGGCTTTAAGCATTAACTCCAGATCTAACAAGCTATCACGAAGGTTCTGCTATTTCCCTACTGAAGACTGGTTGGCAAGCTTCACTGAATAAGGAGTAAAGAACGGGAACAAGGTTTTGTATAGGAAGAGATGCTGAGAGTCTAGGGAAGGTGTCTATGCCACAGTGAGAAGCACCTTTCTCTTCTCCATCTTTCTTCTGTGACTTTAGTTGAGACTTCACCATTCCTGAAATCACTATCACTCTTGCGGGACTTCTTGCTACCCTATTTATGTCTTCTGTTTTTCTCCATCTAACATATGTCCAGGCACAGCTAATATCACCTTGATCAACTGCCACTATTTTATCCTTTCTATATAGATTTGATTTTGTTACCTCAATATTACTAGGGCTAATAAACCTTCTTTTTCTGTTTCTGTAGCCTTAAACAATGTACCATCTCTACATAGCTAGATATATATCATTCATAGAAATGCCGACTCTACATGTTCTAGAACATAGTGTCCATTTTTAACCTCCAAAGGAGAGGTAAAATTGTGCTAATTTGCAAGTCAATGAGCCCATGATCATTGTGTGTACAGATTCTGTGTTCAGTTTACATATAATCATTTCTCTTATTCTGTGCATTAAATGTCCTAGGGCTCTTTGAGGGGACACTTATTTTGTTCTAATAGTTTTCCTTCTGCATACATGAGGCTAACTTATGGAAAAGCTTGTACTAAGAATTCTGGTATCAAACTTAATCTAGAATATTAAATCTAGCTTTATCAATGGTATGCCTGACATTTAATCTATTCTGTGTGTCCAAATATATTCTCAGTTTGTTGAGTATCCAGAAAGAAGCCATAAATGACATGAGGAACTGGTTGCCTCTGGAAAACCAATACCAATTATACTTCTAAAATCAACATGAAAATGTTCCTTATTTCATAAATTATAAGAAAGAGTCTTGGTTTCTCTTTAAAGCTTATTGTATTTCTGAACCTTTACACTGTTGAAATTTTTATCTGAATAATTTCTCTGTGAATTACAAGGTTTGGGGCAATGTATTTAGTTAGTATCTATTTGATACCAGTAGCTTGCCTGTAAATAAGACTGAAGAGATGTCTTCAGAAAAAGAGCCCTCTACAAAAATCACACTGGTAGACATTACTGCTTTAACCTAAATACATGGGATAATGTAAGAGAAGGTGGACTTTTTAGGATAGATGTAGGATGGACAGAAGCAGGAGAAGGTAGGAGAACCCAAGTGTTATAGATAGGCTTAGACAACACAATCCAAGAAGCTTGAATCTGTCCACAAATTATCATGAACATATTCTGCTCAGATTCTAAATGTGCCAACAGGTGGCCCATAATTCTTTGAAATTTCTTTATAATTTATAAATTGTTATGAACAGGCCAGTCATTTCCAGAAAACGATATTTTGTGACATTTCTCTGTAGTCTTTGGTTCTTACAACCACTTTTGCTCACTTTTTTGCAATGATTCCTGAGCCGGAAGAGTAGGGATCTAAATGTACCATTTGGGGCTAAGCAGTCTACAGTCTCTTACATTTGGCACTCTGAGTCCATATTTGTCTATCCATTGATCATCATCTATTGCAAAGAGAAGCATCCCTAGTGAGAGCTGTGGGCCATAATGAGCTAATTACATCGAAATAAATGTCACAGATGTTACTAGGTTTTCTCTTCTTGTATTATTTAGAATGACTAAGAGACGTGACAGTGGATGCACTAACTAAAGGGCAGAGTGTGTGAGCCTTCTGTCCACATCAGCCTGTCTCACCCAAACTCAGTTTTGACTCCACTCCTAGCCAGGTGATGATGAACAATATCTGAAGACACTTCTAGTTATTCTCTCTGAGGTGATGACATTGATCACTAATGGCAAGAGGCCAAGAATTAATGCTAAGCATCTTTTGGAACATTAGACATCTCCCATAGAAAAGAGTAATGGGATCTAACATGTCAATCACCTGTAGTTTGAGCCTCGGTCCACTAACGTGAGTGAATATCTCCAGTCCCACTTACTCATTTCGCAAAAAAACAAGACTTGGTACTATCCCACTTCACACCATCCAACATTTCTTTAGGTCCAACTAGTTTTGTTATTTGCTATGAGCCCTAAATCACTAGCTTGTCTATCTAGAAATACCATGATAGCTTATTTAAGATTTTGTGAACAGTTTTTCTCTGACTAATTTATTCAAATTATGCTCTGTAGTTTTTAATCATTTTAAGAATACATTTAGGGCTAGAGAGTTGCTCTCAGTTTAGATCACTTGTTCCTGCAGAGAACCAATGCTTAGTTCCCCGTATCTACACAGTGGTTCAGAATAACCTATTGGTCAAGTTCCAAGGGTTCTAATGGCCTCCGTGGGCACTGAATGCATATAGTGTAGTGCATGCCTGCAGGCAAACATCTATACACATAAAAATAAATAAATATCTAAAGAATTTATATATACTTTGTAGGTTCTAATTGCACTATAGGTCAGAATAATATATTGATCTTTTTCCCTGAAATCGTTTCATGAGTAATATTCTGAGATATAAGATCCCAGGGTTATAAAAATATTTGCCAAACATTTAAAAGAATTGTGACTATGATAAAAGTTTTTGTTATTTTCTGAAAAGTCATCTCCTCTATTGTCCACTGTGACCTCATCTCAGAGGCTCATCTACAGAAAGTTCAGTGATTGTGGATAGATAGTAGGGACAAGTTTCTTTGAAAATTTCCTGGTTGATAGTGGCAAGAGATGAAGGGAAGGAGAGTCTGTGTTCTGCTTTTCTCTCTTTCCCCTCTTTATCCTAAGAAGAAGAGAGACTAGAAAGCAGTAAAGGGGAAGGCATTTCCTACAGGTAGCCTTAAATCATTCAGCACGGCGGTCTTCAGGGAGCAGAGTGGTTCCTCTTTCCTTTCCAGAATGACCTCTCCAGCTAAATGTTCCTCATCCAGTGCTCAGTGTCTTCACCTGAATCTCCAAGGATTTCCAAGTTGACTTGAGCCAATGTAACAGTAACCTCACTTCTGCAGAAACGGGTCTTGACCCATGCATCACGTTCAAAGCCTCCTTCAATGGCTCCCCAGTGGCGGAGGCTGAGGGCTCTGTTTTGCTTGTGATAATGTGCTAATCGCCAAGACCCAACATAAATTCTCTTTTTGTATTGTCATTTGTCAAAGTCACAATGAGGGGCTGGAAAAGAAAAAAGAAAAAGCAGGGAAAGGCTAGTGACAGAAAGAAAACTTGGCCTTAGTTTTATTTTCTCTCCCACAGATCTTTCCCCTCCCCTGTTAATCTGTAAAACATCTGATGGTACAGAGAGGGCACTGCACACAAATGAATAAATAGCCCTGCATGCTTTCCCCCGATGGTTTTGTTGGGTCAACATTTTAGACAGATGGCTAAGTATAAAAAAGAATGAAGATAATTTACCTTAAAGTCCCCAGTTGAAGCTTGGGGCTTTGTTGATATATTTTCCACAGTTCCATTGAATGTTCAGAGATTTGTGGTTGGGTGAATTGTCCTCGGGATCACTTTCTTGCAAGGTCTCCTAAATGTGTTACCACAAAGGTATCAAAGACAAGGAATATTGTTTTTCATTGCAATTGTTTCGGAGAAAGACAATCAGTGTCAGATATTGGTTTTATAGAGATTATACTTCCTTTTTGCATTTTTGTTAATTCCTTGATACTTTCTTACAATGTATTTTGATCATGTTCGCTCTTCTCCACCTCCTCCCACATCCATCCCCATTTCCCACTCATCTTTGTGTTCTCTTTAATGATTCCTGGCACATAGTAGCCCCCACGTGGTAAACCCAACATGGCACAAGCTTGTGTAGCTACATAAATCTGTGCCCACCCACTCTCTTAAAATGAGCCAGAATGTGAAAGTCTGCTCTATTGTCACTCTCCTCTCTCCTCCCCGCTTCATCCCCCACTCTCTCTCTCTTGGCAACTCCCTTAATAAATTCTCATGTGGAATCTGATAGTATGTCCATCTACATCTCATGTGCAAAGCTAATACTCTGTTTTCCTGTCTTCCTTCATGTCTTTGTACCTTTCTTTATTTCTTCCTTTTTTTTATTTTTTTTTTTTATTTTTTTTTTTATTTCGACCCATCAGCTCGCCTACTTCATCTTGTGCTGACCAAATACTCTTGGATGTGTCGCCTTCTACTGGAGCATGATTCACTTACCAAGAGCTATGCTCCTGAAAAAAGTGATGTTCATCGCTCCAGGCAGCAATCAGTGGTTAATAGGCCTAGAGCCTAAGGTGGGAATTCAAGCTCATCTCCTTTCTCCATTCTGGGATTTTGTCTGGCTTGAGTTTATGCAGGTCTTGTGCCTGCTGTCAACACTTTTGTCAGTTTATATGTGCAATTGACCTGTGTTTCTAGAAAGCATCGTTTCCTTGTAGTTATTCATTACCTCTGGCTCTTACAGTCTTGCACCCCGTTATCCACAGTGATCCATAAATGCTGGGAAGAGTGAGAATAATATAGATATCATTTTTAGGGCTGAGCATTGCATAGTCATACATTCCCTGCATGTTGACCAGTCATAGGCCCTTGTGCTATCATCATCTACTAAAGACAGAAATATCTCTGGTGAGAGGTGAGAGATTCACTAATCTATGGGTTTAATGGTAAGTCATTGGGAGTCAGCTTAGCACTGTGGCCATTTATAAGAATAGTAATAGTAGGTTCTTCCCTAAAGCCAGTGTAATCTGTCTGGCCACAGTTTCTTGGTCCCAACAAGAGTGGCAGATGTGGGTTTTATCTTGTGGACCAGACCTTAAACTAATCAGAAAGTAGTTAATTACCCCCTTGATGTTTATACCACTTTTGCACCAGGGGACATGTCTTATCAGGTTGTCATCAGTGTAGTTCCAAGAGTTCACAGATGGGTAATGCGGATGATGACTCTTCTCCTTCATGAGTGCTCATAGCTCCTTCCAGCTCTGTAAAAGCTACCCAGTAGTGATGGAGCTCACAGGTCATTGACATCTTGACTTTCCCATCTTCCTTAATTTAAATATATGCTGTCTTCAGCAATGGTATCATACCTTCAATTTTGTGGGAGAGTAACTAAGAACACTGGCAGCAGCCTATAACATTTTGGGTCAATTGGACTCTATTGGCCAACAATTCAAAAAGAGAAAAAATAATGCCTGGTTCTGAGTTTTTTATTTCTTAACCTGCTATACTTCTCTGACATGCTTTCTCACCTCCGCCTCTAGGCCACTGGTTCTCAACCTTCCTAATGCCGTGGCCCTTTAATATAGTTCCCCATGTTATGGTGACCACTAACCATAAAAAATATAATTTGTGCTACCTCATAAATGTAATTTTGCTACTGTTATGAATTGTAATGTAAATATTGATATGTAGAATATCTGATATGTGACCCCTGTGAGCACAGACAGAAAATCACTGCCCTACATCAATTCCACATTTCCTATTTCATTATTTACTTTTAACCCTTCATATCACCATATTCTTCTGCTGTGAGTTCCCTCCACCATGGCTCTTTACTAATTCTCCAATATCTATGTGTCTCTCAAATGAAACATACATATGTGAGTGACATTTGATCATGAATGGATCAAAGCTGGTCTCCACAGGTGAGGAAAAACATGTGACATTAACCTTTGGGGCTGGAGTTATCTCACTCAGAATAATTATTTCCAGATCTATCAAATTAGTTTGGAATTTTATAATTTTGCTTTCTATAACAACCGAGAAATGCTCTATTGTATAAATGTACACATCTACATTATTCATTCATCAATTGATAAAAATCTAGATTGCTTTTATTTAAGATCAACAATTAAAAAAATATGAGACCTCGTGAAACTAAACGGTGTCTGTTAAGCAAAGAACACAGTAATGTAAGTAAAGAAATAACATATAGAATTGAAAAAAAAAAACCTTTATCAGATATATACCTCCCTGAAGATTAGTATATAGAACTCAAAAAAACTAGTCATCAAGAAAACAAGCAATCTAATTTTTTAATTTGGTATGCTACTAAATAGAATGTTCCCAAAAGACAAGATAGACATCTATTCTTGTGCCTGATTCCTCTTACTTGGCACAGTGCTTTTGAGGCTCATGTGGTAGTGAAGGTGCCCCATGACTTGCTAATAAGTCATACTTCAGTGTAAGACCACATATTGCTGAAAGTATTCTTCAGAGAATGGACATGGGCATGTGATTGTGTTATCAAAAGTATGTGATGGTCCTGTGTCGACATAATACCATGCAAGGGACCTTGATCTTTAAGTTACCAAGGCAAACACTGCTCAGTGCCAAAACCTCAATTCCTTGCCTTTGGGTAAAAATTTCTTTGAACACCCATTTCCAAGAAGCCCTAAATACTGATTTTTTCAGAGCACTGTAAAAAGCAAGGAAGTCCACAGGCTTAGCCCATGCTTTCTTGTATAGAAAGTCATTGATATGACCGAGTTTTGTCGTATTTCACATTAACATTTTATCTTATTGCCTGATCAGTGCTCTTCTGGCTGTTTGGGGGATAGCAAATAAATAGAAAATGGGGAGCCTAAGTCAGGTTTGAAGCCAACCAAATCAACTTGGGAAATGTTGCATTAGAGACATCATTTTTTTTAGTACACTTAAAATTTAGTTCAGGGCAGAGGAAATGACTGTCAGTAAAGTACTTCTCATATAAGCAGAAGAATATAGATTGGTATATCCCAATACATAAGCTATTGAGTGCAAAGCATGAGCCAATAGTTTCAATTGTCTGTCTTACTGGACAGCCTAGCTTGTATAAATGTGAGGAGTTACTGAAAAGATACCCCACACTGACTTTTAGCTTCCATAGTCATGCATGCATTTGTATACTGTACACCAAAATATTCCAGCTTCCCTGGTAATATAATTGTAATAATTAGGACCATGGTTTTATATTTATATCCAAAAGATTTTTATGCTAAACACAAAATGAAAGTAAATAAGCTGCCCTGGATATGCCTACAGGGAAAAACAGAAATAAGCTTGCTCTCCCCCCTCTTTTTCTCTCTCTCTCACACACACACATATACACACACACAAACACTTAACACATGCATATTAATTTAGAGCAAGGAAAATGTAGTAGTATGGACCAAAGAATACACTTCAACACTAACAAGAATACATCTCTTCAAAAGAACATTTCTAAGATACTTTGGAAACCAAAGAACTAATTGAAATAATTGTGTTGATGTAAAAAAAAAAATACCTGTTCATTGAAATGGTGAAAATGTAACCACAGAAATTGCTTTTGAAAGGGGGGTGGGTGTATTTGTCTTCCTAAAATCATAGAATCAGTAGGGCTATCTATTGAGTTCTTTTCAACCCTTACTTGATCAAGAGACCCTTGTACTTTCAAACTGATAGACAGAATAGGTATTAGTCCAACAAAGAAAAGCTAAAATCCAATTGTTGTCATTAATAGTGAGAAGAAAAATAATAGATTTACAGAAAATTAGACCCCAAAAGGTGAAAGTAAATAGAAATAAATTGAGGACTCTTAATGATTTCCAAAATCAGGGATATTGCTCATCTACAACCCATCATTGGTATAAAAAGCCATGAACTAGTTAATTTTCTTAAAACTTTAGACAGTGATAAGGACTTAAATAGTCCCAGAGAATTCTCTGATGAAGGTGAGAAAGAATTAGCTTTGGTGGAAAAGAAACTGCAAGAAGCGCATGTGAATTGCCTTGATCTAGACTTCGATTGCATACCCTCTAAACATTTTCCTACAGGAGTCATAATGCAAAGATAAAATATTATATTGGAATGGATATTTATGCCACATAGGCCAAATAAAAAGCTGAAAACATATATTGAAAAGATTTTCTGACCTGATTTTTAAAGGCAAATTAAGACTTCATCAATTGACTGGAAAGGACCTGCAGAAATTGTTGTACCATTGACTAATGAAGAAATTGATTGATTATGGGCAGTCAGTGGACCTGTCTAATTGAAATATATCTTTGTATACCTACAAAAATATAACCAACAGGACTATAAGTTTGGTTATCACAGGTGACAACCAATCTACATTTCCTAACTACACACCACAATTTTAAATGAGCCACATAAGCATCATACTTCAAACAAGAGTATAAAGATACATGCAGGACAACAAAATTGACCTCAAATTTGCATCAAAAAACCAAGTGCACACCAATGCAAAACATTTTGAGATTAACAGATGATTTTTTGATCAAAGTAAATTCAGTAATCTATTTTTTTAAAAAAATAACTCATATACCATATCCCCTTCTTCTTCTTAAGAAGAGATTAACTATGACCATTAACCATTTATAATGAAAACAAACATTTAAAAACAATATTTTGGAAATTTGGGAGTAGTTTTACATTACTACTTCTTGCTGATTAAGGGCACTGGTAATCTTTTGAGCATCCTGATGCTGGATCATCTTAGTCTGCAGCCCTGAAGCTGATGTGATCATCTCTTCCCATCAGAGAATTTTGAGGTGGTCTTGGTTTATGAAACCATAAGAGCCTGGAACCAATTCACAGTTCTCATTTGTGGAAACAGAAGCAGAACATCTCTTCCAAAGCAGTGTGTTCTTAGAACCAAATTTCAAAGTCAAGATACCTTTAAAATATGTATTCTTGTTTAACTTAGCAGCCTTTGCAATCAATTGTCTTTCTGCAGTTAGCTGTTAAAAAATTGAAATAAAACACAATAATAGCTATAATTCAGACTCAGTGTCTATTTTCTATCTTTATGTGACTTATTATATTTTTATTACTTGTGGTGGGATTCAGGTGTCAGCTGATAAGGTCTGTCAGATACCATAGGCCTGTTGCCAATATAATGGATGCTCCAATGACCAACAAAACCATAGGTGATGGTCCAGGTAGCTGTGTCACTGTCCTCTCCCAAATTTTGGAAACTACTATTCTCATGTGCTTCTGACTTTCAGGTGATACATTTGCCTTCTCAGGTCTTGAAGGGGTTGAAGAATAGGTATTTAAGGTTACTACCCTATTATCCTTTAGCAAGGAACATTCAGGTGTTGGATTTTCAGTTTCCCAGATGAACATTTTGAAGTAATTTATACACCCTACCATCTACCAATATTCTAGAAATATATGATGTATTTATATGTGTTAGATTTTGGTTGTAGTTTGTGCCTTATCCTCTCCTAGATACTACTTCATAATAATTCCTATTGTATATAGTCTTAGTTTATAACCTTCTTAGTTAGACTAAGGGGGAGATGTGGTGGGATTCAGGTGCCAGCTGATAAGGTCTGAAGCCGCCTATCCAGGGTCTCGGGCTCTGGAATGGGGAGTGGCCAACCCTATTCATAAGGGGCTGCTGGGATCTTGGAAAGCCCTGTTTCATGGTTCCAGACTGCTGGAGAGACCAGTTTAGCATCCATCGTCCACCGCATGGATAAACCAGTCTATCAGGCATCTATATAAGCTCTTACCTGTATCATAAGTGTTGGCTTATATTTTAATAAATATTAATCTTCGATTGGTGTATTTAAGAGAATTTCCGCCGTCAATTACTCTCTCTTTTTTTTTTTAAGACTTTCTCTACCTTCTTTTTTTTTCATTTTGAAGCCTATGTACATTTTACACACATTGTAACCCATTTACGTTTTTTCCATCTGAATCTGTTTTATTGTGAATCCTTAATCATTTTCTAACCAGAAGAGCCTTTAAAAATCTATACTGTGCAGCACTGCTTTGCCTTCTGACTCTTCCTCACTCGGCGGCTTTTCAACAAAGCAGAGGTTCCAGAGTGACACTATCTCTGTACAATGACCCACTTGATATTCAGTTTGGAAGCTGCTCTGTTTCTGCTCTAGAACCCTTTCTAAGCTTCCTCAGGTGTTTTGTGGGTATCCAGCCCACGTTGATATGCCACCTGATACATTGAGGTTTCTGGCCTGACTAGCTCCACGGTTCAGACGCACCTGTTGCCACTTATCTGGACCAACAGTCCCAAAGACCCAATGAATAACTCAAACACATATTAACTTCATGCTGTTTGGCCAATGGCTCAGGCACATTGCTAGCTAGCTCTTTGATCTTAACCCATTTTCATTAATTTGTCCTGCCACATGGACCATGGCTCACCTGTGTTCCTTACATGTTTCTTCTTTGGGCAGATGGCTTGATCTGTCAGACTCTGCCCTCCTCATTCCTAAGCTCCTGACTTTGGCTACGGTGTTCGTCAAGAGTCAAAACAGCTCCTTTATTTAAAGATTGATATTCACCGCATACAGAAAGACATTCCCACATCAAATAGAAGTAATCCTTATATCAGATACACAGTGTCAGATCTCACTCAAAATCCAAGTGGGATGCTTCAAGGAGCAGTCACCTTATTTTCTTAGAAGTCCAGCTGTGAGATATAGGTGGTTGTCACTGCTAAAACAGACCTATGACGACTATCTCAATCATAGACTGATGCAGAGTTTTATAAAGATTGTAAAAATAAAGAGAAGGGCTGGAGACAAAGCTCAGGAGTTAAGTCTTGCTCTTTCAAGGGACCCAGGTTCAATTCCCAGCACCTACATGGCAGTTCACCACTGTCCATAACTACAGATCCAAGCCTTCCAGTGTTCCTTTCTGACTTCTGTGGGGACAGAATTCACAAACTACACAGGCGTACACGTAGATAAAACACTTGTGTACATGAAGTAATGCATTTTTAAAGCACAAACAAATTAAAAATAAATGGTTCCTGACTAACATGGTCCCTGTTTCGACTTTTAAAAAATGGCTTTTTGGGTTTTTTTTAGAGCATTTCCCTTTATTTTTTCCTTTTTGCAAACCCCTCCAATGTTCACTCATTTCAACTTTGTTCTCTTTCAAATTCATGGCTTTGTTTTTCTTTATTATTGGTGTGTGTGTGTGTGGTGTGTGTGTGTGTGGTGTGTGTGTGGTGTGTGTGTGTATATGAGTGTGGTGTGTGTGTGTGGTGTGTGTGTATGGTGTGTGTGTATGAGTGTGGTGTGTGTGTGTGTGTGTGGTGTGTGTGTGTGTGGTGTGTGTGTGTATGTGTGTGTGTGTGTGTGTGGTGTGTGTGTGTGTGTGTAATATTTTTAATCCTCACCAGAATTACATAGGGTTTTTCTTTTAAAAAAAATATTTTTATAGGGCAGAAATTTTCTCCTGTCTGGTTAAAAATAATCTTTTTTTTTTTTTAATCACTGGGCTATTTCAGTCATAGTATACTATTGGTTGTAAAGGACCATGTTGTTTTGCTAAGGAAACACGGGAAGCTGCCATTTAAATCTTTTCCACTGTCCTTCACATAAGCACTATTGTATGCCTCGTATTACCACACTGAAAACCCAGTTTGTAGAGCCTAATTTCATTTATACCATTAAATGGATGGTTTTGTAAGTCATATTGGCAGTACCGGAGCTTCCAGTTGGGAACAAAAGGGAACACAATACTCCGAAGTCAGCTAAACCAAGCATCTCCTATCTACCTAGTAGGAACCATTGTTAACAACTGTCATTTGATATGAAGCTGCTGTGCACAATGTGACCCTGAATGTAAGGTCCCTCCTCTTACTGAGGAAATGCAGTTCTGGTCTCCAAAGCTTAACAAGCTGTTGTTTTATCGTCAGAGCTGAACGCATAGCATCTGAAATCACTGTGTGAACTTGAGCTCCTGCAATGACGGCTTACTCCCCATCAGCTCACTGGCATCTCTCCTGCCCTTGGCCTCCCTTCTCAGGGCCAGGTCTGCCAATTCGATTCTTACCTCCAGTAACTATTGCAAAGAAAAGCCTAATCATTTTAATGGGATGGGCGGCATCTGAGAGGGAAAAATAACAAAATTAAAGTTGATTTTTAACCTGCAGTGAAAAACACGCCATGGGGTGTTTCCATGTGAAAATCTTGGATAATGTACAATGGATGGAGGGGAAACACTGAACCGGGAGGGAACAGGAGGAGGGAGAAGGGGAGGTTTGTAGAGTAATTTTTGGCCAAAGTCTGCTTCTAACTAAAGCTTCATGGAATGAGTTTAGAGTTTCCTAATGCTGACAATTAGTTCCACTTGGTGTCAGGCCTTTGAGGAATAAGGCCTTAAGAAGAACATTCCCTTTATTCCTTCGTCTATCTCTTGGGGGTCATATTATCTTATTGACAATGTTTGGGGAAAGAACTAGTCATTTATTTATGTTGTAATAAATCATTTATTCCATAGTAGGGTCTGGATATGATAGCATTTATGTGCTCTGATCTGCAATCTAATTTTAGAAACATTTTTGAAACCAATGTTTCTCTAATAAATATAGACAATCCAGAGAACATAATTTAGGCCCCTCCTTTGACACTAGAAATGTCATACAGGCAAGATAACATACACAGCGACTAATTTAGCCCATGACAATAACACGTGTTTTTAATTCTATTCCGTTTGTGTCATGATGCTTAGGGTCACCGAGACTCATGGACTAAAGACCCATTTAATCAACCAAAAAAGATTAAAATCATATCAAAAATATAAAAATTGTTTTTATGTGATATCTGAAACCACGATGGTGTGAAACCATAGAAATGTGGCATGTAAAAGACTTCTATAGAGATTTGAAATTTTCTACTTTATTTCCATGTGCAAGTCGTGAGTGTATGCCCACACATATAACCCATGATGCTTCTTTGGAAGCCAGGGGACAGCTTTCTTGTGTTGGTTTTATTCTTCCACCTTACAACAGCTCTGGGGTTCAAACTCGGTTTGTCAGCCTTGCCTAGCAAACACCCTTACCAAATGAACCATCTCACTGACCCTGAAACTTGGAAGGTATCAGAAAACCAAAAACCTTGATGGAGTAACAGAATGAACATAGAAAATCAGGCTGTCATAAACCACCTGCTTATATCAAGAGATTTGTTGAGAAGTCCTGTAAATGTGAGGTTTATGGAAAGGGCAGTTAGGTACTCTCCTCGTCACCAACCATCAAATAAACTTAAAATAGAACTCATTAGAATTAAAAAAAAAAAAACTAACTGGATTTGGAATAAAAGTCAGTGGGTGTGTGCTTCTGAACTTGTATGATGTGTGTATGTACATTCAAAAGTTGTTAAGGGACATCTTTACATTGAAGGTCTGTGTTCCTGGAATATTTGCAAATCGAGCCAGTTGTGGAGAAGATGTAACAAACTACAATGGAACAGAAGATATGGACATTTTTACTGAGTAAAATAATTTTCATAATTCTTTTTAAAATGTTACAATTGAAAGTAAAAAGACAGTAGATCCGACAGGAAGATGGGGAAGTGTTAAGGGGAAGGAGGAGTGGACCAATAGGGAGAAGGGAAATGACTAGAACTTGGGTAGAACATCACCAATGCCTTCATTGTGTCTATGTCATTCTGCCATGTGAAGAGGAGGGAGATTATGAGAATTCTTCTCTCCTGTGCATAAAATATGGAATATGCCATCTTTCGTCAAAAGTCTAATTTGTAAAATGTAGGGGGAAAAGCCGCAGGAACACAGTCAATAAGTAGGTCATCTGTGGAAGCAGTTTTATCATCAGTGAGGTACACTTTAGAGCTTTGGGATTTTACCAACTAAGGCTGGGTAAATGCAAGTCTGTATACTGGTGACCCCCTTAACTCTTGGGGGGATATCTTTTTTAAAAATTTGTTTTGTATTATTTGGTATAATTTGTTGTTGTTATGGAACGTGCTTAGAACAAGAAACTCTTCATGAAAATAGTTAGGATATATTTTTATCATTTTTTTTTTTACCATCTGTAGGGGTGTGTGTATATAAGTCTGAATATGTGTAAATGTATGTTGAGTGTGTGTGTGTGTGTGTGTTTGTGTGTATGCACGTGCACGTGCCATAAGATGATGCTTGGATCCTGTGTAGCGGAAGTTTAAGAGCTTATGAGGCCACCTGAAGAGGGTGCAGAAGTGAATGCTAGGTACTGATTGAAGGTGCTTTTTACTGCTGATTCTCTCTCCTGTGCCGGCGTGAGATCTTGTTTAAGTCTGAAAGTCATCTGTAATCATGAAGATTGCTGTCAACTCCCCTATGATCTAGGTTTCAGTTGCGTTTGCTTGACCTTTCACTTACTGGGCAGCTAAGTTGGGGCCTGTGCCTGCACACGGACACTATCATTTTATCACCTAGAATTTCATGCATATGTTTTCCTCTGGTTCCCATTTTGAACTTTCTCCTAAGCTTCATGTGATACACTGCATTCCTATTAAAGACTCTCAAAATGATTCTGTTCTGTTGTATTACTGTTCTGAGAAAGCACACATTTTTCTTAGGAACTGTACTTGTGTAAAAAAAAAAAAATGTACAAAAAATGGTCCATCCTGTATAATTGCCTAAACATCATTGCCAGTCTATATTAACACATGAGGAGTCTTTGAGTTGAGGACATGAAGCAATCATGCAACTGATGTGGATGTCTTTTCCTTGGTTTGGGGTCCTTCATGGTAGGATGAGCTTGTACACCTTTGACCTTTGCAGCTCGTCTGATCTTACTGCTTATCCTTTACTGAAGTCAAGCTTAATGAAGGATGTGCTCTTAGGGTATATTACTTTGGTTTGCTTAGCAGTTCAAAGGTTGAATGTCTGTCGGAATTCTTCTGGTTTGGAAATCAGGTTACAAATATCATGGGGCTTTATTCTCAGGGGAGAGACCTTTGGACTTACCCAGCTTTTTCTTTTTTTCTTTATCTCTTAATAGAGCCCAGATGGAAATAAATGACAAGAACTTGTCGCTTATTCTTTTCTTCTTTCTTGATTGGAGTTGTCATGATTATAAATGTGTTGAAAGTCACATGGTCAATTTCTGACCTTCCCTTTTCACATCAATTTTGGCCACTCTTTGTATTCTGTGTTGCTCAGAAAGATAGGCAATGAACATGAGCAAGGCCATCTTCAAACAGCTTTTCAAGGCTCTGAGCTAGTTATAAATTAAAGATGGCCAGCCAGATATAGACAGATACATTTTTTGTTTTTGTTTATTTCTATTTATTGCTTATACATACCCACCAAAACTTATGCTTTGACCTTTATCATCCATCTCCTCTCCCCCTATCCATTCCTTCTACTTTTGTTTTCAAGTACAGGTGGGCCTCCCATGGATATCAGCCAGCCACAGAATATCAAGTTGTGGTAAAACCACACACCTCCTCCTCTACCAGAGCTATATGAATAGAATAGAGCAATCCAATAGAAGGAATGAATCCCAAAAGCAGGCAACAGGGGCAGAGAGAGAAAAAAAGTTTGTTTTCCTGTGGTGATATGTTTCATATTTAATATAAACCAGTCTGAAATATCAGATCTACCCACAGTCAATCCAGGAGGATCAAGAGTGGTAATTTACATCTTTAATCTCAGCACAGAGAATACCTGGGAGTGGCGACCTACACCCTTAATCCCAGCAGATCTAAATTTGAGGCCAACTTGGTTTCATGAAAGGGAGTTTCTGGCTCCTAGGTAGGCAGTGGTGGTGCCAGGTCTTTAATCTCATAACTCAAGAGACAGAAGAGATCTTTCTGGGTCTCTGTGAGTTCAAAGATAACTACAAAATAGTAGTAGCCCATGCCTTTAATCTTAACCTGGATGTGAAACACCTGGGCAAAGAGGGTATTTAAGGCAGGCATAGAAAGACAGAGGAGGCAGTAGAAGCCACAAGGAACAAGGCTGAGGAAGCTGGAAGACAGCTGGGTAAGATTTGACTGTGGTGTTTCTTCTCTTTTATATCTCAGCCTTTCCCTGAGATCTGGCTCTGAGTTTCTTTTATTCATGCAACATTTTCCAGTACCCACTTCATTCCAGGCCGCTCAGACCCACCTATTATTAGAGTTCCAGAGATGTATTGCTTCTTTCTGGCCTTAAAAATCATTCTCTCTTACACACACTTACATACATGTTATATACTCTCAAACACACACACACACACACATGTATGCATAAATAAAAAAAAACAAACCTTTAAAAAACAAATTACATTTATTATAATGTATATATTTTAGTTAATAATATTACTAATTTAGATGTTACAATTATATGTATTAAAGTTAAAAACAGGTACAAAGCAAAGTATATTTCCCCCAAAAATTACTCTTTCAAAAGATAATTCCATTTTGCTAAACAAGACACCACCTCCTAAAAACAAAAACAAAATCATTTAAGGAACACAGGTGAGCCACAGGACACGTGACAGAGCAGACGAATGAAAATGGGTTGAGTTAAGATGAAGGAGCTAGCTAGCAATGTGCCTAAGCCATAGGCCAAAGAACATGAAGCTAATATAAGTGTCTGTGTGTTTCTCTGGGACTTTGGGATTGCTGGTCCAGATATACAGTGGAGGTAGGCCGGAACTGTGGGGCAAGCCCCGACCAGAAACCTCATTGTAATAGATAGCATCCCAATGTGGGCCAAATACTGACATAGGCCTGAGAAAGCTTAAAAAGGGTTCTAGAGCAAAAACAGAGTCAAAAGCAGCTTCTAAGTTGTGTCTTGAAAGCGGGTCCTTGTACAGACATAGCGTGGCCACAAACAAAATGACAGTGGACTGGTGGCAGGCAGCATAAGCTGCAACCAGGCCGGTTCCCAAAGTCTCACAGAAGACTCAATAATATGTGACTTATTTAAGGTTTCTGTTTATATTGAACAAAAAGGAAACAGATTCAGAGACAACTAATTAGTAGCATTATATTCTGAAGCTGCTCTGTTTGCTAGTGGTGAGCAGATGAAGTTAGAGCAGCTCAGCACAGTCTAGAATTTTGAAAGCTTTTCTAGTTGGAAAATGATTAAGGATTCACAATGAAACAGATTCAGATGGGGAAAAAAAAAAAAAACACCTGTAAATGGGTTACAATGTGTGTAAAATGTACACAGGCTACAGAGTGAAAAGAAAGAAGATAAAGTCTTTTAAAAAGAGAAATAAAGTAATAAAAATATAATAAGCCACTTAAAGATGGAAAATAGAGTCTGGATTATGATTATTATATTTTTTTAATTTTTAACGTTAATGAGCTAACTACAGAAAGACAATTGATTTCAAAGGCTGCCAAGTTAAACAAGAATATATATTTTAAAGATATCTTAACTTTAAAAATTGGGTCTAAGGATATATTGCCTTAGAAGAGCTGGTTTACTTTTGTTTCCACAGAAGATAAAAACCTGTGGATTGGTTCCAGGCTCTTATGGTTTCATCAACCAAGGCCTCCTGAAATTCATTGATGGGAAGGCTACAGACTAAGATGATCCAGCCTCAGGGCCCTGCCAGTGACTCTTCTTCAACAGGAAGTAGTAATGGAAAGCTATGTCCAAGCTCCCAAAATATTGTTCATAAATGATTTAGTCATGAATGGGTAGTGATCATAGTTAATCTCTTTATAAGAAGAAAAAATGAATGTGGTATATGAGTGATTTTTAAAATTAGATTATTGAATTTACTTTAATCCAAAAGTTAGCTGTTAATCTCAAAATATTTTACATATGGACTTTGGGTTTTTTGGTATAAATTTAAGGTCAATTTTTTATGCTGTGTGTATTTTTACTTGTTTAAAATATTATGTTTATGTGATTCATTTAAAATTGTAATGTATAACTAAATGCAGATTAATAGTCATCTATGATAACCAAACTTATAGTCATGTTAGTTATATTTTTAGGTGTATAAAGATATACTTCAATTAGATAGGTAATCTTCAAACACTTCTAAGACCTACAGAATTATGACATTTAAAATATTTTAAGAACTTAGACTTTCTGGACAGTGAGACAGGTCTTCTCCTGGCAGCACCAATCTACTTCGAGAGAAAATTTGGCATTAAATAAACCCCATATGGAGTTTACTTTCTTTGTGGCAACAGTTAGCCATTGGATAAGAAACTATTCTTGTATTTACTGCTTGACAGTATGCTGTTCAAACTGGATATGCAGGTTCCACAGGAGAGTGACCTCTGAACTTTGACAAAGCAACTGAGAGGGTCCTTCTGGTTCCTTCTTTGCAGAGGAAACTGTCAGACATTCTTCAGGACACAAGGAGAAGCAACTGATGAACTATGCCAGAATGGACAAAGCAGTCCATCGTATTTTCTACTTCACTAAAAGGTATGCCAGAGACTCTAGGCCTATAGGCTGAAGGTGGATGCCCCACCATTACAAAGGAAAACATTGGGTGATTGTCCAGTCAGACAGGTGTCATCTTTGTCATTTCTTGATTTTGGAATTTGCTTCAACTTGCTGTTCACTCATGTGATATTATATCATTCTGTGGTCTTTGATACAGTTGAAGATTAGATAGTTATAGGTATCGTTTTTTTCTTACTTATTTTAAAAAGTATATTGGATATGAAACTTTAGATTCACAAGGATAAGAGAGATGATAGAGTATTTTCTCTAATTTTGCTAAATGCAAATGGACTAGATATTGTATCTGCAATTCTTGCTTGGTAGATATTTTATTGTATGTAATTTGCTAAGTTAAAATTGAAACCTTCCTTTTTGATTAGACAGAAATGGGGAGATGATACGGGAATGTATTTCTATATGCTGTGAATATCTATTGTTAAATAAAGGAGCTATTTTGAAAACAAAGAAGACAAAAATAAAGCCAAAAAAAAAAAAAAAAAAAAGAATTCAAGACAGAAAACTAAACACAACACATTTTCCTTTATGGGGTCTTTGAAGGCTGGAGGCATACTTCAGTAACAGAGGGCTGGTCTAGCAATACAAAACCTAGGTTCAGTTGCCAGTACCACAGAACAGCAGTAAAATTCCATTGCAGTCTCTGAGTTTCTTCTTCCAGTCACAACAGTAACCCCCAGTGTCAATCCAGAGAGATTTCCTACTAGCTTTTCTCAACATGTTAACATAGGACCAGGCCCTATAACTTTGATGCATGATTCCTTCTGCTATAATGATGTGGAGGCTGCTTGTTAGGGCCCTAGATGAAGGAAAGGAAATGCAAGGGAAAGTGCCCTGAGGACGGACCTGTCTGGTTCCAGACAAAAGTAACTATTCTATTTATTTTCTTAAGAGTAATTTGCTTAAACAAATTATATAAACGTACTGTATTACATGTTTTCACAGTAAATTAAATAATAATAAAACTCAAATTCCTAGATAAGATGCTAATTGCAGCTTCTAAAATTTACCTAAAAGTAATTATTTTTCTCTATTTTATAATTATTATTAAATTATCTGGTATAGACTCTATGTCATAAAATAGGAAAAGTAAAAAGTTAGTGTGGATAAACAAGGGGGAAATGGCATTCCCGAGTAACTCTATTTAGTTTATAACAGAGATACTTTGGTTTTGAAGGCTGTAGGTAGAATTTTAGACAGATGTAAAGTGAAATATTGTTACAAACTACCATGGTTTTGTATGTCAACCATCTATTTAAAAAGCCTCAGGGCTGCATATGGAAGTCCCTGGGAGTGATCCTCAGTGTGTATTTGTGTGTGTGTGTGTGTGTGTGTGTGTGTGTGAGAGGGGGGGGGAGGGAGAAAGAGAGAGACAGACAGACAAAATTATAAGCAAAATCTTTCAGTTAAATAACATAACGTAGATTAAAAAGCTAATGTTCGCATTTGGTTCTAAAATAAGACCTCAGTTTCAAAAACTATTTATTTTTAAGATTATAATATAACTACACCATTTCTCTCTTTCCTTTTTCAAACCCTCCCACATATACTTTCCTGCTCTTTCAAATTAAAACCTTTTTTCAATAATTGTTATTCATTCACATTGATACATATTAGTATTTATAAATACATAAATGCAGCTTGCTCAGTCTGTCTAATGTCACTTTTAGGTATGCTGTCATGATTGACTATCCGGTGCTGGATAACCAATTCATGTCTTTTCCCTGGGGAGACTGTTTCTCTGATTATCAGCGTCATTTAATATCCTGTAACTGTTTGTGTAGGGTTGAGGGACTGTGGGCTTTTATCTGACCACTTTGTATTTTAGCCTGTCTGTTGCTGATTTCCTTGTTTAGCTCATGTTTAGGTAGGCTTATTTGTGAGACTTTATTGGTATAGCCTCTTTAGTTTCCTTTTACTAGGTGTGTGTGTGTGCGTGTCTGTCTATCTGTCTCTCTGTCTCTCTGTCTCTCTCTGTCTCTCTCTCTCTCTCTCTCTCTCTCTCTCTCTCTCTCTCTGTGTGTGTGTGTGTGTGTGTGTGTGTGTGTGTGTGTGTGTGTGTGTGTGTTATGGAGTTCATCTAAATGAAGTGCCCATGAAGTCAGGAATGACTGGAGTGGAGCTAGACTTAGAGGTAGTTATGAACCATCTGATATGTGTTCTAGAAAACAAACTTGAGTCTTCTGTAAAAGCATTAACAGCTTTTAACCACAGATCCATTTCTCCAAACCCAGAAACAATACATCTTAAAAACTGTTTGGCTTGAATCCATTGCTGTCTCTTTCACTATTATGGTATCTATTTCTCCTATCCTTATATGGGGCAACACCAATATAATATGTCCTCAATTAAAACTTAACAAAAAAATCTTCTTTAAAATTAATTTACTGGATGTATCTCTGTGTTACCTAGTTACAATCTACAGTTACAACTCAAATCTAAAAGACTTAATTTTAAAAATAGCATTCTATCAGTGTATTTCCTTCTATATGATAACTATAAAGGGATTCTGTTGATATGAAGACAACATCTCCACCAAGTTACAGTGTATTAGTTAGGTTTTTTTATTACATGGTTTGTTTTTAATATTTGATGGGCAGTAATCCATAAGGAAAATGAATGATGAGTGTCTAATTGTCTTTTGTCCTATGTAAAACATAGGTGTGCAAGAAGTGTGGAAGGCAACTGGCAGGTAGCCGTGTGGGAATGCCATAGCACAGACAGGCTTTCAGCATTCTGGCAAGGTCCTGATAGTCTGGGATCTGGGAACAGACCTTAGGAAAAGAGCGAAGACAGAAAAATAGCTCCCCGTGGAAGAAGTTAAGAATTTCTCTAATAACGTAACGAGTGAGCCAATCAAGAGACGTGCACCTCAGCTACTGTTTAAGAGATGACAGGTCACTGGTAAACATTCTGCATGAAGACTCCCTCACTGGATTATATCCCGAATTATTCTACCACACATGGCTGGGAGTTCTGTGTTGATGAATATGGTTCTTAAAATCTCAGTTTGCTCCCACATTGTGTGTCTTTCCCTCATAGTCATTTATTCAATTTCTGTCAATAAATAAACTAAATAAAAATAATAATATTTCAAAGGCTTTTAGAAAACCAGTTATGGAAAAATGGGCAATCACAAAGGCTTGGGAACAATGTTTGAGAAGACACTACCAAGGTAATGAGCCCATTACATATTTTAAAGGTTTAAATGGAAATTCCTACTTCTAACTTATAAATTTCAGATGATAATTTTCTTAGAAGAGAGAATCAAACATGAAAATCTTGTATGCTGTTTTGGTTAGTTCATAGCTCCTGAATGAAGGAGCTAGACAATGTTGGCTTCAGTCCTATTCAAGTAATAACAAGTTGAAAGTTTTCAGATGAATTATTTAACTCAATTTCCTCTCTATGATGTAAATTATTTGATTTGTAACAACATAGTGAGACAAGATACCTTCAGAGAATGTGGAGAACAACCAAAACATTGCAGAAAAGGATATTTTAAATACACACACACACACACACACACACACACACACACACACACACACACACACACATACACACACAAACCACATGCAGAGTAACTCAGGCAACTAGAAATTTAAAACAAAGTAAAAACCTTGACTTCTCTCCATCTTTATATAGACAAATAGACAAATCTCCCAATTTGACCCAATTTCTTTATAATTGTATGCAAGACATCAAAATTTACACTGCAACTATTTTAGTTCCATTTGTGATTAGAAAACATGGAAGTAAAAATCCACGTGTTCAACAAGGAGAGTCATGAGTCATAAACTCTATAGTGTAAAAACACTTAGACAAGGAAGATGAATCATCAGGTGGCACCTGAAGACAAGACGGGAGATCAGAGTTCAATCCTCACAGATTCACCTGGAAGAAGAAGAAAGACAATCTTCGTAATCCTTTCCCTTATATCCACACAAAAGACATGATGTCCACATACACAACAAACACTCATGTGCACACATATAAAATAAATAAAAATTCATTTTTTTAAAAAAAAAAGAAAGTACTTACTTTCATTTTCTTTATATCAGCAAAGCTCTTCTCTGAGTGGATTTTCTTCCAGTCTGATGAAATATGCCCAAATTTACCCTGTTTCAAGATAAAATGTATTTTCATTCTTAACTGAAGACTATGAAGGTCAATTACACACATTTGTCAAACAAATTCCTAAGCACCAGGGTTTCAATTTATCTATTGGTCTAAAAATCAAAATAGACATATGAAATTAGTTGTAATCTGTTAACCCCACTGTCCTGGTCTAGCCCACCCAACGATCACAGCAGATGTGGATTAAAAATAGATGTGTTTGTGATTGTGGACACGTCTGAACCTGAACCTACCAGTTTCATTGCTGTCCGTGTCACAGTAGCCTCCATCAGGACATTACCGTGGCTGGAATAATATTCATCTACTGTCAGCACTTCTATGTTAAAACAAATTAGCCCAGTGATTAATGGGTATCAAAGTCAGCCTGTGGATTTTCTGTGCAGGAGCCTTAGTGTGAAATCCATCAGCCTCCAAGTTAGTGAGATGATTTTTAGACCAAAATAATGCCCCTATGGATTTCAGAGGCATGTGGGAAAGTGATTCCGATGATGGACTTGGGTAGAGCAAGTCCTTGAGTCTATAACAGATGGCGGACAGGTGAAATGCCAGAGCATCAGCTGTAAGGACTAGATAGGGCTCTCAATCATCATATACAGAGAAACAGCCTAGAAGAACAGAGTCATAAGAACAAAGAACTGTAATCCTATAAAATGCTTTTCTCACACCTCATACTATAGACTTCAGTGAGAGACAGACGCACAGAGGGCTCTTTACTCCTCTTCTGCTTGTCAAAGAGTAACATGACTCTCATATTCTTTACAAGCACTAAAAGGTATAATTTGAAATTAAATCCTGAAATAAGCTGAACAAAACTGGGATGTCCATGTTTGTCAAATTACAAAAAAAGAAATTGTTTATGTAAATATAACACACAACCTTTAGAGAACACTATAGTAGCTTTGTATGTATTGTGTAATTGTACTAATATGTTCATATGCAACTACGAATATATCACTAATTTTCTGTGTGTATAGTGTTTTATATTTGTGTGTATTACATACCTGTACACACATGTATAACTGAAACACAATACCTTACAAAGATGTGCAGGGATTGGAGGAGGTGGGCTCAGCAGTTATGAGTATACACTGCACTTGCAGAGGACCTAGGATTCCAACACCCACATCTGATGGCCTTATACATAGCTGTAATTTCTCAGCGATCTCATGCTCATTAGTAAATAGATAAACATCCCTGATACAACACACACACACACACACATTCATGTATTAAAACACACACATGCACATATATTCACACTCTGTTATGATTAAGGATATATATATATATGCATCAGTAATGCATATTTTCCACTCTACAGAACATATATGACAAAACATACTGTGTGTATATTGTGTGTGTGTGTGTGTGTGTGTGTGTGTATATATATATATATATGTATATATATATATATATATATATATATATATATATATATATATATATATATAATTCATGAGATCCACACTGAGGGAGACCAAGAAGAAGGTCAAATCCAACAGGTGATCATGAGCTGGATCCCTGAGAAGGGACATTGTCTGCGTACACTGTCTTTAGCTTTTCAGTACGTGGAGTCGACTGAACACCTTTCCCAAATTCCTTAAACAAGTTATCATGGTCCCAGCTCCATCCATGTGGTTACGCTACTCATCGGTATTCGTCTTCTGTTTATGTTGTAGAATACTTAAAAATGAGAAGGTCAGAGAAACACACGGCTGTATTTCTAATTTTTTAATTCCATGGTCGGCTGCTCTTTCTGTGTGCTTAGTTAGGTGTTTGTCTGCTTGTTTTATCACATAGTGCTTATAGCAAAGGAAATTGTCCCGAACTTAACGACTCGTCCTGATAGCAACATTTTCTCTAATGGTCAGTGGTAGAAACAGTGTTTGAATTTAAGTCTCTGCAGTTTAATGGGATATATATATATATATATGTATATATATATATATATATATACACATATATACATATGTATATATACACATATGTAATAATATACATATATATATATGATGTGTATTTTTTCTGCTAATGAAATACCCTCAATACCTCATCACTTTTATCACTAGTAGACAGAAAACTGTGCACACATCTTAGGCTTTCTTCATTATTGCAAGCAACTTTTTAAATATCTAGCATTATTCGCTTCCTAGGTCACATACCTGAGCAGACTCAGAGCAGACTCTAACCATGAGGAACTGACATCCGTAATCACAATAGTCTAGAGGTTTCTTGCTTGTTTTATCTATCTTTGCATGTGTAAGTGCTCTATAGACTTATATTCTGTAAAGATATAAGTGGGTGAAGTACCCTACTTAAATGTCTTTTGCAAGTGTGTGTGTATACACACACACACACACACACACACACACACACACACACACACACACATACTTTTGTGGGTTTGCAGATAAGATTAATAGAAATAAAAGCTATATAAAAAGCCATATAGAAACTCATCATCATGTAAGAAAATTATATAAAATATACTTGCAGGGGATGGTAAACATCTATTAAAAATGAGGAAATTACTGAGAGTTAATAGTTTAAATAGTTATGGGGTCAAGAGGGTGAGAAGAGTGAGAGGTTGTTGTGTTAACCAAAACTAAGAATGTGCAAAAATGGCATACAGAAACCCTCTAATTTACAAGCTAATTACAAAACACATTTTAAAAAGAAATTTAGGTACAGATTCCCTGCTTGCCTGGCCAGTGCTTGTATGAATAACCAAGAAGGCATAGGTTGCTAAATTAAAAGCTTAGCATGGGATACCTCCTAATGTGTAATTGATAAAGAAGGTCCCAGTAACCTTGAACTCCAACACAAGATGTTGCTATTGCTTTTGGTGGCTTAGTAGAAGTACATGGTAAGGTGCTATTGCCAAAGATATAACACACTTTGGTTGATGACAAAAAGAAACAAATCTTCAACCAACTAGAAAACTTTCTTGCAGTGAATTCTACTGGTAAAGAAAAGACATCAATAGTCTTAGCCATTGCTGAATCATGCACACTAGAATAATGACTTCCCATTCAAAGGATGCCTACTGATTCAATAGTGGCATGGTTGTTATGAGTATGATCAATGGTTCAACAACCCTGTCATAGACAATCCTAACTTCAAAAATTACACTAAAGTTCAATTTAGAGCCATGAGTATTAAAATACCTATTAATGAATAGCAATACTTTATATGATATATTACAAATAAAAATTACTACAATAATCAATTGATTTTGGAATAGATATTAGACCTGGCCCACAGTAGAGACTTTATGCTTTATAATGTACTCCTGGCCAAAAACCCATCACTCTGTAGATAATATGCTCTAAAAGATACATACTATTGTTTATTTAATAGATGGATGTGTTGTTAAACTACATTCTAAATATTTTATACTTATATCTATAGATCTTTACATAGGCGGATTATTTTGTTTCATTGTAAATAATTGTCCCCACCTATGAGTTTAATAAAAATCACTGATTGGCCAAAGGCAGACAGGAAGTGTGGGCAGGGCTACCAGACTAAGAAGACTCTAGGAAGAGGCGAGCAGAGCAGAATGCCAGAGAGAAGCCAGAAGATGCAGAGGACAACTGTGATGCTCTGAGAAAAGGTACCGAGCCTCATGGCTGAACAGGATAAGAGTCATGGGTTAGATTAAGGATAAAGAGTTAGCAAGTTATATGCCTGGGCCTTAGACTGATAAGCCTAAAACTATTGTAAGCATCAGTGTGTCTCTGTGGGTCTGTGGGTCTGTGGGTTTAAATCTTGAGGCTAGGCTCGAAAGTCCAGGCCAAAAACCTCATACTACACATTTACTTCTAGAAAAGATCCAGTTCAATAGCAGAAAAATTAAGGGTGAAAATTTTAAGTCACATGAAAACACTATGAGGAGACATCTCAGATCAGACATAGTGTTGACTTAGGTGCAGTTATTAGCTAACTGTAGTGAGTCCATTCCACCTCAGATTGGCTTTCAGTGCCAGACCTGGAGGATAAGATAAGAAACATATTCTATGTGTGATGTGTGTGCATATGTAGATTACAGAGTATTTATGCATGAGTGCTGCCATTTATGTGCCACTGCCCAGATGGAGAAAAATGGACAATCTTGGGTTTCTATCCTTAATATACACCTTATTTTAGACAGTGTGTTTTATTGTTCAACATTGTGTGCCCCAGCCTGGATAGTCCATGAGTTTCCAAGGACTTTTCTGTCTTAGACACACAAATGATTGTAAGCTGCCATGTTGGTGCTGGGAACCAAACTCAGGTTCTCTGCAAGAACAGCCAGTGCTCTTAACCACGGACCCATCTTTCCAGCTTCAAGAATTTTGTAAGAAAAATAGTTTGCATAATTACATTTTTTAACCAAGGAGGTCTAAATCTGCAATAGAAATATTTGACTTGGAAAGATGCAATATTTCTATGTGCTTTACTAAATCCTAACTTTAGGAGAAATTAGGTATTGCAGATTTTTTCTGGGCTTTTAGGAAAAGAGCATTTCCTGGCAACATCTGATACTGTCAACAGGAATCTAAAAGATATTAAAATTTAAGTAAAATGATTGAAATGATCAATTGAACACAAACCAGGAAAAAAATGTTTACCACAATCATCTGACTAGTCCATCACTTTGATCCAACACTGCATCTCTGTGTCTATGATGTCTTGTAGAATGAGGTTTATGGCCCAGTATAGTCCCAAAGTCTGGACCTGCCTGCCACTGCTTAGGTCCCCAAAATGACTCAGACAGTTATATTAATTTCATGCTGCTCAGCCTATGGCTCAGGCATATTGCTAGCTAGCTCCTGCATCATTAGTCAACCCATTTCCATTAGTCTGTCTTGCCACGTGGCCTGTGGCTTACCTGTGTTACTTTTACATGTTGATTATTGGACGGCTGGATGCTGTCTCTCTTGACTTTGCCCTCCTTCCTCTATGTTCCAATTTCCCCACTTGCTTCTAAGATATCAGCCATATGCCAAGACAGTTCCTTTTTTCATAGCATATAGAAATGTATTCCCCTCGTCACTTCCCCTTTTCTGTCTAACCAAAAAGGAATGTTTCAATTTTAACATAGCAAAATTACATAAAACAAAACCGTTATCAAGCAAGAATTATAGTTAAAATATCTAGTCTATTTGTATTTAGCAAAATTAGAGAAAATATACTATCATCTACCATATTCTTGTGAGTCTGAAGTTTCATATCTAATATACATTTTAATAGAACTAGGAAAAACTACACTTATAACTATCTAATCTTCAACTATATCAAAGAATACAAAGGGTATAATAATATCCAAGTAAACAGAAAGTACAAACAACTTCCAAAATCTAGAAATGACAGAGATGACATCTATTTCTCTGGATAGTCACCCAAAGGTTCCTTTGCAATGTTGCGGCATCCTTCTTCAGCCTACAGGCCTAAAGTCTCTGGCGTACCTTTCAGTGAAGCAGAAAGTCTAAAGGACTGCTCTGCCCATTCTGGCATAGTTCATCAGTCGCTTCTCCTTGTGTCCTGAAGGATGTCTGGCAGGTTTCTCTGAGAAGCAGGAACCTGAAGGACCATCTTGGCTTGATCTGCTAAAATTCAGGTGTCACTTTCCTATGGAACCTGCATGTACAGTTTAAACAGCATACTGCCAAGCAGTCAATAAATAGTTTCTTGTCCAGTGGCTAACTTGCCACAAAAAAAGTAAACTCCACATGGAGTTTCTTGAATACCCATAATTTTCTTGAAGTAGATTGAAGCTTCCAGGAGCAGACCTGTCTCACTATCCAGAAAAGTCTAAGTTCTTAAAAAAAATTTTAAATGTCTTATTCTGTAAGTCTTTGAAGTGTTTGAAGATTACCTATCTAATTGAAATATATCTTTGTATACCTACAAAAACCTAACTAACATGACTATAAGTTTGGTAATCATGGATGACTATTAATCTGCATTTTTAATTACATATTAAAATTTTAAAGGTATTGCATAAACATAGTATCTTAAACAAGAGTAGAAATATACAGACAGTATAACAAAACTGACCTTAAATTTGTATCAATAAGCCAAAATCCATACCAATGTAAAATACTTTGAGAGTAACAGCTGATCTTTGGATTAAAGTAAATTCAATAATCTCTCTTTTTAAATTGTTCCTATATCAATGTATTTCTTATTAGAATAGTTAGTGAAACTAAATAAAATGTACACCTTTCTAATGCCAAGAGGTCTATGCTGCTTTAATTCAATTCAGCTTGGCATAGGTATCACTGTAGATCATTCTCATTCATTGCACTGAATTATGATTAATACTTGTCTTACCTACTATTCTATTACAATAAGATGTCATGGGAACTCATAGAAGAAATAATTTATACCTGTTTACAGTTTCAGAGGGTTAGTGCTCATGACCATGATACTCAGTAGCCTGGCAGCTGGCAGGCAGGCGTAGTGCTGCAGCAGTAGCCATGGTCAGTGGAGCAGTAGCCAAGAGCTTACATCCATTCCACAAGCAGGGGCCTAAAAGGTAACTGGGAATCACAAAGGTTTTAGAAGACCCAAAGCCCATCCCCAGTGATATGCCTGCTCCAAGAAGGCCACATCTCCCAATCCTCTCCAAGCAGTTTCACCAACTAGGGACTGATTGTTAAATATAAAAACTTATTTCAATTTACCACAACACTAGCAAAATCTTGCTTACTATGAAGATTTAAAAGTGATATCAGCCCATTACAACATATTATATATCTATACTCCTATAACGAATGTGGATAACCATACACACACACACACACACACACACACACACACACACACACACACACACACCACCTTGTTTTTTATTTGAAAATGAATTCTAGCTGTTATTTAATCCTACTGGGTGAAAAAATTCTCATTCTAAAGAAGAACCTGATGGACTGACATGTCAGCTTTCTTAATTTTTTTTCCCCACAAGGCCCAAAAAACTCATTTTCCTTTTTCTACTCTTCTTACCTCTTTTGAACTCATTTTTTTTTCTATTTGCTTCCTTTCAAATGGTCAGTTTATTTTGAGTAGACACTGTTTTCCATTACAGACTATGACTGTCTTAGTCCTACCAATATCTTACATTAGACCTCTAATATTTTATATTAGAGACTTGATCCCAATTCTAACAGGGAGGGAAACCTCAGTAGATTAAGGTCAGTGCCCTCATGTTTAGAAGAGAAGCTCAAATCTTAGAAAAAGGTAGTATAAATGAAGGTGGCAATAGTCAAAAAACCATGCAATGATAAAGCCGGTATTTGACATTTAACCATGAGCTACCTACCACTCAGTACAATGACTTTAAGGACACAGGGTTGCGGATCTTCCTGTCTTAACACTCAAAAATTACATTCTCCTGCTGAAATAATCAGCAGGGTTCCAACTTAGGGACACACATACACACAGAGACACATACCATATGCATAAGTACACAAGCATGCTCAACACAATCAGAAACACATTTACCTTAAAACCCATCTTTCGAGCAAGAAATACTATAAATGAAAATGAATGACCAAAAGTTTTAAGGATGATTTTGAACTTAAGCTGAAAAAAGCCAATTGTGTTTTATTGAACTAGTTTTGGATATATTAAATGATATTGGTAAATGTTTTCAGTGTTGCTAACTTTTTGATATTAAGACACTATATTTAAAGGGCAATTTTGAACTTAGGCTGAAACAAAACAACGTTAAACTAATATTGAGAAATGAGTCACAATATTAACGTAACAGGATTAACTGTCATTATGGTAACTGTTTTCATCTTTGTCCGTTGCCACAGAAGCTGGAATAATAAGGATCAGAATGTCAGCGTTCAGGAAACTGAAGGAAAATGCAGTTTATTGTGTCTGAAGCAAACCACCTTCACCAGAAATGGAAAGGGAATCTGAGAAATCTCAGGGCACTTTAAACTTGGTTTCTGAGTGCTCACTGACAATGAGCTGGCTTATACCTCTTGTCAGTTTCCTGTTCCCATGTAAATGAAGCAGACCATGTGAGTACGGAGCACTATGGTCACACGTGTCAGTATTTGGTTATTGATTTCTGGTTAGTTCTGTTCTCTTCTACATTGTGAAAGATATCTTGTATTCCAGACCAATGTAAATCAGAGAGGTTATTTCA
Organism: Phyllotis vaccarum; assembly: GCA_033318265.1. Lineage (NCBI taxonomy): Eukaryota > Metazoa > Chordata > Mammalia > Rodentia > Cricetidae > Phyllotis > Phyllotis vaccarum. The sequence goes on from JARWLC010000008.1 coordinate 10,190,790, forward strand.
AGTTAATAAAAAGGTTGATTTTTGGCATTTATTGAGTTAATTGTTTTCCTTTAACATACCCTGAGTAGTTATATAATATGAAAAGCTCTTTTTCATATCCCTCGGTGCATACTGGGACTTCACATATAGAATACTCCCGCCCCCGCAGGAAAAAAAAATTCAGTCGTTGCCAAAATCTACATTTTCATTTTGTGAACTAGTTAAATCTATTCATAATCTGGTGCCTGAATCAAATTTCAGAGCCGACTAGACTGCCTTGGCTCCTGGTTTTTGTTGCTCAACCTGTCTCTGACTGAATTTAGCTATGATGTTACATCTCTAGCTGCAGAATTTTTAATAAGGGTGGCTTGTTTTCCGTTACCACTGAAGGGTTCATACACAAGCTTCAGCATTTGCTGACCAGGGGATCATCTGGAGCAACCTTGGGGACAGACTTTTTAGGGGGAAAGTCCTTCTTTCTTTAACTCCCATGCTTCATAATTTTCCTCTAAATGTTTGCTGCAGTAGTTAGTGACTCAACAGAAAGTTTGTGAACTTTGTTGTGAGCACACAGAGTGAAGGATCAAGAGAAAGCCAGGAAGACTCAAAGGCTTCCTTATAAAGACAACCAGCGACTTTGAGAAGCAGGGAGAGAGTATGAGAATAGATGGGGGTCAGCCAGGACTCCAATCTGGCATGAAGGTTTCTTTTGTGCTTGAGAGATATCCAGTGAGAGCAGGGAAGTGGGGAGAAAAGACAGCATTGAGAAGTCAGTTGACAGACCTCAGGATAGCTGGAGACTCACAATAAAAACTTAGAACTTTAGCTTTGGGGAAGTGGTAAGTTCTACTGTGCAGGCTAGGAGTGAATTATCCTCCTGTCTGGCCTACCAAGAGGGTGACAGTTTTCATAGTTAGCCTATACATTGCTCCTTCAAGAACCCACACAAAGTATAGTTAAACATTTTCATTTTCTCATAGGAAACATTGGTCTAATTTCTTTTTCTCATAGTAGCACTAAGTTTTATGATTCAAAAGCAGCATCAAATTCCGTGCCATGATTGTATTTATTTAAACACTACTGCAGAATGTATTTGCAGCTATACAAAAGAACATTGTTAAGAACTAAGATCAGAGGTAAAATGGTTATAAGTTGAAGAGAAGCTAGAGTAAATCATGATACCCCATCTCAAGAAAAAGAGATAGACAGACAAATGGAGAGATGGATGGGTAGAGAGATAATATGTAGATGGTAGATAGATAGATAGATAGATAGATAGATAGATAGATAGATAGATCAGAAGGTAAAGAGAACTTACAAGGTAGTAATGTTTTAAATCCTCTGATATTCTCATAGAATCTCCATGTAACCACAGAATCTTCATGTCTTCTGAACTCTGCCACTATAGCCTGTGAAAGCCACACAGACACACAGACACACACACACACACACACACACACACACACACACACACACATATACACACAGACACATACACACACACACACAGACACATACACACACACAGACACACACACATACACACACAGAGAGATATTGGTCAGAGGCAAGTCATGTCCTTCAAATTCCTCAAATACATGCTCCAAACGACCTACTACTTCCAACTAAGGCTCATTACTATTCTGTTCTATTATGAACTCATAAGTGGATCAGTTCGTCAGCATTACTCTAACTTTCTAAATCCAAACTACTCTTTGTTTTTAAATATTTGTTTATTGTACATGTATAGATATTTTGTAGAAAATCTGTGCACTTATGTATTCCTGGTGCCCACAGAAGCCAGAAGACGGCACCAGGGCTTTAAGAATTAGAGTTACAGATAGACAGTCATGAGCCACTTGTGGGTGTCAGAAATCTAACCCATGTCACCTGTTAAAACAACAAAAACAAGGTTCTCAATCATCAAGCATTATCTTCACCACCACCCACTCTTAGTAGTGTCACCAGATTAGGATAAAGTCCTTGATGTATAAATCTTTTGTAAAGACATATGCAAACTGCATAAATACATAGCTGTTACTAATATAGTTGTGTGACAAATAAACAAACATTCCAGTCTATTATATGAAGATGGGTCTAGAGTTGTGAAATTCTCCATGATTTAGTTGTACTTCTCTGTATTCAAAGGGTTTTCATAGATTTTCTAGAGTGATTGTTGTTCTACTTTTATTCTGTGGAAAAGGGGGTTATTTCAGGTCACAGTGGCCCTATTCGTGTTGTCTTACTTATGTGCGTGTGCGTGTGCATGTGCGTGTGCGTGTGTGTGTGTGTGTGTGTGTGTGTGTGTGTGTGTGTGTGTGTGTGTGAATGTGGGTGGAAGAGACTAAACAGAATTGGAGGGAGGTAGTGGTGGATGGATATGATCAGTGTAGACTGAATACATAAATGGAAACTCAAATGTTCAAGCGACACTTAAAGAAATGATGAACACCCTTACCCTTAGCCATTAGGAAAATGCAAGTCAAAATGGCTTTGAGAGTCCTTCTGACACCTGTCAGAATGGCTAAGTTCAATAACACAAGTGTCAGTTCATGCTGGTGAGGATGTAGAGCAAGGGGAGCATTCCCTCATTTCTTGTAGGAGTGCAAGCTTATATAGCCTCCATAGAAATAAATAGGGCTTTGCCTCAGAAAGTTGCAAATTAATATACTTCAAGACCCAACAAGTCCACTCTTGGCCATATATATTCAAAAGATGCTTTATCTACCACAAGGACACTTGCTCATTCATGTTTATTGTAGCTTTATACATAAAAGCCAGAAACTGGAAATAACTTAGATGTCCTTCAACTAAAGAATAAATAAAGAAATTGTGGTAAATTTACACAATGAAGTATTACTTGCATTTTTTAAAGAATATAACATCAAATTAGCAAGGAAATGGATGCACCTAGGAAAAAATTCACCAGGTGATAGTGGCATACATTTTTAATCCCAGCACTTGGGAAGCAGAGGCAAGTGGATCTCTGGGAGTTTCAGGCCACACTGGTCTACGAAGCAAGTTCTGGGACAACCAGGACTGTTACATAGAGAAAGAAAATAAAATAAAACAAACAATGAAAGGAAGAAAGAAGGAAGGAAGGAAGGAAGGAAGGAAGGAAGGAAGGAAGGAAGGAAGGAAGGAAGGAAGGAAGGAAGGGAGGGAGGGAGGGAGGAAGGAAGGAAGGAAGGAAGGAATTATTCCAAGAGTGGTAACCTGAACACCGAAAGAAAGACAAATATGGTATAAATTGGCTGCTAAGTATATGTAACCAAGCTGCAATCTGTAGATATAGAAAGGCTTCCTAAGGAGAGAGGGGTCGGCTCCTTGAATGTAGAGAGGGTGAGCTGGAGAAGTCTTGGAGCCTTCATGTTTACATCCTAGTCTCTCTGGTATAAGAAAGTACTCTGCAGGCTATAGAGGGAGAAATCTGGATATCAATTAAGCCACAAAACTGTTCACCAACAATCTGTCCTGCCTACAAGAAGTGTTTGCACAATGGTTGGTGCAGAGCTTGTACAACTGGCCAATACATGTCTGGTTTAATTTAAAGCACACCCCACCTTAGGGAATCTATGCACTATGCTTCCTATGCTTCTTGGATGCCCAGGAACAAGAGATTGGATAGTCTAGAGACCAAGCATAGAACCAAACATATCTGGCAAAACAAACAATCAAACAAATAAAAAGAAATGAAATGATTCCCAAGATACTTCACTGTTTTTATATATTGGTGCCTTGTCTAGTAGTCATCAGAGCAGTTTCCTCCAGCAGCAGATGCAGAGGAAACAGCTAGACATTATGTAGAGAGAGAGAGAAAGAGGGTCTAATTTGGAGGTCTCTGTTGGGTCTCTCCCCTGGAAGATCCTGGAAACTCAGAAAAAATGAAGGAGAATGTAGAAGTCAACGGGCATGGAGGGCATCAGGAGCACATGACCCACTAAATCAACCAAGCAGGGATGATATGGGCTAATGGAAACTAAAGCAATAAGGATGGGGTCTGCATGGGTCTGCACAAGGCCTGCTATGTACATGTTTTGGTTGATGTTATTGGAAGACTCCTAACAGTGGGAGGCAGCACGTCTCTGTCTCTTTTGCCTGCTCTTCAGATTCTTTTCCTCCCATTGGGTTGTGTTGCCCAGTCTCTTATTGTATCTTGGTTTGTCCTGTCCAGATGCCTTCTCTTGGAGACCTGCTCTTTTCAGAGGAGGCAACAAATGAAGTGGAAGTGCATGTGGGAGAGAGAGGAGGTAGGGAGGAAATAGAAAGATTGGAGGGAGGGAATTCTGTGGTAGGGATGTATTGCATGGGAAGAATCCATTTTTTTTTTATGACAAAATTTACTAAGATGGTGGAGAAATTACCGAAGAGTGCTACAGAGACATAGAGTGAGCATTTATTATTAGGAAAATGTGATAGAGCTGTCGAAGTCATCAATTTATAAAGCAGGCACTACCTGTGAAGTGAAATTGAATAAAGAACAGTAAAGCAAGCTATGTCTGTATTTGAGAAACAAAGACTTCCTCAAGGAGGTGCTGGCTTTTTACTGGTGTTCACTTAAGTAGTACACTTGCTACCTGAAGGCCTCCATGAACTTTATGTGGCTTTACAGCAAGGGACACTTTAAATAAATACACCATTAAAATTCTGTGTCTTTCTGTAACAATGTTAAGTCTATCTGTATATATATTTTAAAATCCTCTAAAGGCAAATTGAATTACTGAAAGATATATCCATGAAATGCAGATGTTCAAAAGCCATTAAATCATAATGATAGTTCATGGGTTTCAGTAAAGTTGTGTTTTTATTCTCAGCTAAACCAAAAATAAAGAAAAAAAAAACATTTCTGCTATATCCAGAATAAATGGTATTCTTATGAAGAATGCTTAGGATAGAAGAAGTAGTAGAAAGGTAAACTGATATTAGAAAAAAATGGGACCCTACTGTTAATTTCTATATAATTGGTATTATATATATATATATTCCTCCAACTGCAGGCAGCTATGAAATACTGAGAGTGAGGGAAATAATCTTCCTAGGGAAATACACCAATTGGTTATTAAATACCTGAAAACATATACATACCTTATATAGACTAAGTAGGTTATGTAGGAATGCACACACACACACACACACACACACACACACACACACACACACACACACACAAAATCAATGAAAAGAGAAGCAGTAAAATGTTTAGGAGCAGTATGGGGGCTTTGAGAGAGGAAAGGGAAGTGAGAAATGCAATTATATCATTATTATCTCAAAATAAGAATTAAAATAGCAATAAGCCTACTTTTTCTCCCCAATTTTATGACTGAGCTTTGGTTAGCTTGCTCATTCCATTTCTCTACTTCTATTCAGGGCTCTATTTTTTCTCTTTGGGGGTAATAACGTTGACTTGAATCATTTGGCTAAGCCAAAGCCTAAGGCCTACAGTCAATGGTCATAAGCAAAATTGCTTGCCAATAAAGTCCAAGCTGATTTCATATTAATTAGTATCCTTTATGAGTTCTCCATCCTCAACCACCTCTCATATTCCGTTCAACTGTAACAGTCTTCGTCTTTAGTTTCCTCAGTGGAAATCTCGCCGGCTCATTGTTTTATCTTTACCGTGAGACATGTCTGCTCCTTCCGTCAGGGAAAAGAAAATCCAAACTAAATTTCTATTAACTTAAACACATCAAACCTTGGTTTGCATCTGCCTTCAGAATTCGTTCTCTTGTGCCCACTGTCTGAAATTTCACACATTTTAGATGTATCGCAAATATCTATTTATTTAATGGATTATCTAAAATTCTTTATCATTTTTATTTTTTATCATTTAATGGGCTCTAGTAAAGCTGCAAAAATATTATTTAGGATATTAGTGCTGTTGAGAGAATCCCCAGACCATCAGTTACTGTTGGTACCACAATTAACATGATAGGAAAGATATCCTGATGAAAAGCTAGTTAGTAAGAAGATAGAGTAATAAAGAAAGATAAACCAATTGTGCCCTTTATATCAAACTGTAATAGTCCCTTCACAAGTTCTTTGTCTTTGATATGTGTTATGCAAGGGTTGATCCCCCAGAACCCTTGTAAGAAGCTAACCACAGTGGCAAGTACTTCTCCTTCTGGCTATAATGAAATAGGACATGATGATGGGTTTATCCCTGAAACTTTCTGGACACTAATTTAATACACTTGGGAAAGCTCCAGGCCAACGAAAGACCCAGTTGGAAGGTACCTAAGATGTGACAACCATGGTTGTCCTCTGATCTCCAGGTGAACAAGGGAAATTTATACATCTGTACACCCCCAAACATGAACAGAAGCACCTGAAAAAAAGTGATAAAAGAAAGTTGGAGACACTGTTTTCACTACAATGATGACTAATTTGGGAATTTACCATACGTTTCCACTTATCCATTTATGGTCAAAGGACAGCAACATTAAGTCAATAGTACACGCATTATATTGTAAAATTCCATATTCTCTAAATGCCTCCATTCAAACTTCTCCTTGTCTTATAAAAATCAAACAGTACAAAAATAATTAAGGAAAGAAGGTGATGTTTGCCATTAGAAATCGTAGCATTTTTAGTAAAACTTCAGCTCCGTTCTTGATAAATATAGAGAAGACAGATAGCCATTGAGTTACACTAAAATTTTATTATTAGTGTATCTTTTGTGATTAGTTTTGTGATTTCACTGTTTGGTGAGGCTCAGTGAATTTCCTTGGCTCTTTTCTCTGTTTATTGGGCCTCATATCTTTACCTCTTCTTGGCCGTTATTCACATGATGCTCTATTTTTGTGTAAGCATATCTCCTGTACCAACATCAAAGTCATATGACCACAGGAGTATTTAGCAAGTACTAACTAAATTTCTTGAAAATCAACTGTTGTGTAAATGTGGGTATATTGATGTGATCTGAGAAAATATGCAGTGCAAAGCTACCAACATCTTTCATCCCTAGGAAGATGGTCTCTCCACACAGAAGTTAGCCACGTACTGTTTCAGTATAGTTTCATATTATGTGCCAACAGGTGGACTTTACCATATCCTTTCTCTTATAGACTTACTCAGAGTCACATCCAGCATAGTTATAACAAGCTGAGAGTTTTCTTGTTTGACACATAGGTCCCTTTCTTTATAAGATTTATTTACATTTTTATGGAAATGTAGAGAAATAAACATAGTTAGGGAAACATATTTTCAGAATTTAAGCATAAATTCTCATTCCTAATGTAGATAGATCTCAAAGTCTCTGAGACAAATATATGTCAGCTGGAGATATCCTTCACATTGCCCATCAGCAAAGACAACTTTGCTCTTTGTCCTTAGACTAAAACAACCCCAAATTCAAACTCAATTTTTACTAATTTAAGCCCATTTAACCTGAAGAGGAAGCCAAGAGGGTGGGTTGGTTAGGGTCATTTATTCTGCCAAGTTTGGGTGGGTTTGTACTCACTGAGGGTTGGAACCAGGCCTGATCATTACAAGCTGGCACAGTAAAGTAAGCTACCACACCTTTAATGAACTTAATTCCCCTATTTTGACAGAGTTCCCATTTCCAGTGATTCACACTTTATGTTTTAGACACTTCTCCTATAGGTGTTTGCCAAAGACCCTTCCTGGCAGCCAAGCACTGGCTTAGTTAAAAACTAGTACCAAGGTGAGAAACATCAAAAAATCATATTTTGCTCTTCTATGAGGTAGATTAGGACATTGGCTGTCCAGGCTCAAAAGCATTCAGAGTGACTGTCACACTCCCCTTAGATCCTTCCTACCCATCACAGTTTGGTTGTGTTTTACAGAATTTAGCAATTAAACTATTAGGAAGGGACTGTGAAGACTATCAGCTCTACACAGATACAAGTGTGTTAAATATTAGTAGCAACTAAATACCGTCATTGTGAAATTAATTCTCTTTCAAGAGAAAGAAAAAAATGAAGTATTTGCAGATAATGAGATTTACCAGAATTAAAAGAAGATAAAGTTGTTTTCAGTTATTTTTCTGTAAATGAATTTGGGGTAATTGAAGGCTAGTGGGATTGAAGGATATGATCTTACTTCCTCCTTGCATCTCAGCTGGGGGTAGCAATAAATAGCATCTTAGTATATGTACGGTTTATTGAGTGTTTTATTTTGTTATTAGGTATTAGTGTTTTGGCTGCATTTATGTTTGCACAACTTGTATGCCTGGTACCTACTGAGTCCAGAGGAGGGCATCAGAATCTCTTAAACTGGAGTTGCAGATGGTTGTGAGCTACAATGCAGATGCTGAGAATAGAAACTGAATCCTCTGTAAGAACAAGAAATACTCTTAGCCATTGAGCCATCTGTTACTATCTCACAAAGTATCTTAAAAGTTAAACAATATATATTTTAAAGGTACCTTGATTTTGAAATTTGTGTCTAAGGATTTGTTGCTTTGGAAGACTTCTGCTTTTGTTTCCACAGAAGATGAGAACCTGTGGATTGCTTCCAGACAAATATGGTTTCATCAACTAAGACCACCTGAAAATCCTCTGATTGGAAGAGATGATTACATCAGCTTCAGGGCTGCAAACTAAGATAATTCAGTCTCAAGAACCTGTGAGATTGCCAGCACTCCTTAATCAGCAGGAAGTAGTAATGGAAAACTATGCCCAAATTCCCCAAATATTGTTTATAAATGTTTCTTTTCATTATAAATGGTTAGTGGTCATAGTTAATCTCTTTCTAAGAAGAAAAAGGGGTTATGTTATATGAATGATTTTTTAAAATTACATTATTGAATTTACTTTAATCCAAAAATCACATTTTAATCTCAAAATGTTTTACATTGGTATGAATTTTGGTTTATTGACACAAATTTAAGGTCAATTTTGTTATGCTGTATGTATTTTTCTACACTTGTTTTAGGTATGATGTTCATGTAACTAATTAAATATTATAATGTGTAATTAAGCAATGCAGATTAATAGTCATCTATGATAACCAAACTTATAGTTATGTTAGTCAGGAATTTATAGGTATACAAAGACATATTTCAATTAGGTAGGTAATCTTCAAAAACTTCTACAACCTACAGGATATGGCATTTAAAATTATTTTAAGAACTTAGAGTTTTTTGGACACTGTACAGATCTGTTCCTGGCAGCATAAATCTACTTCAAGAGAAAAATGGGCATTGGAGAAACTCCATGTAGAGTCTGCTTTCTTTGTGGCAACAGTTAGCCACTGGACATGAACCTGTTCTTGCATTGACTGCTTGACAGTATGCTGTTTAAACTGGGCATGCAGTTTCCATAGGAAAGTGACCTCTGAACTTTGGCAGAACAAGCTGGGAGGGTCCTTCAGGTTCCTACTTTGCAGAGGAAACTGTCAGACATTCTTCAGGACTCAAGGAGAAGCAACTGATGAACTGTACCAGAATGGGCAGTGCAGAAAGGAGACTCTGAGCCTGTAGGCTGAAGATGGTTGCCCCAACTTTATAAAGGAACTTTGGGTGAATGTCAGGTAGACAGGTGTTATCTCTGTCATTTCTAGATTTTGGAAGTTGCTTGCATTTCCTGTTTACTTGGGAAAATATTATATCCTTCTGTGGTCTTTGATGTAGTTGAAGATTAGATAGTTTTAGGTGTAGGTTTTTTTGGTTATTTTAAGATATATTGGATATGAAACTTTAGATTCACAATGATAAGATACATGATAAAGTGTTTTCTTCAATTTTGTTAAATACAAATAGACTAGATATTGTAACTGTAATTCTTACTTGATAGCAATTTTATTATATGTAATTTTCTTATGTTAAAATTGAAATTTTCCTTTTTGATTAGACAGAAATGGGGAGATTATGTGGGAATGTCTTTCTATATGCTATGAATATCAATCTTTAAATAAAGGAGCTGTTTTGGCCCGTGACAGGCACCATAGAAAAAGTAGGAGGAGAAATCACAGCATAGGTAGGAAAAGGGCGGAGTCAGGTCAGATTGAACCAGCCACCCAAGGAGCAACATGTAAGGAACACAGGTGAGCCACGGGCCTCGTGGCAGACAGGAATGGGTTGAGTGAAGATGAAAGAGCTAGCTAGCAATGTATTGGAGCCATAGGCCAAACAACATGAAGTTAATATAAGTATCGAGTCATTTTGGGGGCCTAAACAGCGGTGGGCGGCTAAGGGGTCTGGGATTGCAGATCTGTGGGTCTGGACCTCTGACGCCCAAGGTCAAGAAACCTTATTGTAACACACCCCAGGGCATATCTTTGCACCTACACCCCCCCCACACACACACACAAAGAGAGAGAGAGAGAGAAACTTTTTAAAAAATAAATAAACTATTTAAAAAGCAAATGTTCCACTCATTCTCTCACACTGACTTAAGGACTGTATCATCCTTAAGAATGTTGTATTTTATTAGGGTCCCTCTTTATCCTATTCAACGTATTTAATTATGTATTTATGAATATATTTTCTTGATATATTATTTTTGTTATCACTTTATCATTTTCTCTTCATTTCTTTTCTGTGCTACTTTTGTTTATCTGGTACTCCCAGTACTTTGATTATAACAACAAACAACCATGAAACTTTTTCTTCTTTCTAGAAGAATCCACACTGTACGTGCACTGTTAGGCGATGTTCTTTTCATATGAACTGTCCATCAATGTGCCTTTGGTTTCTCACTGAGTTGTGTAGAACCAACAGTTTTGGAATCTGGCATGAATTGTCCAGGAAGATAGTATGATGACAATGTCAGCATCCTATATAGAGACAGTTGTCATGTGTTGTTGTTGGGTTTTTTTGTTTTGTTTTTTCCCAAACTACAATTTATTTATGGTTTTCATCTCAGTGAGATTTTAGGCTCCTCAATAGTAAGGGGGCATTGCCACCTGGTGGAAAAAATACTGAGGGGGTTTGATGATCACCTTGTGAAAATATGGATATCATGTTTCTATGGACTAGGGAGTTTTACCTTATCTTCCCAGAACTTGGTGGTACTGAAATAGCTTCCCCTTTGAGTTTAGAACATTAAACAGTTAAATTCAAGAAAACACAGCTAATCATTCCATTTCAATACACAGGGTCAGATTGTCATTGCAGAATGAAATTGTGGGAAGGGTTGTTTGTTCTTTCTACTTATAAAAACTCGATAGAGGCATTCTTTCTCATTTATAGATTTTCCACCTTTTTTATAATTTTAATGACTTCCTTTCTCATTGGCTATTTCTTGTACCTATTTTCAGCATACCTCAGGTCTTCCAAATATATCTACTTAACATTAGCCTAAATTGTGTTTGAGCTACTTTGATGAATATTGCTTCCTTATTTATAGCCTATGTCTACTAATGCTGAATTTGTCCTTCACTGAGATGTCTCTTTTTTTATTTTTCACCCTTCCTTCCTGAGTTCTCAAAAGCATCATCATCATCACAGATATGATTTATTTAGGTGCTGTCTCTAATCCTTATGGCCCTTGACCTCATTGCAAACTCAACTTCATCCTTAAAATTCTTCCTTGGTTTCCAGCTGTGTGGTTTCCTAATTCCGGTCTCAGTATGGCTATATACCCTCCACCTGCACTCCAGTCTCCTCTCTCTCTCTCTCTCTCTCTCTCTCTCTCTCTCTCTCTCTCTCTCTCTCCTCTCTCTCTCTCCCCCCTCCCTTCTTAATATGACCTCTTTGCTGGCCTCACATTTTGTCTTTAGACATCAAAGATGAAGTTGTTACCAAACAGTCAAACTTTCTGGCTGATTTATTCCTATAACTAGTATTTCTTAGACTGGATGAATATCAGCTTTCTAAGAGTGGTCCCAAATTGTGCCTACCTTCTTAATATCTGGCATTGGTTGAATTTTACTCTTGCTCAAAGCAAGGGAACTTAGTTACTTTCCAAATCATGCAATTTCCCACCTCTTACACTTAAATGAAGGATATCATTCCCAGTATTTAGTATTATACATCTTTGAGCTTTTTAAAAACAAATTTCCTTGTTTCCACGTATCATACTAGGCTTCCTCTAAACTCTTTAGTAGTGTCAGTTTCATACACTGAGCATTGCTATCTCTTTCAGTCACCATTGTGAACACAGATTTGTTGATAAAGAAGTGATGAGAGTCAGGTAAAGTGACTTTAAGTGGTAAAGGTATTTGTCACTCTGCCTGATGATCTGAATTCAGTCCCTAAACCCATAAGGACAAAGAAGAGAGTTGACTTCCAGAATCTGTTGAGCTGTTGTTACTTTTTTCCTTCATACATTTGTGTGACACATAGTAGACAAAGCAAATATGTCTAATGCAAAAATAATAATAATAATAATTAATAAATAACAAATGATCCCAATGCAATACCTAGTTTTAATACCATGACACTAACTCTTCCTTTCAGGAAGCAAGGACAGTCTTTTAGACTGTAGAATTCCAGGGTGGCTGCACATTGAAATGACATGGGAATATTAAAATCCAAGCTTCCTATGACCCATTTTTTAATATAATGAATAACCAGGACAAATGTCTGGATTTGAACTAAGAGCAATTCATAGGCTAAGATTTTCACAGTGGTGTCTGCCCAGCTTTTTTTTTTTTTTTTTTTTTTTTTTTTTTTTTTTTTTTTTTTCTGTATACATTTGTCTGATCTACTACCTAGCATTCTATCCTACTGAGGAAATTTATATGCAATTACTTTCTTTGACTGTAAGTAGAAGAACATTCCAATAATTTCTGTGGATTTGACTCCTATATGGGAACATTCATTGCACTGATCAATTACACTGTTGTTTATATATTTCTGTAAGCAGAAGAACATTTTGATAATTTCTGTGGATTTGACTCCTATGTGAGAACATTCGCTGTGCTGATCAATTACACTGTTGTTTATATATTTTTGTCTTTATATTGGTCATAAAACAGCCAATGACCATGAGCATGAAAAAATAAAATGTCCTTGGAATGCTTCACTTCCCATCAGAGATTTCTGATATAGTATATCCTTTATCCTGCTTCTAAAACATAATTCATTCTTTATGGGAAATAATATGTAGACCACTATCAATGGGTGGAATTTTGGCTTTTTACTTCAGAAGAATTGAATATGATCCAAAAGTAAAGGGAAGAAAACTGACAGAAACAAATAAAAAAAAATTGTGTTTGTCTAAGGCAAACCATTGTCATGCATCAGGGTGGCATTTTCTTAAATTGCCATCACTCAGGTTACTGAGGCAGGAGGATTGGGAAGGCAAGCCTAGGTTGTGCTACTTAAAAGGATCCTATCTCAAAGAAACAAGAATAAAATCAATTTCTTACTTAATGAGACAATGGTTATTTTTTTGCAAAAAGAAAGAGGTCCATCTATGAATAAAACATGTGGCCAACAACGCGAATGTGTCCACTAATACTTTACAATGAGTAGGAAATTGAAGGAAACTACATCTGACCAATAGCAGAACTCTGATGCCATGCCTTCTACTAAAGCATCTTTTATTCAAAGGCTGCTGACATGATTCTTTTGTGGAAATCTTTTCTAATCTGTTTTCCACATGACTCCATAGCTGGGTAAGTTTTATATGCCAAGTAAAAGGCTCACTTCCTTGCTAACAATCTGATAAATGCCTTATCTAAAAAGATGAGGTCTGTGATTGGGGTTCTAATATAGTGCTATCTAGCATGATGGCTGCTGGCCATATGTGATTGACTATTCCAATTAATTGAATTTAAGAAAAAAATTTTTAAAGATTCATTTTTTGTCATGCTCTAAAACTATAGTTCTTCAGGAACTACATAAATAACTCAGTGGACATTGTTATGGAAGAGGACCTGGGTTCAATTCCCAGCATTCACACGGCAGCTCACAACCCCCTGTAACTCCAGTTCCTGGGGATACTCTACCCTTCTTTGGCCTCTCTAAGCCTCTGAACACACATGGTGCACTTGAACTCATGCAGACAAACATGTATACAGATTAAATAATAAATAAATAGGCATTGTGATTCTTCTCTATGAGGTACCTCAACGTACAGTATATATAATTGTTAATTTATTGGAGAGAATCTTACTAGACATCATTTTTCTTCCATTATGTTTGTTTGGTTTTGCTTCCACATGCATTTTATCTCTCAGAACTTGACCTTCTAAGGACCCAGTAACCCTTTTCATTAACAGCCTTCAGAGGCAGCCACCCCCACCACCAGACTTCTTTAGCTTCCTTCTTCCTTTCTTATTTTAGTCCCCTACTTGACTTCATACACTCATGGTCCTGCCACTTACCTGCTGATTATCAGTCCTTCAGCACTAATTGCTTCTCAGCTGGATGGAGACAAGGTATTTAAATTCGTAAAAGGAGAAGAAAGGAGAAAGAAACTGAGCCAAGACAATGTGAGGAATCTGTCCTCCAAGTGTGGAATCTACACACAAACTAAATTTTCACACATTCTATGTGAACAATCTTCTAGATTTTTGTGCCTAAGGAATGCCTATATTTCTTTACTATCCCAATAGCACTGAAGAGAAGAGACTGTGAGATATTCAGCCTCCTCTGTGTTGAGTGTAGTATATTCTTGTGCAATTGGTTGTCTCTCTGTGTATACTTTCCCATCTCTTAGCAAACACAAAAGCTCAATGTAACATGAAGAGCTAGACACACCCACACAAACACATACTGTAAATTTAAGAAGTTACAGTTTGAGAAATCCCAAGTGTGTTTTTAATGCTTTTGTTAAGGTTGGATTTTTAAAAGTTCTGTTCCTAGAAATCACAAAGGTAAAAACTTCTGGAAACAAAATATATTCTAAAATAGGTACAGAAGCTGGCAGCATGTCTTATATCCATGATTAATAGGGGAACTTGTTTGTCTACTTCTGTCTGCGTTAGAAGGTAAAGGAGGAAATAGATATTTTTATCTGCACATTTGGATATAGGACACGGAGTGCTGAGATGTTCTTCCCAGTAACATTCCAATTGCAAGCATGATTTTTTAACCAGGATCCACAAAGGCCTTTACTTTTTCCTTCTCATTTCAAGGAATAAACTACTTTCCAACTGTAGAGATACACACTGAGAGGTCAGTATTCCATATTGCCTGTCACTCTATTTGTAAACAGAATATAATAGTACTAGAAAATTAACTTCATATTAGAAACATGGTACTTTTTGGGGTTTTTTTTTTCAAGAAGGAACTTGGGGAAATGTATATCTTTCTTATTATACCAAGAACTGTTTGAAGAAATTCCTAGAGAGTTGGAGGTTTAATGAAATGGCTATTTATTTTCCTTCCAGTGTGAGAATTGACTTTTCTAACTTTCAGAGTTCTCCATTTGATGATAAGTTTAAATATTGACAGAGCATGAACTGAGATTAAAGGACATATAAAGCTCATCCATCTGACACCTAAGAAGAAAATAAGCCTAGGGGTCTCTTCCACATTCCTTAGGGGCTGGAAAGTATCTTCAGAAATGGGGACAATTGATGACATGGTCACAATGTCCTACATATCTGGAGAGATTCTTTATTTTGATATCAACAGGTACAAAACTTGGTATTGCTAGAACTTTCTTTTTGTTCTGTATCACAATTGGGTACATGATGAAATCCAGCTGTTGTTCCTCAGGAGGGATAAAGAGGTAATGCATTCTCCCTCCCCAAGTGTTCTCAAAGCTGAGTAGACAGACAAGTAGTATCCAGGAGTGCCACACATAAACTGACAAACAGGAAAGTGGAACTTGATGGAATAAGGGCAAAGTAAATGAATTGGCTTGCTAATGTCATTTGGATAAGAGAAGAATTATCTCAATAGACTGTTTGTTACCAAGCATTCTGATTGTCAAACTCAATTGTGTCAAACTTCATTAGCTGATGTTTTTAACTCTAAACAACAAAATAAAATTGAAAGGTTTGTCTTATTTGTGAAAGAAGCAGGATTCAGGATTGAAGTGATGACATATTCTTGACAGGCAAAACAGAGAACTATATGGTTCCTAATTGATATAAATTCATGTTTGATGTAAGGAAGGACAGAGAAGAAGGGAGTAACCACTTCCTCTCTTAAAATATTTACTATTCAAGTGCTCACTGATTGCATCAGTCAAATATTTACCAAGAAATTCCAGGAGTGAGGTGAGACATGTGGCCAGACACTCATGGTGCTACTGTCTGAGTCTGGACCACACTCCTTGGTTTCACTGCTCTTTGCTACCCTGGTTCTTTTTGTCTTCCTGGAGAAAAATTATCACTACGGAATTTTCCTCTGCTATTGGAGAGTTACTATATGGAGGAAATTAAATAGTATATTGTCTCCTTGAGAACATGCGTATATCTTTGAGATTTTGTAGATTCTATTATAAAAGTCATAATCACATTATTCATTTGGAAGTGTGTGTGTCTGCATGTGTGTATCTTTATACATTACACATATACAGCCAAGGGATGTAATATGTTTTAAAACAATGTTCATTTTAGAGGGCTTTTTTTGTAGCATGTATGTACATGTTCACGCAAACATGTGTAAGTGAAGACTAGAAGAAAACCTCAGCATGTTGCTTCTCTGTTTTAAGATAAGGTTTCTCATTATCCTGGAGCTCACCAAGTAGGCTAAGATTTCTTTTCAGATCCACTAATAGGAATCATTCTGCCTTCACTGCCTCAGTGCTAGGCTTAACAGAGTGTGTAGCCAGCCCTTCCTGCTTTCTCAATTGTATGTGGGATAGAACTCAGGTCCTCACGCTAGCAAAAGAAACACTTTGCATTCTGAGATAGCCATATTCCCAACCCCATCCAAGAGTATTTTGAACTTGTCCAACATAACGGAAGCATTCAGCATGGAGATAGTGTATTTACTTTTTCAAGAAGTAAATCATGTACTTTGCCCGTTGAGTTCATTCTAGATCAAATGGTCCTCCGGAGTTTCTAATGGATAAGTGGGATGGAAGTGCGGAAATAGGGAACCTGTACAGAGTGGAGATGCCAGGTTCAAATATGCAAGTGGAGATCTTTTTCTGGCAGCATGTCATCATTTCCATCTGTTCCCTTTGACTTCCATGTTTATATTCCACTGGTGACTATTTTTTTTCAATAACTGTCCAACACAAGCAAACGTGTACTGTTTGTTGCAACAGGATTTACATGTCTGAAATGATTCAGCTTTCAGCACTTCTCAAAGATTTGTGACTTGAGTCAACTTCCTAATAAAAATGAGCAAAACAACTAACTAGAATCTGTCTATTTCTCAGGGGATTGGGGTGGAGGGATAAACAGCGGCTTGCGAGAAACATCCTGCTGTTTCTTCTTCGAGGAAGGAGGGAGTTCTCTTCCCTGCTTCTGATCTTCCACCTATGTTTTCTAATACAGAAATGTGCTAAACAGGAAAATCCATCTTTTCAGTTTTCTGGAGTTGGGGTCAGGTGCTTCTCGGTTGTCATTGCAGTCTTCAGATTTTATAAACAAAAGAGCTTTGTCTCCAGATACAGGTCAGTTATTTCTTATCTTAGCTGACTGTCTTACCTTCCCCAAGATCACTTCTCAATGTATTCAATGGTAGTAAAGACCAATCTAACCATCTGATGTCACACAAAAGGGGAATTAGTCTATGTGAGACCAAAGAAAATGCCCAAGTGGAATCTCTTTTAAATTTCTAGAATTTAGAAGAAACCTGTTTTCTTGATACCCCATAACCTCCTTAGCTTTTCTTCTATCTTAAATTGTTTTCCCTGAATTCTACAATTTAAATTCTACTTAACTTTTCATATAACCACTTTCTGAAGAAAGCATTTCAAGATGGGCCCTGAAAACACAAATAAGATAAAGAAACTACATCTTTGAAATTTTTAGATAATTTTTTTATAAATTCTCACAGAATTCCGTCTGTACACACAGCATATTTTGATAATCCACCCCCAAGGTGGATTGTTTTTGTTGCTTACCATTCTCTTTAAATAACTGTTTGCACTGGTGATATAGGGCTGGTGAGATGCTGAGTAGTCCTTTTAGTTTCAAAAAGTATTGGGAGCATATAAAAAAAAATGCAATAGCCCTTCACCAAAATAAAGCAGTTCTGTAGGGTTGTTATGATAACTTTCCTTCCATTTCAGATAAGAGTATCCAAAAGAAATACAAAGCAAGATGTGGTAAACGGCAGCTTGAGTATTTCCAATGTTGTATTCATAGTATTTGCCAAAATATGTTTGTAGATCTTCTGGCCTAATCTCCCAACTTGGTGCCTTCTCTTAGAATTCCCAATTCTTCAATGAGAGAAGGAGACCAAGGAGTCTGTACTTTAAACAAACTCTTCAAATGATTAATGTGGCTCTCCTCACAGCTCAGGCAATGTCACGAAGAGCATGGTAGAAAAAGCCTGGAGGAAGGGGCGTGTAATGTGAAACTGTATTCTGGATATGACATGACCACTGAATCCAAGAAGGCATTGTAGTCACGGTTACCTGCAGAGATTCCGCATAAACTCTCCGCAAAATTTTACAAAATATAGATGAAGAAGAGAAAGTGGGAGGTGCATAGATGGGAATGGATATGATCCAGACAAATTGTATTCTCTATAAACTTGCGGATGACTAAATAAGGGATAATCTTTAAATGAATAAAGAGTCAAATCTTCCACAAAATTGTTATGCATGCAAAATTTTGATAACAGTATGAGTTACATTGTTACATACTACAAAAGAACCTTAGGCTAAGACTTGAACCCAGAATAAGCGTTAATTGGGACAGTCATTCAAAGTGACAAAGACTATGTAACCACAGACACCATAAAATTATACTGTCACAGGAAACTAATGAGATACGATGGTTCTGTGTGAAGATCACCAGATCATGAAGAGATGGAAACTCAGAAAGACATCTCATTAGACACTAAGCTCAGATATTTAGAGCCTATAGAGAGATACCTCGTTTCATTGGCAAAAAGGGAATGATAGCCCTCAAATGTGTATACACACAGTGAACACAAGCAGACATAAAAATTTAAAATAATAAAAATATTTTAATGGGTGCTTAAAAGAAAGTAACAGAAGGAAATGAAAGACAAAGCAAGATATGTATGTGTAAACTCAGAAATGTATAAATGCAGCCATGGTAGGAAAGTCCACAAGTACCACAGTGTGCACTCCAAATTCACCACAGATTCTGTGGTGGGAAAAACTTACGACATGAGAGAACCTAGTGTTTATAAACACCACCAGTCATAAAGTCTGCTGATGAGAACTCATTTTCTAAGTTTCTTAGATTGTATATTCCACCTAGTTTTCTAGTAAAAATCAATCAAATCCCAAAATATTAATAACCCCTTTTTTCTAAATATTATTTTATCTCTCTTTTAAAATGTTTTGCTTCTGTTATGCATACATGAAAAAATAAATTTGGTAATTTGATTAAAATGTAGAGATTTTATTACTTCTCTGTTTTTCTAGACTTTCTTTTGTGGGGTTTTATTTATTGCATTTACAACTAAAAAAAATCAAACTATCTCTTATCCTCTGCTTCCCCTCACCTGTGTTTTTATTTACCTTCCAAGGTCTAATCTTGTTATTACAGAAAGTCTTTGTAATAACAATGGGCTTTGTAAAGGTGATGGGGCTTAAGTATTTCTAATTTGATTTGAGAAATTCTACTAAAATAAAATACTTCCTATGTTTAAAAGACACCAAAAAAGAAAAAGAAAAGAAAAAATCATGCCGAAATAGATCCTAAAGGCTGAGTGTAACACCCTACATCCAATCTACATAATTGGAGACTGGGACACCATAAAGTACCACTACATTATCCTTTTGCAAAGCCTTGATAATAGCCATATTTAAAGACTACCATCCACATGGATCTTAGACAGGTTCTTAATTAAGCATGAAAGTGTGTAAAGTGATGCTACTTCCTAAACAGGTGCTATCATGAAAGGCAACTGCCTATCTTCTTCATAATACAGCTTTCCTGTGAGAGCATAGCCTATATGAGACTTGGCTGAATTTTCTTGTGTGGGTGGCTCTATTTGCATTGCAGGATTGCATAGGAAAGGAGGTGGCTGGTTATGCCAAGGGAGAGCTAAAATTCCAGGATTGCAAGCAAAGACTGCTTTTTTTTTTTTTTTTTTTTTTTTTTTTTTGATAGTTAAGAAACTAACTCTGACTGTCCTTCTTAAAAATGGTTCTGAAATACCAAATAGATTGGAGGTAAAATTAAGGGAAATGTGAATTTCAAGTTAAAAAGGTCACGTGGAATTTTATAAATTCCAAAATGCTACTAGACAACCTTCTTCAGTACTCATAGGGACAGAGAGACACAGAGGCTTACAGTAGCCAGTGACTTCAGATTCTGGGTCACACTGGTTTGAGAAGGCAAAGACACTTGCCGACTTTGATGGAGGCACACAAATGTGTGCACTCAGGCTATTTAAGTTCTCTAAGGTATATTTTATATTTCTTCTTTCCAAGCCTATGAATAAGATGCTAGAAAGCTTAAGTGATCCAAATCCATACATTTCAGTAAGCAACCAAAGATTCAAGATGAGCATATCTGACTTCAGAGCCCTTTTACACCAGGAAAATTTTTGTCATTACATCATTGCGTCTCTGCTTAAGACATAAAAGTACATTCAGGAATGCAATGAAGCAGACGTGCAGGAAGTCAGAAGTGCATTAATACAGATACATATATTACATATAAATATGTGTACGTGGGTATATATATTTGTCACATATATCTTTACATAAATGTGAGAAAGACAGGTTGTAAATCAGTCTGATGTCTCTATTTTGTACTTTTTCCAAAAAAGAAGTAAGCTGTTATCAGAAAATAGTGTATTTATGATCCAAAATCATCACATCACTTAAAATTAGCTCAGGAACGTGTCTAGCCACAGTTTCTCCCTCCCTGCCTATTCTCAGAGTCCCATTTTCTCTTTCCTATTTTTGTTCCACTAGCTGAGGGTTGACATTTTTTTTTCTCACATCCATTTATCTCTCTTTGAAAATGTTTCCCTTCTCTTCTGGCAGCCTCCTGTGGAACCCAACCATTTAGCCGTGTTTAGGATAAGTATAATTCTATCAAGACATTAAGACATCAATGTTGCCCCATCTATAAAGAATATCTTGCATTGGTGGATAGTCTGAGGACTGACCAAAGGCTCGCTGTAATACAGGATTTGTCTTCACTGGGGCAACTCTGTAGCTGCCATTCATTCCTCTCATCCTTTCCTATTAGTTGTTCTCTGCTTTTTAATCCGATCCCTGAATCCTATTATGGAAATTACTGCCTTCTTTGAATGTCTTAATCCCCAGAGGCTGGTCGACCCCTCCCAACATCCAACAGGAAACCGAGAAACAAAGAAATAAATCTGAGAGCGTACTTTTCTACCTCTCTCAATGGAGCCCAGCAGATGTATCGCTTTGCACAAGGATAACTCAAATGCCCCAGCTTCCTATTTGCTTTGCCAGGGGGATCTGTGTGATCATGTCAGCATCATATGTTCGCTACCACCAGCTTAAATTCATACAGCGCTGGAGGAATTGGGAGCTTTTCTAGGGTACGTTTTCCAAATACTTCCCAACTTTAGCGTGGAAAAAAATAATAGTAAGTAGTCAGAAACCTTGCTAACTAGTCTCCAAAGATTGGAAGTCATTTTCTAAAGAAACACTACCGTATTGCTGTGGTACTTAGTCCATCTGTGTTAAATTGAACATGTTACATAAATGTTGTTATGGGACGGTGAAAAATCGTTCAAGATCCCATAGCAGGCAAACAAATAGAATTGAGCTACAAGCGCCCTTTAACTTGCCTTCATTCATGGAACTCAGTTAACACATGAGTCCTGATTTTCCTGCCATTCTAAACATTGACTATTAAATTAGGATTTTTAAAAAATGGATTTCATTTTAGATTCCTCTTATTTTTGGAATATCTTTATCCTATCTTATTTTACTTCTGTTGGACTCTGCTTCTCTTAATATCAAATGGCTGAAGATCTATATTTCTTCCACTCAAATTCTAGAAGGCTTGTTTATTGTTTTAGCTCCTTCGAGATACCCTGTTCCATCAGTTTCTTACACTTAGACTATGACCTGCTGTCTCCTAAAATGTGAAGTGGCTGTTTTCCTAGAAGCCAACAGTCCTATGCAATTGAGTCTGTGCAAGTTTAAAAGTGACCATTAAATAAATAGTATAGAAACGCTCACACTTGCACACTTGCGCGCGCACACACATATACACACACACAAATATGCACGCACATTAATAGAAACCATGAGAGTCAAGAGTGGATCTGAATTGTTTATCCTAGACTTGTGTGTGTGTGTGTGTGTGTGTCTGTCTGTCTGTCTGTCTGTCCATTGGTAAAATGCATGCCTTGAAAGCAGGAGAAACTGAGCTATACGCCTAGTACCTACTTAAAAGCTTGCCATGGCAAACATGTAAAACACAGGCACTAGGCGTTGAGGGACAGGAAGGTCCCTGGAGCTCACTGGCCATTTTATATAGTTGAATTGCCCAGCTTCAGCTTAGGCTTTGATGTTGCATGAATCCTAACTGGTCTTAATAAAAACCCACAGCCGGATGTTGGGACAAATACTAAAAAATCAGAGAGACAAAGGAAAAAGTCACAGCCACTTCTTACCACTACTGAAACATATAGGGGAAGATTCTTTCCCCAGGGATCCTCAGACTGAATGTCTCTGAGGCCTCAGCCAAAAAGGGACAGGAAGGAAAGGAGAGGAAAGGGCTGAAGTCCTGTCTCCTCTTGCTTTATATTTGTTTCTCTGCCCTGACATATCATTTCCTGTCTCTACCTTCCTAATACTGGGATTAAAGGTGTGTGCCACTACGGCCTAGCTCTGTTTCTTTTTTCAACTGGATTAAACTTGTGGAGGTGGACTTGGGATATCTTTCGATATGCTATAAGTATCATTCATTAATAAAGCAACTGCCCTGGTCTCTGGCATGCATCTTAGAATTAGGCAGAGAAATCCAACATAAATAGGAGGAGGACAAAGTCGAAAACAAACAAACAAACAAACAAAACAAACAAACAAACAAACAAAAAGCAATGCAGCCTCCCAAAACAGCATATAAAAAAATTAAAAAGACTCCACAGGCTATGTGACAAGACAGATATATAAAAATAAGTTAAATTAAGATTTTAAGGCCAAACAACATATAATTAATATAAGCATCTGTATGTTTCCTTGAGACTTGAGGTTCTGGTCCAAATAAACAGTGGCAGGCAGGTCCAAACTATAAAGCTAGTACAAGCCAAAAATTTCTTTCTACATATTTCTGCCTCACAAGTGCTAAGGTTAAAGCCACTACTGCCTGATGTCTATGGCTAGCTCTGTAGCTGGCTCTAACCTCTGATCTTCCGGCAAGCTTTATTATTTAGGTTACAAACAGTATCTGACCACACTTTGTCATTCACAAAAAAAAAAATAAAAGAGAACACCTAATATCAACCACGGCTCCTACGGCCGTGTGAATATGTGCCTGCACACACTATATATGTGTGTATTGTGTGAATATGAAATATATTAGACTACCAATCATCTTGTCTGTTGTACTGTAGCAAGAGGTCTGAATTAATGTTCTGCCATTAAATAGAAATTTACAGACCTAGAAACGAATTACCAGTTTATGCACCTTTCTGGCATGAACTTCATGATCACCAATGGGTCCCCGATTTTCCCAGACCTTTGGAGAGGGGTTCCATCATTTTCATCCCTATCAGTTTTCCATTCTGAGATATTCATCTCGTTTGTTTCTTTCTGTCTGGCTTTTATAGAATTCTGAAACTTAGCCAAAACATTTGGTAATATTAGAGTCTTTCAACTTCAGTCTCTAAAAGTTGAAACAGCCTTGGACAAAGTTGAGAAGTGTCATCTCCCAATACTCATGTCCCCTCCATAGCACAGGATGGCATCTTGCAGGGCAATGTGGTCTTTGCAGGTATTATTAGTAAAGACAAGATCATGGTGTCTTCAAGTGTGTCCTCGATAAATGACCGGTTTCCTGCTAAAAAGACCAAGTGCAGACAAGTGGATACACTGGGGAGGATTCCACATGAAGAATGGTGTTTAGCATAATGTGATTGTGAGCAAAGGGCCTAAATGGACAGTTCTTACCACCACTAGCTGGTAGAGCAGAGCAGACAGATCTGATTCCACCTGAAGACATTTTGGTTTGCAGGGTCTGGAACCATGAAGGAATAAGCTTCTGTGTCTGAAGCAGTTTAAGTTGAAGAAGTTTGTTATAGCACTTCCCTGGAACTACTGTGCTCAGAAATCAATGGCATCAGAATATCAGTTCCTTTGGATCAGAACACATCTTCTTGGGGATTTTTTTTTTCATTTTCTTTAAACTATTTGTTCTATTTAAGGATGCCCCTGGAATTAGAGTTACAGGCAGGTGTGAACTACCTGATTTGATCACTAGGAACCAAACTCGGGTCCTCAGCAAGAGCACCAAGTTCTCTTAACCAGTAACCACCTTTTCTTGTAAATTCTTAGGTCCACTTTAAGGTCAGCCCACATCCTCAATCGTCATGTGATCTCTCCAGCTGCTACCTTTTCTTTTCAATCTGTAAAACATCCTAAAATTGTGTAGCCATATACTTTTGTAATGACTTTAGAAAGCTCTGCGGAGAGTCTGCTTGCCCGTCCTGATTGCCTCAAATTCTTCAGTGTGCTCCCCCCCCCCCCCCCCCCCCGTCAGCTTGATGCTTAATGTAACCCTGGAGTATGTACATCTGAGACTTTTCTGAGGTCTAAATTGGGTACCAAAAACCCAACCCCTCAATTGTCCAGTCTTTCTCATCAAAACAACTCTATTGCTTAGCATTACATTGTCCCAAGCTACAGCTGCCTTAAGCTGGGACCTTTTGCACAGAATATTTTGCATGCCAGTTCCCCCTGATGAAAACTCTCCGAGGCTGACACCAGTTTTTATTCATGTGGGTATACAACACAATGCCTAATAGAATCATTCAATACCTGCCCACAAAGTAAAAGTGAACGTGTCAAAGGACTTAATAGATGTTTGGTCAACATGCCTCAGAGCAAAATAATGACACCTGAAGCTTTCTCTTTCTTCATTTCAACCTGCTGAAAACTGAGCCTGGACTTCTTGCTTACTTTTCGTTACCCTCCTGGTTAAATTATTTGATATCAGACACCACCAACATCCCTTCCTTTCTTTGAAACAGGAAACACCACCAAGAATTACTTAACTTTTTTTTTTTAAGCTCACTTCATTTGTAAATCTCACAGGGTAGAGAACATAAAGAGGCTGGAGAGACGCCAGAGTGACCAACTTTACAAACCCTACCCAGTCTAATCTTCACATCCCACTAGGTCTTTACTTCTACTTCTCAAAAAAGGAAGTAGAAGTTGGAATTAGGTATACAAATGGTTGAAAACCTTTCCACCAGTTTAGGGGATTGTGCTGGAGTGCCATTTTTAATATAGCCACCCAAGCCTCTAATTTGAGAATGGAGTTCTACACTCTCTCAGACTTGAGCCCTATCAGCAGGATCCATGGAGCCAGGCCACAGAAATAAATTAATTAACCTCTCCACTTAGGAAGGCTGTAGAACAATACAGTGCTCAGTCTGTGCATAAAGAGTTCTGCCAAGAGGAAGAAACCTATAAACCAGGCAACTGCTGAATTCATTGCCAAAGAGGGAGGATTCCCCATCATTCACAAAGTGTTTGAAACATGAAATCAGATCTGAGGGCAGCCTGGCTTCCTCAGGATGGCAGTGGCAGTAAGAATGACTGACCATCTGGTGTTACAGACATTACATCGTCTTTTTTCATATTTTCAGTCACATTAGATTTCTTCTAGAAAGGTCTTATTGTATTAGATGACCAAATTCTATCCCAGACTCTTAATCAGAATGCCTGATGCTGGCTCACACATGGAGCTAGGATGCAGTGAAGCTTTCAAATGATTCTTCATGTGTACAAGGTACATGACACACTGGATTCTTCCTTCTGGCTTGAGTACCTTCCAACAGTTATTTAAAATTGACCTTAGGCTGATTTCTTAAATCCATACTTTAATCCTTAACTCTCTAAAAAAGATTGGTGACGTTACCATGAGCTCGTGAAAATGATATAAATGGTATGGTGTGACAGATAGAACGAGTGTGTAATATGTTTCTGTGGTTATTAGTCTTGCAAGAGAATCAGAGTAAAAAATAGTAGAGGAATCCTAGTGTAGGGTAGTTTACTCAGAAATTTCCTGTCAGTGAGCTGGGGAGATGGTACAGTCCTTCAAGGGATGAGCACACAAGCTCGAAGACATGAGTGTGTGTGATTCCCAGCCCTGGCTGAGAAGAGGGTGGAAAGGTACAGAGAGGAGAAGATTTCTAGAACTCTCTTAAAGTAAGTGGAGTCAAATCAGTGAACTTCTGGTTCAGTGAGAGACTCTGCCTCAAAATATAAGTCAAGAGTGATGAAGGATGAAATTAAATATTGACCTCTGTCCTCCACTCACATAAGCAGGCATGTAAACACACACACACACACACACACACAGACACACACACACACACACACACACACACACACACACACACACACACACACACACACACGCACACGGTGAGGGGGAGAGAAAACTTACATTGCTGTGTCACTCATTCCTTGAAAGCAATAAATGTTACACTGCTTTTCTTACTATATCTATATTTTTCAATGTTCCCTGAGGAAGCCATTTTTGAGTTGATTTTATGAGTTTACTGAAAGCAAGTCTTTAGCAAGGGATAAGTAAATACTGCTAAGGGTTCCTCCTGGCAAAGATGAAGGCTCTTGGATCAAAGTATTAGTGAGACACCCAGACCCTAATGATCTGAAAACCCCCCTGCTGATAAAGCAGCTCAAGTGAGCTTATACCCCTAGCCTCCATATACTTCGGACCCTGAGTCTCTGCTGACAAGGGAGACCTTGAAGAGCGATTGTTTTCTTAGTGACTCAAGTTTACACCTGTAACAGGTTATTCTTTTTATCTTTCTTTCTTCTTTATCATCTTCCCCCCTCCCTCCATATTCTCCTTCCTCTCTTCTTTAAAAGATTCAATTAAGAAACATGAAAGAACTCCGTAATCTCACTTATATGTTGAATTTGAGAATACTGAAGAAGTAGAATGGTTACTACCAGAAGCTAGGCAGGTGAGTAGGGGACTTGAGGACATTTTAATTAAAGAATAAAAAAATCATAGTTAAATATGGTAAATAAGTCTAAGTCTATTGAATAGCATAGAGACTATAGTTAATGCGTGCCTATCTAATAAAAAAAATGCTAAGGGGCTGGGGAGATGGCTCAGTGGTTAAGAACATTGGCTGCTCTTCTAGAGGACCTGGTTCAATCTCTGGCACTCACATGGAAGCTCACAACTGTCTGCAATTTTAGTTTTAAGGCACATGGGTTCCCTCACAGAGACATACATATAGGCAGAACACCAATGGACTTAAAAATAAAACTTGAGGAAAAAATAAACTTTTAAAAATGTTGAATAGATGATTATTTGCTTTGTGTCATACATGTGTTCACTATTAGATTAGCCACCGAGAACACACACACGCACACACACACACACTTAAACATTTGTCCTGGACAATAAGTATACATGTAATTTTATCACTTACCTTTGAATGAGTAAATTATGTGGAAATGTAGTCTTGAGAACTCAAATGTGTGCACTTCATTTAAGGAGCTCAAAGTCCCTTAGTGTCAAGAGAGTAGGCAAAGAATAAGATAAAATGTACATACAGAAGAAACCAGAGGGAGAAAGGCTGAAATATCCCCATCAAAGCTTCCTGTAACGGGCAAGACAAGTGCATATTCTATCAGCTCACATCCAAAGCTACCAAATTCTTGTGAGAAGGCACCAATGAGTTTGCACTGTTCTCCTAGCTCCCGCCTTCTTTCCTGGGATGTGCCCTCCATCTTAACAGACTGTTACTATTTCAACCACTACCATGTGCCATGAGGCCATGCCTTTGTTCCTTTGAACAGACTTATGTTCTTATCAGGTCTAAACATCCAAGACTCAAGAACAAAATGTGGATTACAAATTTGAATTATGCAACTTTTTTGTAAAAAAAAGTGTTTTGTGCTTTCCAAAAACACTGTTGTCAATTTGACTCAAGTCAGTGTTCATAGTACACAGACACGGTTAGAGGGTTAAAGGCCATTCTTTGCATATCATGAATTGTGCCTCAGAGGCTGTACCAGAATTCACTGGCACACTTAAGTCCATGACCCTTCATAAATCTTCTTTTGTCATCATTTAACTTTGAAAAGTACAATGATTGATGTAGATGTTTATTGATTTAGTTTCTTAAAATATAACAAGTGTATCATGGACAAATGAAGATGGATATTATGGTAAAACACTTACTGAATAAGTCTGAAGACTTTTATCTGAGCCTTACAGCCCACATAAAGGTAGAAGGATAGAACCGACTCTCAAAGCTGTTTTCTAAATTTCACATGGATGTTGTTGTATTATGGTACACAAGGTCTGTGGCACATGCTCATATCCCTGTATCACACATGCACATACAGTAACAACAGTGAATTAGATAAGAAAAACTTTGGGAAATAACATAGAATATTATGTTAAAACATTAAATTATTTTAAAGAAAATGACTGCGATATTCATCATCTAATAATCTTAAGTTTCTGTGT
Source organism: Phyllotis vaccarum (assembly GCA_033318265.1). Classification (NCBI taxonomy): domain Eukaryota; kingdom Metazoa; phylum Chordata; class Mammalia; order Rodentia; family Cricetidae; genus Phyllotis; species Phyllotis vaccarum. Next base: position 10,219,410 of record JARWLC010000008.1, read on the forward strand.
TTATGCAATGCATATGTAGGTTTAAGTGTTCTGATTATCATTCTCTTCAAGAAGACATAGGAAAAATGAATTTTAATAATGCTTTAGACTGCTATATTTTAAAAGCAATTTATTACATTTGCGATTAATATAGAAATCATTAGTCAATTATTTTTCAGGATCATTTTTATTGAGTCTTCCGGTCTGTTTTGTATTTTATAATAATAATTTTAAACTTTCTCACTCTGGACAAACTATGCTGCAAGAGTACAGTGGCCACATTTGACAATGTGGTGGCTGTGTTGGTCACTGCAGAGGTAAAGAATGTGTAAGAATAATTAAGGAAATCAGTAAATTATGACTTAAATATGTCAAAAATCACAACAATTCTAATATATGTCTGTGTAAAACAAAAAATGTGTATACATGTATGGACATAAATTGTGAGCTAATTCTAATTATATTATCAAGTCTCAAAGAATAAGTTAATAAGCATAGAGTACTCATTTCTTAATAGAAATTGCTACATTTTTCTATAAATCACAATTAGTTGAATGGCTAAAAGATACATTTTTTATGATCTATTATAAGCAGTACACTATCTTCCTTTCATTAGCACAGTTTAATCGAAAAGGCAATTTAGAACATAACAGTCAATGTTATAGTGGATACTATGTTGGTGTCTACATTATCTAGAAAGGGTCTTACTATGAATTTCTTCATCTCTACACTTTTAAAGTTTATAGTAATACTAAGACTTCCAACAGTGGATTTCTTTGTTAAAATTCTCTAGAGTAATACCTTTCTGGCTTGAATTGTTTTTGAAGAGTTAGTTTCTAATAAATAAGTTGAAGTGTACATTTGCTAGTCTATATATCACATTTTAATAAACAATTAATACTGCTGTAGTGAGAAAATACTAAAATATATATGTATTTGTCTTGACAAATATATATTAACAGTATGCATAGTGTTAAAATTTAATTAGAAATTCATTAAAGATAGGTGCAAAGTCTTCTCGATATTACCCTTCTACCTACTGACTTCTTCACTCCAAAACACTGATTTCCTCTTTCTGTAAGCAAATCTGTAAGCCTCTGTCTGAAGACTGCTTTCTCTGACCGGTATTGCAAAGCGTTACTTGTTCCTAATTCAAGACAATCAGTTGTTCCTTTGAATCAGATTATTATCATCTTGGAAAAGAAAAATCCTCTGTTCTCTTACATAGCAATATTCCCAGGGAACATTTATGATCTTCACTTGATCCCATTTAAACAGTCAGGACCTTCCCTTGGACCTCTAATAGGCTGAAGTGATGTGGGAATGCCCTTCTTTATGCTGTGAATCTCAATCTTTAAATAAAGGAGCTGTTTTGGGCCATGGCAGGCACCATAGAAGAAGTAGGAGAAATCAAAGCATAGGTAGGAGAAGCAGGGCGGAGTCAGAGGCAGATCGAGCCAGCCACCCAAGGAGCAACATGTAAGGAGGCACGGGTGAGCCACGGGCCACGTGGCCCACAGATTAATAGAAATGGGTTGATTTAAGATATAAGAGCTAGCTAGCAATGTGCCTGAGCCATAGGCCAAACAACATGAAGTTAATAAAAGCGTCTGAGTCGTTTCTGGGGGCCTGGGCGGCGGTGCGTGGATAAGCAGTCCCAGCGGCAGGTCTGTGGGTCCCGGATCTCTGGCGCACGGGACCCGGAAGCCACTACTACTCTGAAGTGTTGTGGAATTATGCTTTTGCACACTGTAATACTTATCATTGTAACTGTTGGTTAAATAAAACCTTGATTGGTCAAGTAGCTAGACAGGAAGTAGAGGTGGGACAACCAGACAAGGAGAAGTCTGGGAAATAACAGAGCAAAGAGATGACAGTGTGACACAGAGGAAGCAGGATAAGGTACTAAACCATGTGACCAAACATAAAAAAGAAATATGGGTTAACTCAAAGTATAAGAGTTAGCAAGTAATAAGCTTGGGCCATAAGCCAAACAGCTTGTATTGAACAGCCTTTTTGTGATTATTTGGAACTGCTCAGAACTAGGTTAGACCAGAAACTTCCAAATACACTGAAGTACAGAGGTTTACCCATAAACTCTTAGCATCCCAGCAAAGATCCATCTTTCTAGTACTGGCCTGTTTTTTGATTTCTACTGTTGTCACATACATGCTACAGTCATTCTTAAATACAACCTTCATCGTCTTTTCTCTCTGAGGTACATGAACTGCCCTTGGCACTTGGGGGCTTACTTCAGTATATCCTAAAGCATATTCCTAACTGCTTTTGTTTCCTTGCATTCTGACCTCAATGTAATTAGAAGATGCTTCTAAAACTTAATATAGACCATCTCTCCCTTCTCTTTAACATCTTCAACCAACTCCACCTCTCACTGAGACTAAATGACTAAAAAGTCATTAATAGCCTTTTAAATAACTGTAATCTGTGCTATGACCTCATGTTCATTTGCTCACTCTTGTAGAAAGTATTCCCTAGACATGGCATCTGATTGTCTCAACTCTGTAATAAAAATGCTTTGTTTTCAGCCATTTAAACTGCTTGAACCCTCCATGTGCCTTGGATTAAGCATCAGTGTGCTTAAGAACTGAAACTTGGGTGGCTAGAGAGATGGGTGAGTGGGTAATAGCACTTGTTGCTCATGTAGAGGACCAGGTTGTGGTTCAGCACAAGCATGGTGACTCACAACCATTGGAAATTCCACCTCTAGTGTATCTACCTTCTTCCAACTTCCTTAGGCATTGTTCTGCATAGTTTACATATATTCATGTAGGCAAATACTCATGAATATATTCTATATTTCTTTATATATTTGAAACTCAAAATAGTAACATGGTAACTTGAGAACAGAATTTAAATAATATTATTTCTCTTATCTAGTTGAGTAACAAAAATATGATACATTTTTTTTACCATAAAGGAATGTTTTTATTTCATTATTATATTGAATTGTTTGTAGGCATTATGCTTTTCTCTAGGTTTGGGTTTAAACTGTAGGCCTCACACATGCTAGGCAAGTGCTCTAACACTTAGCTATCTCTCCCACCTTTGAAATTCCTTCTACTTGTTGAGATTGTCATTACTGAGAGCTACATGAAATTTTTATCTCTAGAGAGAATAGTAAATGGATCCTAAAAACAACTTACAAAAACATACAAAAGTCAGCTCCTTTTCCTATGTAATTCCATACCTATGGAAATAATTTGAGAATCATTTGTTCTTCATTAAGAGCTGAATTGTTTCATTTCCTATATTCTTTCATGGAGTCACTGGGGGGTTATATGGGGGAAGTTCTGGAAAATTTAGGTTGAGAACAGTAACTTTTTTCATTTATAAGTAAATTGAATATTTCATTTATAAGTAATTAAGTATTCCATTTAACTTCAATTTTCTTAACTTTTGGGCAAGGAATAATTATAAGAATAACTTTTGGGAGCTCTGTATTAGTTATGTAAGTGAACACATGCAAAGCAGTTAAAGCCCACGTGGGATTCTGTGAACAGTGCAATACAAGCAACAAAGATTAATCCTTATCCATTCAACAGATATCAAGTCCCAGCTGTATTATCGGTGAACTTTGTGAGTGATGGGGACATATGGATAAAGAAAGAGGAACATAAATGATACATTTTCTATCTAACAAAAGTAATCTGAAATATCAGAGACACAGAGACCAAACCACAGTCAGTTCTTACCCACCCATTTCCTCAGGCTAAACAGGGTAGGTCCTATCTCCATGAGTCCTCAAACTGACTGGGCGTGCAGGCAAGAGGAGAAAGTCTACCTTCTCCTGCCTTATCATTTTTCCCCACCACCTAGCTATTTCAATTCCTGGATCAACTTTCCTAGTGCTAGGATTAGTGGTGGGTACCTCCATCACCTGTCTCTGGCCTTAAACTCAAGGAGATCTAGAAGGATCTCTGCCTCCTGAGTGATAGGATTAAAGGCGTGGGGTGGGTCACCACCCCCTGATCTTCAAAGCTTGATTGTGGACAATTCTGTGCTCTGATATACAATATATCACCACAGTTCATCTCAAGGAGAATTTGTAGAAGAAGGTCACTAGGCAAGATGATCAACCAGTTTTAACACCATGTGCTAAGTGGTCTGAAAGGAGAAGACTCTCTGGGAGCATCAAAAAACTCTCTGAGTTGCCTCATAGGAGAGTGGGAAGAAATGGCTTCAAAAAGAATATATAAATTAATTAAAGAGTGATGAGGCAGACAAAAGGTAGAGATGAAACGTAACAAGGCATGGGGCAGGGAGATGCGTCTTTTGGTAAAGTACCTGCCAGCAAAAAGGAGAACCAGAGTTTCAGCTCTCCAGCACCGATGTTGAAGGTAGATATGGTAGTACAAATATATAACTCTAATGTTAGAGAGACAGATACAAGTGGTTTCTCAGAGCTTGATGGCCAACTAGTGCTGCAAATTAGTGATTATGATAAAGGAAATTAAGGAAAAACCACATACGCTTAGCAAATAGCATAAAGAGATAGTAGAACATCATAGAAGTGCTAGGAGGTGTCCTATGGAATTCTGGTTCCCCTGGGAAGTGGTAAGAGAATGGATGACCAAGATGAAATGGAAGTTCTATAAACTACTGTAGAGGTAAGCCAAATCCTAATAGTAGCATGCCAAGTATTTAGCTAAGAAGATTTCTGTGTATATGAAGAAAGACCATGAGCAATACAACTCTCACAAAAGTATTTAATTAGGAGCTGGCTTATAGCTTCAGAGACTTAGTCCATTATTAGTCCATTATTAGTCCATTATTAGTCCATTATCATTATGGTGGGAGCATGACTGTAAGCAGGCATGGTGCTTCAGGCAGTAGGTGAGAACTACCTTCAGATCCATAAGCAGCAGAGAGAGAGAGAGAGAGAGAGAGAGAGAGAGAGAGAGAGAGAGAGAGAGAGACTGGGGCTGGCATGGGTTTTTGAAACCTCAAAGCCCATTCTCATTGACATGCCTCCTCCAAAACCACACCTACTCTAACTAGACTGCATCTTCTAATCCTTCTTATACTCAAATGGATCACCAACTGGGAAGCAAACACGCAAACATATGAGCCTATGGGTACCATTCTCATTTGAACCATCACTAAGTGATATTTCTGTATTAGGGAAAACCTGCAGAAGCATCATTAAATCTGAAATAGATCACTCAATCCACCTTGGGCAAAGCATTTTATTCCTCCATGTAGAGAAAAAGAGATCAGAATAGAAGAGAAGATATTAGGAATATTAAATAGAAAACAGTCAAAACAAATCAATACATACACACATACACACACACACATACACACACATATATACACACATACACATGCATCCACACACATACACATACATATACACACACACACGTATACTACATAAACACATACACACATACATACACACACATACACAGACACATATACACACAAACACACACACATACACACATATACACACACATACACACACATATACACACAAACACACACACATACACACACATACGCACACATATATACACACATACATACATACACACACAAATACACACACACACACACACACACACACATACACACACACATCCCTAAACAATGAAGAGAAGGAAAGAAGGAAAAATAAAAATGGAAAACAGAGATGCCATAAATGACTTCACCTCTAAGAAGAGTCAGAGAATAGAAAAGAAACAGCAAAGAAATTTAACAAAATGTACAGAAGAAAAAAAAAAGTTTTATGTAGAATTGGGAGTGAGCTTCTGAATTTAAAGCTGTCTCTAAGCTTGGCATTCTTCTTTAAATAAGTTATATTCATATACATTTATGAAGGTATACATTCTTAGAGTGAAGGGAGACTCATAACATTTCTGACTTCTAGAAGAAAACAAAACAATGTAGTGTGTGTGTATGTGTGGGGTGGCACATATTTTTAATCTCAGCACACTAGAGGCTGTGAGTTCAAGACCAGCCTTGTCTACAGAGTGAGTTCCAGGACAGCCAAGACTATTGCACAGAGAAACCATGTCTTGAATATTCAACAACAATAGTAATAGCAATAAATTAAAGCAAGAAAACATACGACAGTGCTTTCATAAATCACACAGCAAGCCACATACAAAGGGGGCTTATGATTGAAGCACCTCGGAGTTACATTACAAAAGAAATATGAAGAAATATTAAGTTTCTCAAAAGAAAGATTCTAAGCCTGTAAGTAAAATAATAATTAAACTCCCAAGAGTTGTAACAGTAGAATTAAGATATTTTCAGGTCTGTCAACTCTTTGGGAAATTACCAGATCTACGTCTTTTGCCAGGTGGTTCTTGGCATCATACACAGTGCCAGTCATCCATAATAGAGGCACATATGGGATCGATGTAGTATAAATGTGTAAGGTTCTCAGGATGATGGCAAACAAAAGGTTTAGAAAGATATTTGGTGTTGAGCTATAGACCTAGCCTCAATACAGGCCAAGGCAGCAGAAAAAGAATTCTCTTACAGTCCTAGCTGACCTGGAACTAGATCTGAAGACCAGGCTGGCCTCGAACTCATGGAAATCCTCCTGCCTTTGCATCTCAAATACCAAGATTAAAGGCTTGAGCTTCTGCCACCACTACCACTATCTGGCAGCAGAAAAAGGATTCTAAGAGAAGCAATCACAGAGAGAGAGAGAGAGAGAGAGAGAGAGAGAGAGAGAGAGAGAGAGAGGAGGGAGGGAGGGAGGGAGGGAGGGAGGGAGGGAGGGAGGGAGGGAGGGAGGGAGGGAGGGAGGGAGGGAGGGAGGGAGGGAGGGAGGGAGGGGAGGAGAGAAAGAGATAGCACAGATCCAAACTGGTTACTAAGAGATTATACTCTATGAGAAGTTATACAGCTCTCTGAAATTATTTGGAGCCAAGTAAGTGATATTCCTACATGATAAAAACAATACAAACAATTAAAAAGGATGCGTTTTGTCATGTAAAAAGGTAAAACACAGAGCAGCATGCTACCCTGAAAAATTTATTTCCATTATAGGATCCCTGGAAGGTTTGGCCATGAATCTAAATACACTTAGTCATTCAAACGCAGGTGCTGAGTCCACACGACATGATGTACTCACTCAGGGATACCTGAGCTCCTACCTGCTCAGCGACTGAAGACAGTGTACCTGTGAGATCTGTAATTTTAAAACTAAGGAAGAAAAAAAATATGTATAGCATTTGTCTTTAGAGATACTGCAGTAGCTGGGTATGTGGAGTGTGGGTTCCAGGTGAACATAGGATGGGCCATAGTGAACAGCTGTTTTTCATTACACCCTAGCATTCTTCAGCTCCTAAAGAGATGTTTAGTGTAATTCATAGCATACATATAAAAGTTGTATAAAACACATGTGGAAACCTTAACAATATAATGAGAGTCTGTGTAGCCACCACCAAAATCAAGAACTAGACCATCACTAGCTGCTTTGCCTATCAACATCCCTTGCGGAGTTTCCCCCTCTAGACCTCTGAAGGTCACACTAACCTGACCAGTGTGATACTAAATTATGCATTAATTGATGTTATACAACTTATGCATACTTCTGACAACAGTATAGTTTCCTGTAGTTTTCATTAGATGTTGAAGTCGTATGTAGTTTAGTTAAATGAAATTTGAAATTTTTAAAAAGCAGTATTTTTGCCTGTGCAAATCAAATACTGCATTTACACACCTTCTATTATAAAGAATTATTGGCAAGGACTGGAGAGTTATAGCTCAATGGGTGAAGTACTTGTTGTTCAAGCATAATGACCTGAGCTTGAGCCCCAGAATCCATGGAGAAAGTCAAGCATGTGGTATATGCATGTAATCCCAATGCTGGGAAAGGAGATACAGGCAGATCCCTCAGCTCACTGGGCTCTCATCCTAATAAAATTCAGTGCTCTGAGGCTACTGAGAGACCATGTCTGAAAAAGATAAGGTGGACAGATCCTTAGGAACAACTGTGGAAAGTAAATTCTGTCCTACACACACACACACACACACACACACACACACACACACACACACACACACACACATGCACCCACAGCCATGGGCATACCAACCGCAAGCCCACATACATGCAACAATTATTAAGAATATCATGCTTTAGAAAGGTAGACATTTCATAACTAAAACATTTCTTCCAAATGCTTGCAAAAATACAAGGATTATTTTTTTTTGCCTGGTACAGTCAAAACCATATACAAGGAGTATTACTTGCTCTGCCTCATGAGTAGTCTGCTTTACTTTAGTCTCATCCCCTAAAATCTATACTTAAAAATAGATTTCTCAATAATTATAATGAGTCATACACAATTGAAAGTCAAAAAGTGAGACTTCAGGACATAAACGAAGAATGACGGTAAAGATAAGTCACTTTATAAACAAAAGAAAAGAACATTGAACCCTTCAGTCTAGACCACAAATCTGCTCATTAAAAGTAGTGGTTTTGCCTAAGGTAAATATCAATGTTCGCTTTGGATTTTTAGAATTAATACAATAAATGCCAGCCAGCTTAACTTATAGATAAATTATAAAGATGAGGAATTGGTAACAGCTTCTGTGTTCTAACAATGAACAACTTTTCTAAGGCAAAAAGCACCTCTTTATCTCTTACCTTGCTATACTATGCCAACATAGAAATGTCTTATTAACAAAGAAAAAGATGCTCCCACATCTTATGGTTCCATGGTCCTTTCTCCTATGTTTTCCTGACTTTGCTGAGTGTCTGGCTGTGTGGCTTATTCCCATTCCAATTTTGTCGGGCTCTACTATTGCCTGACCCTGCATTTTAAGCTGAACCGCCTCAGTGCTACCGTCTCTCCACTTTAGCCAGAATGTATTCATTGGCACTTATCCTGGGCTGTGGAACAAAATGTAACAGGACATGGCTCTGCCATGACTGGAAGCCAGAGATGTGTAGAATGGGCCAGCTTGGCTTCAGTGAGCATGACTCCTCTGTTGCTAGGGAGGAGCTTTGTCTGGTGGTCAGAGCCCAGGATGGGAACCATGACTCACGGAGCTTTTCCCAGTCCTTGTTGACTCACTTTGTGACCTTAGGCAAATCTTACCTTTGTGGGTTTGACTGACCCTATTTTATCCCATTCTGCATGCCTACCTGAGAATTCAAAGTGTACATTTTGTGCTTCAAATCTGTGTACAACTGATTTCAGAAGAAAAAAAAAATGATTCTGGGGCTCAAGGAAATTGCCACACCAGGCTTTAGAACTAAAATGTAAGAAGCCACTGTCTACCTGTGTGTGTGTTATATTCTTTCTTTCCTTCGTGTTTCTTAAGGCTAGCTGGAGACTATTAAATCACTGCTACTGTTGTTGTTTCTGTTCATTTTGCCCACATCATGTTTAGATGCCTCCCTGACATCCCATTGCTTATCAAAAAAAAAAAAAAAAAAAAAAAAAAAAAAAAAAAAAAAAAAATCCAGTTGGGATTCCCATCAGCTAGATCTACAACTAGATCTTAAGATGTTCTTTCTGGTTTTATATCCTCCTTCCTCTGCCACATTTTCTCATGATTCAGTGGGTTGATATCCTACTTTTCAAATCGGTGCTCATTCCCAAAGGGAAAGAGTTTGTTAGACTTGATCGAATAGGGAAGTAGACGAAGATAGGAAAGACCATCTATTAAGTACTGAATTGCTGGTTTACGCGGTGATTTACTTAAAGCATCACTTGCGCAGCCTATTTGCCAGCATCACTTCACTTACCACCTGGACCAGGATGACCTGGAGAAATAACTGAACCATCGAGCTATTGCTTCTTAACAACCTGATGACTGCTTTGTGTGTTTCTTGCTTGCTTGCTTGCTTGACTGCAAGATTTAGAGGATTCTATGTGTGCCAACGGAATCCAATACTGAATCCTTTCAGGGGCTATTCTGGGTTTGGACCACTGGTGACATCACCTTTCGTTCACTCTCCCTGTGTCTTAATCCAGAAAGATTCCAGCTACCACAATCGGAGTAAAACAGAACATCTCACATGTTGTCAGTACTTAGTAAAACTTGAGAACATAAGTGAGTGACTTGGAAGTATAAGGATTATTCATATTTTATGGCCCACTTCGGATGAAGCATCCTATGCAAATCCTCTTTTTCCCTTCCCTCTTTACATTCACCAAATTTATTCATTTATTTTACATATTTCTCCTCTCTCGGCTCCTCCCATTTCCTCTCCTCACTTCTCCCCCACCCATTCACTCCTCTTCTGTTTCTGTTCAGAAAGGGGCCTCCCATGGATGTCAACAATGCTTTTGTCTCTTAAATAATATTGTATTATTTTAAAATTTTATACAGTGTATTGTGATCATACACACCTCCCTAACCATCCAACTTCCTGTACCTTATTTTTCCCCCAATAGACTACCCTTTGTGCTGTCTATATAGTCTTGGATGTAGGTGGCCTCCCATTGGCACACGGTTGACCCATCAGTGGAAATGCTGCTTAAGAAAGCTGACTCCCCATCTCCCAGAAGAAATCAATCGCCAACCTCTCCTCGGCACAAATGGGCTTTCTGCCCATCTTTCTTCTCCATGTTGGGATTTGGTCTGCCTTGAGGTTTCGTGGGTCTTGCACGTGCTGCCATAGCTGCCATGAGTTTGTGCAACAGAACAATATTTTGTCTGGGACACAGTTCCCTGTGGCTATTCATTGCCTCCATAGACTGCCTTTCTTGACTCTCCCTGTAGCAATGACTTCTGGTCTATTCTTACAGAGCGCTGTCTGCTCTAATTATTTAATTCCATGGATTAAATTTACACAAGCCCAGAAAAACATACACATATACATATGCCCGAAAACAACAAAGCACAAAGCAGTTTTCAATTCGGTACCTTTCAACACCTCTATTTTGAGAACTATTCTTTGAATTAGATGTGTGTGAATCCATATGTCCTTATTCACTTTAACAGTTACTCTTTTTGACAATAAAAAATCTTCAGACATCAATTACCCTGATTCCTAAGTCTGTAGTTTTCTATCCAGTGAAGAATCAGACTGAAGGATCAGCCTTTCCATAAGTTGGGGTTAAGACAACATTTCTTAGAGTTACGAATGCACATATGAGGATCAGAGTTTAGACCCTCAGAACCCACAAATGAAGCTGTGCGGACTTGCTGTCCTTTTTATAATTCTAGCATTTGAAAAGCAGAGAAGAACAAGATGGCTCACTGGATTATTTGAACTGGTAAGCTCTGGGTTCATCAAGAGACACTACTTCTCACTAAATAGCATGGAGAATCATTAAGGAAAACATCTGATTTTAACCCTGACCTATACAGGCATAAGAATCTAAATGTACCCATACCTGTGAAGGTGAATATGTGCACACACACACACACACACACACACAGTGTACACATACCATATGCTCATTATACACACATAACAAAATATGTTATTCTCTTCGGGCATCACATATTTTCTGTTTTTATTTCTGTAAAGTCATTATGAAATTTTTGTTCTTCATATTTTTATCAGTTCTCATTTGCTAATTTTTAAGGTCTTAAATCTCCTAACTAAATAATTAATAATAAAAATCATATACCCCATAAAGAAACAGCGGTTATGTAATTGGGCACTTCCGCCTGAATTTAGCGTGACTGAGAAGAGACTTCCGGGATAGAAATGAGCTCACTGGAGCCAGTAGCTAAGACTCTGCCTAAGCAAGAACAGCAAACCCCAAGAGTCATGAACTAACTTCTTCCTAATAGTGTGCAATTTATTGTTTCTCATTTTCCTTTCTTAATATTTCGTTAATGTGAGAAGAATAAAAAAAGCCTGTCTTTTGATTTCAGCAATGATCCTATGGGTATCTAAAGTAAGCACAAGTTCCAACGTCCCAGAGTTGTTCCCACTGGATGCATAAGCACTAAGGGAAATATGGCAGAAGTCACAGAATCCTGCCTAATTCCAGCTCATACCCCAAAAGTCAGTGAAAAAAGCACCAGGTAGGGTGCTGAGGTTCCTGGGAAGCTCCCCACATCTCCAGACAGACCTGCATCTTTTGTAACTCTGCAAGGGAATTCCCTGAGGGCATATATTTTCTTTCTTTGACAAATGTCTCAAATTAAAGAGTAACAAAGGAAAATGGTTGAAGCACCAAGGGTGTGATAATTTAAGAGACTTAACTCAGTCTTGGGCTCTCTTGAGCTGAATAGGTCACAGTTCTCCACTGGGAGAACATTTGTTGATCAATTTGTAGCACATTAGGGCTCCAAGGGCAATGAGAGCAAGGTCATTCATTTATTTGAGGTTTAGCAATGAAATAGATGGATATTTTGCTCCCCAGCCTTACTAGCTTTTTTTTTTTTTTTTTTTTTTTTTAATAAAACATTCCAACTATCTTTTATTGTTCCCCATGGTAGGCGATCCTCTGAAGGGAAGTTTAGCAGAGAAGGTAGACGCCCCTGGCATTGACATATGCTTCCATTAATCAAGTCCAGGAAAGATAAAGAATCTTGTAGGCAATTCATACAGTAAAGTGAAACAGCCAAATGGCATGCTTATCCAGCCTCAAGGCTATGCATTGGCAAAGAGTTTCCTTTTTCCCTCCCAAATAAGGAGCATTCATATTCTTACTTACGGCCATAATATACTCCTGCATGAGCTGAAGTTGATGCATTTGAAATAAAAAAAAAATCTTTAAGAGCACCATCTACAAAAGGTCTCTTTGTCTACATTAGCAAGAACAGTGATGTATTTCCTTGAAGCTGGCCTTCTCAGTATTGTGTTGCTCATTTTATTCAAGAGCTGAAAAGATGTTGCATCTGAATGCAGTCCTGTTTTAAAATATAGAGTAGACTGCTTTTAAAGATGTAAAAGAAGGTAGAGTATTAGTTTTGCAAATTTTGGTAAATGATGACTGGTCTGATATCAAGTATTATAATGAATAATTTAAAGTCTGACTTGTGCTTTGCTCTAAACTTTTGCTTTTGTATGGCCTAGGGACTTTATTAATTTGTCTTTGTTTGGTCATTAAACATAATGAAGGCCCACTATTTTCTGATTTTTGATTCAATGCTTATTATGCACATGGAAATCCACAAATCCTAGTTAAGAAAAGCAACCAATAGTCCTATTCTGCTGTAATGGCAATTACTCACAATAATCACTAATTAGATAGTTTAATACATACAACAATGACACTTATATCAAGGGTGTCAGTCACCTACTTGGATATAAGGTCCACTCAGTGCAAGTAAATTATGGCCAGCACTGTACTTGTAGCCATCTACCTGTGGCTGGTGATGCCATAGACCCTATAGGAGAACCTACTACTACCATTTTTCCTAAACCAGTAATACCTTTAACTATATCCTCAATACATATCCTTATATCCACTGATAAGTGCATGCCTCACCTCTCATCAAAGACAGCAGATGGAGATCATTATAGAAAGTCACAGCTGATAAAAATTCACAGATCAATCTATTATGGGTGCTCATCCCCAACCATTACATTTACAACACATACACACAGACACAGACACACAGACATGCACACGCACATACCTATGCACATGTACACGTACACACACACACATACACACACACACACACACACACACACACACACACACACACACACACACACACAAACCCTCCCAAAGCTCAGGGAAAATGAGGGAGAGAGAGATGAGGGAGAGAGAGAATGAAGAGCTAGAGGATCTGGAAGGAACTGTTAGAAGAAACAGGAAGAAAAAATGCTCTATGAATTAATAAAATGTTATAAAAAAGACAATCTCCTTTAACCAAGGCTACTCTTTGATCTTAATATCTTGGTGTAAGTGCAACTCTGTTGTAAGATGTTTCTGGCCCAGACTTTTGGGCCTAGCCTCATGGCCTGGATTTTCAGGCCTAGCCTTGTAGCCTGGACTTTTGGGCCTAGCCTCAAAGTTTGGATCCACAGACCCATAGTCCCACAGTCCCACAGAGACACACAGATGCTTACACTAATTGCACGCTGATTGACCTGGGGCCCAGACATATAACTTGCTAGCTCTTACTCTTAATCTAACCCATGATTCTTATCCTGTTCAGCCATGTGGCTCGGTACCTTTTTTCAGAGCAGCATAGTTGTCCTCTGCTTCTTCTGGCTTCTCTATGGCATTCTGCTCTGTTCTGCCTGTTCCTAGAGTCTTCTTAGTCTGGTAGCACTGCCCATGCTTCCTGTCTGCCTTTGACCAATCATCGTTTTTATTAAACCAGTGGGTGTGACCATTATTTACAACAGAACAACATAATCCCCCTACACAACTCTCTTAGCTTTTTGCCTCCTTCATCCTTTCTCTTTCTCCCTGCTTTATTTAAAATCAGTCCAATTTGTATTTGAAATACCAAAGCCAACAAAGAAATATTGACAACGCTGTGCTCTAAATGGTTCAAAATTTTTCCTACCCTGAACACTAGTAATCCTCTTACTTCTTATTCTTTTGGAGTGCTCTTGCTTCAATTGATGGAAATAAGACGGTCAAACAATTCAATGCAGATAATAAGACACAGAGCAATCAAATATTTTGCCCAAGGCTAAAGATATAATAAAGGTAATGGCTAAGGCTGAATGCAGACTCTTGACCTCCTCCAATAGTCTTAAGAAAGCATTCTGCCACCTCTAAAAGGTGAGTCTAACCTGTGATTTCTAAGCTGCATGTGACCCCAATGTAACTAAGAATCACAACTCTTAAAATATCGTGAGATCTTTACATGGAATCAGGATGAGAGCAAGTGTGTGTATACCTGGTGTGTGTGTGTGTGTGTGTGTGTGTGTGTGTGTGTGTGTGTGTGAACTTGAGTATATTGTTATTGAATGTGAACTTTGTAGATGGAAGCATTATGTCCCAATGTCAAGAGATTAAATGTTCCTGCCTGTGGTGGAAAATCTATTTGCAGGAGATAATAATTTGGAGGTTTCATTATCCAGTTGTGAATACATCATTTATAATGATTATTGCATTCTAATGAACAATAAAATGTTCATGATCATATAGCATACTATGGATATAGACTATAATTGAGGGTATTTAAAAATTATTTTAGATGACAGTTTTTGACAGTTGGTGGAAAGATTCTGTGATGGGCAAGAACAATAACATAGCATGAAAAAATCATAAATGAGAAAAAACAATACCCAAGAGTAGAAGCAGAATGTAAGATAATGCATCATATATGCTTGTGGGGTCTTGTAGCACTCAGACCATTTTACTTATATAACATATTCTTTAATAATTGCAACTTTATACCGAGTCATGCTTATAACACTTGCTTTCTAAGAACCTAGTTAGTGCTACGTTTTGTAAAAGGGAATTGAAGAAACAGTAGCTTGGAACAGACCCTATGATATCTCCTCTGGAACCCAAACTTCAAATGTTCTACTATTTAAAATGATAATAAATCAACCCAGACTGAGAAGAGTATTTATTATATTTGGAATTAACAATAATAAAATTAAATATTGCCTCCTGCAATATTCAGAGTGGAATTTAATGAAAATAAAATGATCCAGTGAAGTCTGATTTTTCTACTTCATACACTGTCATATTTTTGGAACAAGGATCCTTCCCAGATTATATTACTTGAAAAGTTGAAATAACTACATTCAAGTGTAAATCAGACTATTTTTCCTGGAGTTAATATCACCACCGTGGCCTAGTTTTACCTCTGTAGTCTTTTTTTAAAACTGCACTTAGGCCAGTCTGCTTAAATTAAAGAAAGAAAAAAAAAATTCTTCTTTCTTCTAAGATGTGAAAACAAGTTCCCTTACAAAAAGAAAGGATTTTAGACATTACAAATTTCCTTTAAGCAGGGACAGATTGCTTTTTACATCAACTTCACTCTCTAGTTAAACACTAAATACAGTACAGATGTTGACCAATGGACAAGTTTTTTATTTTTTATATGATACTCTTCAAAAATTAAGAAATGAAGCCTTTGTTTTTCTATTATAGTTTTGGAGGGTGTCTTTCATAAGTGAAACATGGGACATGAGCTGAAGGAGAGCCTTAATTCCCTCTGATGTTCCGTAGTCTGTGCAATTGGCTGTATTTACCGTGTCCCTTACAGACAAGCTGCTCTGAAAAACTGGACCAAGTGATGGGCCTCAAAAAAGAGTCAGCAACCACCAACCACTAGAACGACATACCTGGGCTAAATTTGGAAATTTCTGTGTAGACAAAGCAACATGTTCTTGGAGGGGAAGGAGTAATGAAAAGTGGGGCAGACAGTATCTGGTTTCACTGTCTACACTGATCACATTTACCAAGTAATTGCCTATTATTTTCTTTGCAGCCTAGAGCCTCAAGGCCAATGTATTTGCTTTCAAAGTGAAATGAAGAATCGAAGCACAGGCAGCATTTTGATGCTTTTCTTCCTTATCCATCTTTCTTCCAGATTTCTTTTTTTTAGCACCCAAACTGAGGTTCCCTTGAGTGAGAGTTCTGGGAAAACAGTAAACTGTTTCCCCATTTCATTTGTTATGTGACTTTAAGTGGCTTTGCAGGCTAAATAAAGCCTTATGAAAGATGTAGCTAGGATATGGGGGGGGGGTATTTGCATATGTATGTGAAGGTATTATGCACGTATGCATATATTTATATGTATGTGCAGGTTTTATGTATGTATTAGTTTATCCATGAGTAGCATAATGGTATGGTAGAAGGGGAAATATTTTTGCCGTGTTGAAATGAATAGAGCAAAGAGTTGATGTTCAATATGTTTTTGAAGTAATTTATGGACTTTCAAACTCAAATGTCCCTCAAATGTTTGTCTACTCGGTCCTCATTTTGGCAGTGAGGTTCAAGAGCAGTCCTTGGCCTCAGACACCCAGCGCAATGATCTGCCCTAGTTCCCAGCTTGTCTCCTTCAGCCCTTTCGACCTCTCCTCACAAACTCCTGCTGTGACCTTTCTCTACCTAGAAACTCTGCATTACCATCCATCCTACCCACAGGGGAAGGGCTGGATGCTTCAAAGTCTCACTGTGCCACCCGCCCACGGCTCCTCTTGACCATTGTCACTTTGTACGTCACACCATGTCACTTATAAATTGTCCAGATAAGTGTTCTGTTATGTTCCTATCTCTTGCCATGCCCTGCTGTAATTGTTTGATATATGAAAACTTACCATTCCCTCCCTTACTAAGATTTCTATTGAAACTTGTCGAAGACTGATTAAAGGCTATTCACAAGCTGTTGCAAGGAATTCTTTCTGATTCTGGAGCTTCCACTCATCTGTATGTAGTTCTCTAACACTGTGTTTGTAATAGCAACAAACACCTCAGATTGAAATCACTAAATATATGTGCACAACACTGTATACTCACACCTATATTTCATACACACAAATATATATATATGTACACACACACACACACACACACACACACACACACACACACACATCATATATACCTTGTAGTTCCAGAATACTTTTCCAGAACATACAAGTTGGTATGTCAAAAACATTGTTTAGCTGTGTGAAAGCACTTTTGTACCAGGAAAAAAAAAAAAAAAAAGAAGCTCATTTATTTTTTTACACTTGGCTGGATACTTTACTTCGTGCATATTCTATGCCAGATATGTCTTCAGGGACCACTTAAGATTTACTTTGCTTTAGGTTAAAAATAATATGTATGAGAAAAAAAATAATAACATGACTTCTACCCTTGAAATTTTGATTTGGTTAATTTTTATAGTTTCCAGACCTTTTTGAATGTCTGAAATGGTGACGTGGGCAGTGTACAATTTTATATAATATTTGAGATGATTGGAAAGAAAAAAAATCAATGCTAAATAATAAGTGACATTGGGTGAAAGGGAGTATTAAAAACTAACACGCACAGCATGAAGATCAATTATCAAATTCATGAGTCAGTTCAACTGCAGTTGAAATGCTTGTCTCTATAGACTGTCCTCTCCAGAAAGGAGCTGTTATGATTCCGATTCTAATGAACTCTTGAAGGATGACCATTTATTATTTTAAGTAAGACCTTATGCCTAGAGGATAGTTCAGGACATGAAAATGCTGACTTAGTCTGCTTCCCTACTGTGAAAGGAAAAATAAGTGAAATTCAAGCATGAGGTCACCATATTATTCAAAGCACGAGCGCACAGATTAAAGCAAAGAGATAAAAATGACTTCTGGCAGTATAGTAATAAATAAGAGCATGTTAAAGAATTGGCTTCTTATTTTTGGCTGATGATAGGAACATTGATATAAGCCACAATTATAACACGTGAAACTTTAGCAATCTTGCTTATTTCATAAATGGTAAGCAAATGTGTGCTTGATTCCAAATGACCCACTGGCTAGTTTATATTTTTAATTGTGAGCGTAGCCTTTAACGGCTGAGCCATCTCTTCTGCCATTGTTAGGTATTTTGAATAAGGATGAGGGAGTTTTAGGCTGGAAATGTGGAAGCCACACTGTGGAAAGAGAGATTCAGCTCCTACAAGTGGTCATCTGACTTCAACATGGCTCTTTATCTTACAACCTACTCTATATGCCATACATATGGAAAGTTGTAGGCTGGTGCTTGGAGAAATTCATATGTAAGTGTGAAAGCAAATGATCCATTAGTGGTTACACTGTGCAGTTAGACACAATGAAAAAATAAAATATAATAAAAAAGTATTTAGGAAAAAAAAAAGTCAGCAAGGGTCAAAGGCTATAACAGGAATAAATTGCTTGCATAGCATGCAGTCCAAAGTAGGTGCCTCTAGGTTCCGTTCCCAATATTGTATAAACAAAGAGCAAAGAGAAAGTCAGCCCAAAGATGGTAAAATGGCTCTTTGTAAGATGTATGTCTGCATTTGAACCGAAATTCTTGTAAAAACAGAACGAAACAAGACAAATAACAAATCATGAGCTGTATAGAGAATGTAGAAGAAACAATGCAAATACCACACAAAGAGATAAGACTCTTCATCACACGTCCTTAGTACATTCAATAAACTTAATCCATTCAGATGGCTAGAATATTGAATTGTTCACAGTTTAGAATCGAGAGAAGTCCTAAGTGTTGACAGAGGTCAAACGATTGGCACACGTACATTTTAAGAGGTTGACATTACTGTTTCTAGGAAAAAAGATAATTGCAGTTGGAAAAATTGGGGACTGCATTAGCTTTTGTAATAGAGTGATGCAATTTCTGATGGACATTTATATGCATACACACAGGTGTATGTGTGTGGGTACATACATGCTATGGTGTGCATACGGAGGTCAGAGGACAACTTTTGGAAACTGAGTCTCAAAATCTGCCCTGTGGGTCATGAGTATTGAAGTCAGACCCTCGGGTTTGATTTAGGTTGTTTTTAATCTCTTTTGTCTCTCTTTTGTCTTCCTCCTGGTAGTAACATAATGCCTTCCCTGTCTCTTGTTCAGTTGTAATTTGAATTCTACTTTGTCAGACACTAGGATGGCCATTTGTTATAGATGCCTACTTGATTGCATTCAAAAAAACTTAATCACAGTCTTCTGGGCACTCCTAGTAGGAAATTTCTTGATCAGGTTATTTAAAGCAGATTATTTGACACTTTCTGGTGGCAGCCAGATTAACGGACACAGGGGAAGAAATTTTTTTTTTTGATTGCTCGCTCTCTTAATCACTATAAGCCCATCTATGTCTTAAATGCAGCATTTCTTCACAAATACTAGCACCAACTTTTAGATTCTAGCTTAGACTGTAGACAAAGCAACTCTCCAGGAGTCCTCAGGCTTTCACCACAAGATTGGGACTGCAGAGACATCCAGCCTCATGGATGGATGTCTGTCATCCAGTCTCCATGGCTGTGTGAGATTGCAATTATTAAGCTGCGTGGACCACATCCTGTGCATGAATCTAATAAGTTGTGTATGGGTGTGTGTTTATTCTCTTGATTCTACTCCTTTAGATATCCCTACCTAATATGCTATTCCTGTTTACTTTTGAGCTCTATTTGATAGTATAATATTTTCTACTTTTTATTCTTAGCCTATGCTTACTTTTACTAATAAAGTATGATTATTGTAGATGAAAAAGAACTGTGTCCTGTTCTTAAGACAAGCTTTTAGTATTATCTCCTCTACAACAAGGCATTCTTTATTATTATTTTATTTTAACTAACTATAATTTTATTAGTTTTCTCCTCCCTCCTTTAGCCTCCTATCACCTACTTTCCATTTCTCTCTCTTGAAGTCACTACACAAACACACACACACGTGTGTGTGTATGTGTATATATATATAGCTATATATTTTATATATATTATATTTTTATGTATTATGTATATTCTACATATATCATAACCAGTGTAAAGCAACAGAGAAGGTAATTTTATTAACAGTAAGAATGTATATTATATACATATGCTTAGAGAAATACATATATATGAATGTATATATTATGAATGCATATATATGTATATGCATATATATATTAGAGATAGGCGTACATACATACATGTATCCTACACAGTCCAGTTAATATTACTTGTGTATATCTGATTGATTTCAGGCTGACTACAAAGACATATCAATTATAATACCTCAGTGATACGTCTGCCTACAGAAGATCTGAAGAAATGTTAACAAGAAGAAGAAAATCCCAAGTGTTCTTTGTCCTCAATGAAGAACCACAGACAGCTGAAAAATACAGAAATGGAAGAAATGGTCCTTTCCAGGGTGAATCAATACTTGGCTATCCAATAGAATCATCTGATTAGAGACTTGAGACCATTAATATTCAGATTTATGATTTAAGGTTTTGTACAAATTTCCCTCATTTGGTACTTTTGCTCTGTTTGATAATTTCCTAGTCATTTGCTTCTCGACTCTTCCTGAACACTTTATTTTTTCTCACACCTCATGGCTATGCTTATGCTTTCCTTCAACGTGTAAGATTGGATATATTAAGTGACTTCTGTAAAGCTAACTTTGTGGTCCTGACTTTTCTAGTTTGTGTTTATTATGGAAGATTTTTGTTTTCTCCTTGTTATGAAGGGTAGGTGTTCTAGGTCCAGTAATCTGAGTTGCTAACTATTACCTTTCCAGAGTTGGACTACATCATTTCGTGTGATCCTGACTTTCAGAGTTTCTATTGGGAAATATGCTGGTATTCTGACATTTTTGTGTTTATGTTTGACATGATGCCCCTCTCTAGTAATTGTCAATAGTCTTTCTACAGTATATACTTATTGCCTCATCAGCAGTGTGATACAGAGAGATTCTTTTCTGATCTTGTATGCTTGATACTCAGTGTTCCTTATATTTTGGTGAACATCTACTTTCCAAATATTGGTAATTTTTCCGGTATGATTTCACTACATATTAGTACCTTACTTTGTAGTGTGAAGTTTCTGGCCTGGCCCAGCTCTGAGGTCTGGACTAGCAGTCCCAAATAATCAACAAAGTCTTATATTAATTGCATGCTGTTTGTTTTTGGCTCAGGCCTGTTACTTGATAATTCTTACTCTTAAACTAATCCATAATTACCAAAGCGGCTTAGTACCATTTCTCAGAGCAGCATTTTTGTCTTCCTTCCTCTGTGTCTGACTGGCATCTCTGCTCTGCCCTTCCTCTTCTCAGAGTTTTCTTAGTCTGGTAGCCCTACCCGTACATCCTGTCTGCCTTCTGACCAATCAGTGTTTTATTAAGCCAGTAGGAGATACAAATATTTACAAAGAACTAGCGTGTAATTCCACAGCATTACTCCTCCTGTTTATTCTATGATATGGTATGACATTTAGGTGTTTTAATGTTCGAAATAGTTTCTATTATTTTTCTTTAGGATCATCCCATTGTTCTATATGTTTTTAACTTTTTATATTCTGTTTTTCACTCAGTCTATCCTAATGGCTAGGATTCCCAATGAATACTTTATTTTACTTGTTATTTCCATTGATTTATTTTTCTAGTATTTTTATTATTTATTGAGTTTCTCTTTTAAAACCTGTGCTGTCTTTTATATTTCATTCACAGATTATTTGTATTTTTGAATTTATTATTGTTTTATCATGTCATCTTATTTTGTTGAATGTTTTTATAATCTTGCTTTGATTTTTTTTTGTCTGGGACTTTATATACTTCAACATCATTGGAGTATAATTCCGTGGGATTCTTATTTTTTTAGGACTTGTATTCCCTTGATTTTTTAAATATATCTTATACTTTTGCATTAGGACGCCTCAGTTTGTTGACTTTTCTTAATGTGGGTATTTATGATGTTTTGGTAGATTAGATTGTCATAAGGTTGAGGTACACATTCTTCTCATTAGATTGGGAATGTAGCTCAGTAGCTAAATATTGAGCCAATATGCTTAGGTCTTAGAACTTAATCTAAAGATTCAGTACACAGAAGTATAGTCTGACTGTCTACTATTCAGCTTTTCCATTTATGCAGTTAGTTTTAAGTGTAAGGCAATCAGACTACATAAATACTAATATAAAATATTTGAGGGTTACATGAATACAAAGCAAGAATCTTGTGGGCGAAAAATGCACCAGTGAAAACAATATACCAGTGTTAATACTGACTCTTTTTTAAGTCCAATAAAGTACTGCACGTTCATCGTCTAGATGTTCATATTCTAACCTGTGTTCTTGATGGTTCCTAATGTTCCAAGAGGAGAGAAAATAGATTCAATGCATTGGGACTGTTGTGCCCAGTTACATCTAGAAAGTGTATAATCTTTAGTGTAATGTTGGAATTTTCCCATAAATTACCCTATAAATAAGAGTGGATTCAGTTGTCCATTTAGAAACAACTCCTTTGGTGAAGCTATTAATGCTGTAAAGCTAGAGAGGGGAGACAGGTATGTTGTGGGCTTAGATTTTCCTAATATACCAAAACTCCAGCAGTGAATTTCACTGAGAGTACAGAAAGACTAAGCCACTGAGGAACTGAGAAGTCAATAAGAAGACACTGAGCAATGCTAGGTAAGGCACTGAAGAGGTATCAAGGGAAGGATTAGTTTTTTATTTCATTATTGACAGAAAAAAGGAAGACTGGCTTCAAGCTGTATTTCTAAATAATAATCAAGCCAAGACTTTGGCTCTATTATGCTTTATTTCCTCTACACATATATATTTGAAATGAGTTCTAATTATTTTTAGCTCTTTTACTTAGAATACATGCATCCATATATATATATATATATATATATATATATAATTTATATATAAGTTCAAGCATATTTTTAACTGTCAGATATATTTAAAGGGTACTGTTTCAAACTGTAGATGTACCTCCACAAGTAGAAAATATCACTTTGTATAGACCTTGCATCTTGTCTGTCTCTCTTGATCCAGTACAACCATCAGATACAGTCATTCCACTCTTGTTATTTTCAGAGCCTAGTAACATGCAGACGATACCTTACTCTGAAAAATAAAGCAGTGATTTAAATGTACACATAACTCACATCCTCTATTTTTTTCAATAGATGATCATTACCACTACCAGCATCATCCTGTCGCTCACCATCAACTGGATAGTTACACTGATTTTAGGTAAATTTATTGAAGCTTTACTGCTTGTTGGAGGCTACTGCTGCTTCCTCAGTGTTTCCCACCTTCTGTGTTCTGTGATCTGAGATTTTGACTTTTGAGGAAAACCCAGACTTTCTTGTTTATTAGATTCTGATGACTACAATCAGTGACAGATTGAAAAGGATAGAATATTAACCTTTTCTTGTCCTGGGCAATCACTTAGGAGGCAGGGACCTTCTCTATATATAACTTGCTTTGCTGAGGAGGTGCAAGTTCCCATAATCCCTTGGATTTCTGGTCTTTTCTATCTCTGATGACTGTATCTCTCTATGTCCTTTGACATATCAAGACTTCTGCAATTTCTAAATCTCTGTGCATGCTGCAATCACTCTTCATCTTTTAAATCTACCATGCTTCCATCTGGATTCCGTCTGTGAACTCAGGTTTCATATAGCATTTTACAGATAGAAAATAATCATATGAACATAATACAAAATGCTTAGTAAATAAAATAGTGCAAAACATATGGTCATATGTGTATAATCATTTAACCCTATACAGAAAATATTTTAGATTGAACATTTTAATTATAAGAGAAATTTATATGTAAAAATGTTAAGAAGAAGTCGAACAAGGATGTGTATATTAGGCAATGTCACTAATTGATATCTTCAACTTCTTTTGACTACATGAAATCTCAGTCGATCCCTTTCAACTACAAGGATATTCTCTGCTCACTGCTGCTAACACTTATCACCAACCCATTTTGACTATGTTCATCCCTAGCTTCCATCCCATCGTCCTTACTATATCCTAATGGTCACCCCAAAGTGAAAAGTATGGTATGGTTTTATAAGACTCTGGGTATGTTTAGGGTTTAGTAAACTAGAGCTTCCTTAAATAGATAACAGGTTAGTTGCTGCCAACGAATGTGAAGTATTAGTCTGTTGTTTAGAGTTTGGTAAACTCAATCTTCGTTTCTAATCTAAGCACTCAGGTCTGCCTCTACAGTAGATTTTTTTTTCGTTCAGCTGTTCCTCATTGCTCAGTGCACATGGATTTGGCTTTTCTTTTTCCTCTCAGTGGGGACACTCAGAGCTGTGGGTGGCCTCTCTCGGAACCTCCTGTTTGAAATGAAGTTGAGGAGGAAACATGGTGCTTTCTTAAATAGAGAGGGACCATCTGTTCTCTTCCACACTGAATAAAGCAATAGGGAAGATGGACCCAGGGAGAGTTCCTTGGTCCTTTCTCCTCCCCCACTCACCAAACCCATTTTTCCCCCATCTAATGGTCCCTTAGCAGAAAAAGAGGCCGACTCTCTCCCTTAAATCATGTGCTCTTCCTGCCAGATGGAGACAGTGGGACACGGTATCATCAATTACTTGCCAGGGAAATTGTGTTTCTTTGCTGCTTGGGATTTCCATAGGAAATAAGAAACAATTCCATTTAGTTACCTGTCTTTCTATTCACCCTCCCTTCTCTAAGAAAGGGCTCTTTTGTCCAAATTGAATTTGTCTTGCTATGCTCGGGGTCACTTTTCTCCTTATAGTTCTGTAAGACTTTTCTGGGAACTATGCAACACACACACACTCCTCTACGTCCTTCAGAAGCCCACAAACCCACAACAGACCAAAAAGCAATGATTGCACCCAAGTCCAATAAGTGAACAAATAATTTCTATGGAGGTTTCATACCAGAAGTGTGACTGAGAGGCTGCTTAGAGGAACAGGAGGAACTTGAAAGCTGCTGCATCACCAAATATTCCACTACAATATGAGTGATAACTCACAGAATCCGAGTGTCTGGAGCACTTGGCACAACTTGGAGGCAGTTGGACAGATCTGCTCACCTAGTTAACATCTTCTCTAGTAGCTGATTCCTGCTTCTATAACCAACACAGGAGTTCTCTGGCTCCTTTTAATCTTAGCATTCCCAGACCAGAGATGCTCTGTTCATCTCCTGAGTCTCATGTACTTTTTGCTCCTTTCTGGAGGGAGTATTTTCATCCTGAAAACCCTGCTGTACACCAACTTCCTCTTGAAATGTTGCTTCAGTCTTACAAACAAGAGCTACCAGCATTTCCTTAAAAACATAAAAATGTTTGAGCACATACATAAGGCCTCTTTTCACACACACACATACACACACACACACACTCTCACACACACTCTGTCTCTGTTTCTCTCTCTCTCTCTCTCTCTCACACACACACACACACACACACACACACACACACACACACACACACACACACACACACACACACATACTATCCTATTGGGATTCCTTTTCTTCTGTTGTAAAAACCTCTGAGTAAGCGTCACTCATAAGGACACATTCTAGTTCTGTCATAATGTAGATTATCTTTGTGATTTTCCAGACCTGACCCTAGCCCTGAAATCTAGTCTTCCCTTGGGTTCTAAGTCACTGTCATTCATAATCTATTTCAAAATGTCTGTGGTCATCCTTAGCCTTCTCCAGGAACCACTCTTCACACCCATGTTAAATAACAACCTTTAGTTGTCTGGGAGCTGTTAATGCTGGTTCTGCAGAGCCTCAACAGATATCCTGACACTTGTGAGACACTACAAACTAAGCATACTCTGAGCACACCCAGGCATGTGTCCTGAGTAAGTGTCCATTACTTCTCTTGAATTCCTTTCTCAGTGAATCTTTCATTCTGATTTCAAGTGCATGAGAGAGAAAACCTGAGCCATTGGTTAACTCTCCTTTATCTTCAGCGAAATGCACTAAAAGCCATATCTGGATCTGGGTAAATGGCTCAGTTAAAATATGACTTGTCTTGCAAGATTAATAGCTCAAGTTGAAATTTATCCATGGGTGTTGGAACATACTGGCTTAATCTTGTGTAGGTCTTATGCAGACAGCATCACCTATCTCACATTCATAGATGCAGTGGTTATATCACGTAGCTGTCCTCTCCATCCTCTTTCTGCCTTGTTGGTAGGGTTCGTCACATTGATGTCTCATTGGGTACTCAATTACTGTCTTATTTTGACAAGCTGTGAATCTCTGTATGGCTTTCATCAGTTGCAAATAGAAGGTTTTTTGACTGGTGTTAAGAGTTGTACTAATCTACGGGTATAGGAATAAGCATTTAGATGCTTGGTACATATTCGATTCTATGTACATGTAGGAAGATAAGAGTAGTAATTTCTTCCCAAAGGACTATGGCCTTCCATCTAGAGATGCTTGGCCAGGTTAACAGTTCTATATTGGTTAGTTTTGGTCAACTAGGAAAAAACTAAAGTCACCTTGGAAGATGAAACCTTAATTGAGAAATTGTCTTCATTACAGTGACCTATGGACACATATGTAAATGTTTTAACATTTACATATTGATGTAGAAGGTCCTGCCCATGGGGGGTATTGCTGCCCCTTTGCAGACGTTCCCTCTGAGCAAGCCATGGAAGACAAACATGCAGTGTTTCTCCATGGTCTGTGCTCAAGCTTTTGCCTTGATTTTTCTTGGCAATGGTTTCTTCCTGGGAGTGTAAAATAAAATAAATCTTTTCCTCTATAAGCTGCTCTTGGACACTACTTTATCATCATAATCAGGACTGCCCATCTTGAGCTGAACAAGGATGGTACCAATGGACATTCCAAAGTGGGCAGGGGAAAAGCCACAAGGCCTCAACCCTACACCATGAATTACAAGGATGTGAGGAAGGCTGGGAAAGGAAGACATGACCTTCCCCAGGGAAGAGCACAATTGGTTGTCCAGTGTCAAATGGTAAGCCCTGAATGTACATCCAAATAAAATTATGCAGAATGAACAGTTATACTTTAGAATATAAGTGTGTGTGTGGGGGGGGGAATGGAGTATTTGTAGGTATTAAAGGGGAGAAATGTTGTGACTAAATTATAATCTCAAAAATAAAATTGAAGAATCAAATGAACTAAGTACCAAGATGATGTTCTAAACAGCTAATGAATTGGGATTTTTTTTCCTCTGTTACTACGGTTGCGTTATCTTACCCAAGAAGGCTTCGTCTAACCATTTGACATATGAACTCCTATATTTTGTTCTAAAAATTATATAGTCTTAGCTTTTCCATTCCAATCTACATAGAGTTAGAGTTATTTTTTTATAGTCACTATTTTTTTCTATATTAAATTGTTTAAACACTGGTGTAGAAAATTAGCTGACCAGGGCCCCAATTGCATATTGCAGAATTATTAGTTCTTTGCCATTTATCTTGATGAATAACCTTAAAACAGAAAGACAAATGCTACCTTTCTTCAGTGTTGTGATTAGTTTTGACTTGAGATGGGAGCCCCCGCACTATCTTCTTTTTATAAATTGTTTCAGATCCACTGAAATATTTGAATTTCTTTGTGGATTTAGGGATGCGGAGTCAACTTCTAAAAAATTAAAATGAACACAGTGCAACAGCTTGCTGAGGATTTTTACCTGAACTGTATTACATCAGTAGATCTGCATGGCCATTACCATGCTCTTAGGAAGTATAAAGTCTTCTGAGCGTGTCAGGAAAATCAAGGATCCCTTCTGAGAGGGATGTCTCAATCTCATTTATAAAGTAACTTAGAAACTGACTCTACAGGAAGCTCAAGGAGATTTTGTCTTAGGGTAAGAGGAAAATAACAGAGCAGATGAGGTGTAAATCGTCTGGGCCCTGGATGAAAGAAGCAGGAGGAGAGGTAGAAATTCATAGTTCGCCGTGAAGATCAGTAAGAGAAGAGTGAAGACGTTTCAGAGAAAGAGGGAATAGGCTCAGTGTGACTCGTCGTTTGACAGTCTGCCTTCCAAGGGTTTTAGCTCCTTTCCCTCAGCGGTTGTTTCAGAGCCAGTGAGCTCCCAGTAGCTCCAGTCAGCATCTCTGTGTGTCTCCTCCTCATGATCCTGATCCTTTTGCTCATATACTCTCTCCTCTCTCTCTCTTGATGAGGGACTCGGACCTACCTCAACTGGATAGGTCAGCCTGAACTAACCCTCCTTGGGACTCCTTGCCCCTCCTGGGGAATGGAGAGGGGGTGGAGTGAAGGCAGGCTGAGGGAGGACTGGGAGGGACTGGGAAGAGGGAAGGAGGGGGGAGCATAGGTAGATATGGGAAAAAGATTTTAAATAGAGAAAAAAAAGAGAAGTACTGCCCCCCCCCAAAAAAAAAGAAAAATTAAAAAATAAAATAAAGAGTTTTGTTTTTCTGAGTTCTAAATCGAATGGCAGACAGGCCAGTGCCCTCATACTCTCTGCAAAAGGCTGTGAAGTGTTGGGAAACTCTGCTGGTCAGAGGTTGCAGTCTACCATGGCCTGGAAAATCTCTCCAAGCTCAACAATGTGGAGGAATTCCCTCCATCTCCCTTATCCCCCACTTCCCTCCGCCCCAAATCCCCCCACTCCCCACCCCCCATTTCTCTCCTGCATCCATCTCTCACAACTGCTCCTCTTCCAGTGGAGGGCTTCCTGCTCCCTACCTGACCTTGTTTGGAGAATGTCTCTAGGACCAGATGCCTGACTTACGTCTAGTGTGACCCTTGACATGGTTCCCTGCAGAATCAATCTTTCCTCCTTCTTCCTATATGCTAATAAGGTATCATGTTAGGAGCTTTGCTTTACAGCCCTGTTGCTAAATAGGAAACTGTATGATAAGGGAGTGCTGTTTAATGAAAATTAGGTGATGCACCAGCTGCTGTCCCCAGTCTTTGGGTGTCCTGTCTTCCTGGAATAAAGCTGAGCTGTCACACTGAAGCAGTCTCCTGGAAAACTATTTCCATCATACCTCAGGTCCCTCTTGTTTCTGCCTTCTCTGCCCTTGTGGCTCTGCGGACAACTGACCACCAAGAAAGCAAAAACCGGTAGTTAGCATCCTCTCTGAGAGGAGGCTTCTGGGAAGGAAAAAAAAAAAAGGACACGTGATCTTGGTGCATAGATAATTATTCTTCCTGGTTTTTCTTGTACCCAGGGATGAAGAAGGAATTTAGAATAAAGTCCGTACATCCATCTTCTCTTGCATGGTAGTTGGAATTTTTAAAAATGGAAAAGCTGATGTTTATACATCTAGTGTCACTGAGAAAATGGGAGGTGCCATCTAAATCTTCAGTAATTTAGCATTGATTCATAAAACACTGCTTTCTTTTTTGTTATTGTTTGTCTAAATCTATTTAAGTTTCTTTAATTAGTGTTTGATAACTTACATAGTATAATCTTGCAATACTTCCGTTCAATGTATTTCTAAATATCTTATTCTTCTATACACTTCCACAAATAGTATTTTTATCATTTCATATTAGATATTTATTGCAAATGTGTAAAAATAAAATTGGATTTTGCATATTGACCTTGCATTATGCAAATGTAGTGAACATATTTCTTGGTTCTACCAAAGCTAGTATATAACAGTAAGAGATAAAATAAGTGAGCAGTGGTTTTTTTGATGGACATTTAGACAAAAGTCAAAAATTGGAAAGATTTATCATTTGTATCAGAAGTAAATAAATAGCCTTCCCCTCAGAATCCAGGTAATCTTAGTATTATTGGGTCAGCAACACAAATCAATGCCTCTTCTAATAACCACTTTGTTATATTGAACAAATCAAAATACGTATAATTTATATTTATAATTTTTTTCATTTGTTCAATGAATACTTCATGTGATAGGGTATAAGACTTAAAAACTACCAACAAATAGTTTCTTTTGGAAAATTCTTTCTCCCCTTCAGTGCTGTTTTCCACAAGGCAGGTATAGTTGGAATTAGCAGTGAAGAGTTCCACAGTCTTATGTTGTTTTAGTGATTGAAGTATGACCTAAAGTGAGAACCCTAAGTTCAAAGTGTCTGGCTGTTTACGGGAATCCCACCTCTAGAGATCCGGCATGAGAGTGTGAGGTTACGCTTCTATATTAACTCTAGGGATAAATGCTTGCTTGCTAAGTGTAACACAAGATATACATTTCCTCACAAAATGGTTCTCAATGTGAAACAAAATACCCGAGCTGGGGTTTATAAGATGTATTTAGAAAGGGACAAATTGCATCAGAGCTGGCTTCACAGCTTCTGCTGAGAAATTTGGGCCAGAGATAAAGGCTGACATGATGGCATCCTGCCGAATCCTTGCCGGGTAGGAGGAGATAGCTGTGATTCTGTGAGGGATTTCTTCATCCCTGTCTCTGTAACTCCGTTCAGCCGAGCTATCTCTGCAATAATTTCTTACTGAACGCATTAACTCAAGCTTAGTGATGATCTTTTGCTTACACTATTTACTTGTGAAGCCTATTTCTGGACCATTAGCAGAGCAAGGGAATAAGTGCCCACCTCAGATGCGGGAGAAAAATCATGAAAAGAGGAGAAGGCAAGTCTTACTGCAAAACCCCCAGATGATGTTAATCTTTTGGAGAGAAGACGAAAGAATGCTTCTGAGGAACTACCACAGTCAACCCTCTGCCTCCTTTCAGCCGAATGGATACAAAAGAGACATTTATTTACCACTGTTTCCTAAAAATTAAACGGTATTACTAGAATTAGAAGAGCCATCTAGCCATTTATTTATTAGTAGAGGATTTTATGAAGAGACTTGGAGCACCACCAAAATATAGGGAGAAAAAAGAGAAAAGGAAGGAAGGAAGCAAGGAAGCAAGGAAGCAAGGAAGCAAGGAAGCAAGGAAGGAAGGAAGGAAGCAAGCAAGGAAGGAAGGAAGGAAGGAGGCAAGGAAGGAAGGAAGCAAGGAAGGAAGGAAGCAAGGAAGGAAGGAAGGAAGGAAGCAAGGAAGGAAGGAAGGAAAGGAGGAAGGATGGAAGGAAGGAAGGATGGAAGGAAAAAAGTGATGGAGAGAGGAGAGAGAACTGAGGAAAAGGGCATAAAACATAGGATAATAACTTTCTCCTGAAGTAGGATAGGATTATAGAAAAAAAAAAAAAACCCTCTCAAAATCCGTAAGCAGCTGCATATTCCCAATACATGACTGAGCAAACATGCCGTAGTAGAAGAACAAGGGCATAGAGAGACATTTTCTGTGCCCTTAAACAAGTTAATGATGTTGGGAAAGACGCCGAGTGTAACTGGGCCACTGGCATAATAAGAAGTTTAAATTGTTATTCAAGCAACAGCTCTTTCCTAAGTGTGAACGCTAGTAAAATCAGGGCCTTTGCTTTTATGGATATAAAGAGGGACAAATGGCCAGTTATAGCTACACTGTCCTCTTGCCAGGGTGGATACTGCTAAACTCGTAGCTTTCTCTCAGCTGAGGACCTTAATGTGTTTGGATATGCACAGTTGGATCTGGAAACGAAAATTAGATTATGAGCTCAGGGGTTTCAGAATGTTGGGGCAAGTTTTTGCTTTCCTTGGGCTTGAAGTTGACTGTGTGCCCAATGGTATATAAATCCTAAGGCACGGGGAAGACTTAGGTTCGTACTTGGAGGCTTTTAGGAAAAACACAGGCCAGTCCAACCCTCGAGACTTAGTGGATTTGTGTTTTCTATTAAGCTCTTTGCGGCACAATCTAGATCAGAAATCTATTTTGCATTTCACCATTATCTTGCACACATTACATTAAAATTAAACTGTGCAAGCAAGCAAGAAAAGAATGAATTTGAAATTGACTTTTGTTGTACGTGTTGCATACAAAGAGTTCATCCTTATGTCTCAAACTTGACTTTTATTAAAAAGAATCTAAAGAGCTGATGATAAGGAAAATGGAAATTTCTTTATGGAGAGATAGAGACGACATTTATCCATGTGCATAGGGACACATTTTTAGAATGGCGCTAGAATGGATACATCTGCAAAACAACTCCCACATCTGAAGTTCAGGAAACACTGTAAAAGAGGGAGCTGCCGGGCAGGATTGTAGGAGACAAAGATGCGTGGAGTTTACAGTGAGATTTTGTCTCCTAAGAATGTCAGATCAAATGAGTAAACACCCTCGGTGTCATCACAGAACCGACGTCCAACAGGGAATGGAGATGGAGGCAGAGATCCATGACTGAGCACCGGGCTGAGCTCCTGGTCCAGCTGAGAGCAGGGGAGGAGGGTCTGTATGAGCAGGGGGATAGGGATTAGGAGGAAGGTTCCCATGGTGATGGCTGGCTGGAGCTCTGGGGAGCTCACTGAGTAGGGAATTGCCACTGGGGAACCATCAGGACAGGGAGCTGGGCCCTCCTGGGATGGGCAGCTTTCAACTGCCATGTGTGTGTGATGCCACGAGGGGTGGGATCAGACGGTGTTCCTGTTCATGGGCAGGCACCTTGGAGCTCATTCCCTATAAAGCAGCCCAGCATTGACTTTGGGATGAGTGAATCTGATTTGCCTGGAGTGCATGCGCTTCCCTAAACTGACCCACCTTGGGACTTCTTGCCCTTTTGGGGAGGGGATGGGTGGATGGGGAGGAGCAAGACTGGAGACTGCCTGGAAGGGATTGGGAGGGGAGAGGGGAAGGGAATCGGGGAGATACATTGATAGAGATAGCATTTTTTTTTTTTTTTTTTTTTTAGTGAAAAAAAATTGAATTAGATTTTTAAAAAACCTACAGGCAAGTATGAAATACTGAGAGTGGGAGAAATGGTCTTCCTCAGGGAAGGGCACACCAATTGGTCGTGTGTGTGTGTGTGTGTGTGTGTGTGTGTGTGTGTGTGTGTGTGTGTGTGTGTATACATATAGCAATAATTAATGGATTTGAAAAACTATGAGTTTGAAAAAGAGCAGGGATGGTTCTGTGAGGCTATTTGGGGTGGGGAGGACTGTAATTTTATTATAATCTCAAAAATTAAAGACCTCTGACAGTTGCCTGACCAGCCAAGTATATATCTGGAGCGCAACTGTTTCCCATGACTCATGGGAACATAGAAGTCTTGTGGAGCTCAGGGCTGTCTCAGCAACAGGCACAGCTCATGTGTGGGGCCCCAGAGGAGGGAGGGGCATTTGCTCATAAGCCACACTCAGATGGGGCTGCTAAGTTTCAAATGAAGCATAAGGCTGACCACAGTTCCTAACTGTCCTTCATGACATCGGTGCGTTGTGTACTCTCTGTGATTACTCACATTTGCCCAGAAATAATTAAAAGGTAGTACACAGCCCCACTATTCACAACATCAATAAACCAACTTACCCCAAGAGCATTTCATCCATTTCATTTTTTTCTGCTCTGAGATGTCCATCACTAAAGTCAGCATGAAAAAAAGAGAGAAGCTCAACCCCTGTGTGTAGTAGTTGCCTAGAAACTTCCATTTCTCTCCCTTCTACCATGAATCTTCATCATTCTGCATTTTCAGGTACATTCACCCTGTTTAGCAAACTTAATGTTCTAGACTTTTCCAAGGTCATGAATCCTTGTCTCTAATAGTTTTGGTATGAACATTTCATTTCTGTTTATTCTTATCACACTCTCCGTACTTTTTATGTGCAAGAGAATTTTGGACAGTTTTCACTATTGATTTATTTCCTTATTAAAATAATAAATCCTATCAGAATTGTTGGTTACCAATTTAGAAAAAATTTTCACTTTCTTTTAAGAGTAAAAAGAAGTTTAAGGAACAGAGAATAAAATAAACTCTTCCATGAGAAGCAAAGGACAAGGACTGTTATTCCCTCACTAATTAGGGTCAAGCAAAAGAGAGATTAACAAGAGAATAATGTAACAAATTTGTCTAATCAAAGTTATGTAACCAGGGAATTCTCAGAAATTGAGACTCACAGTCCTGGGGAACATTGGCTGTAAATGGATAAATCTCTCCTGTCTGTCTGTTTCCAAATAACCAACCATTCAGAGGTTCGTATTATGTTTGGACTATGGCTCAGGTTTATTACTAGCTCTTACAACTTAAATTAACCCGTTTCTATAAATCTATGTGTTATTAAGTGTTTTTATTTGTTTGTGGGCTTTTTGGGCTCATGTCTGGTGAAGAATGAATAGCTGTAAAGAGGTGTAATATGGTTTAATCGTATTATTACAAGACTGAAGAGGAATCCCTGATGGTTTACATCCTCCTTGGTCTCTCCTTGGGGCACTCAGTACCCTGACGTTGCCAGTGCTGAGTGACCGACCTCTCAGGTTTGCTTTGGGGGAGAAAAGTTCTCATCCCTATGACTTGCTTTAAATAAACTCCAGTGTCCGTGGTTTGTTTCAGAGAAGAAACACTGTACAGTGGAGGAAAGAGAAGGTAGAAGCTAAAGAGAGACTTGGCTTCTAAGGGTCCTTCTGTGAACTTGTAGTCTCTATCACAATGTTTTGTACACACCAAAATACCAGGCGCTGGTCCTCCGAAAGATGATAACAACACTCTATGGCTATTTATTCCACATAAAACAATCTCCTCTCTCTGTCTCTTTCTCTGTGTCTCCCATTTTATTTTATTTCATTTCTATATCCTCCATATTTGAACCTGAAGAAAAATTTTACTTTTTCATATTTTAGAATGTTTCAAAATGAATGCTTTGTTTGGATAACTTTATGTGAACACATTTTTAAAATAACACCAAATAAGATGCACCAATGATTATATATTCACAAACATGCAAGCATTTTATTAATTTCTTCCAGTTTACATGAGCACATAACAAAAAACTGCTTGAACAGTTGCAGAGTTTCAATGAATGTTTATGTGATAGAATCAAACATAATTTAAATTTCCACAACATGACATATGTGTTACCTGACCACGGACATGGGAAAAAATGACCAAGAAAAAGACCAGGCAAACACCCAAATATAGGAACTTGCTTACTTTGAGAGTTTAAAATCCAGTCATCTATAGCATTGGTAGGATGAGTTTCATCCCCAGTGGATACTGTCTTCATCTTTACCCTAAAAAAAAAAAAAAAAAAAAAAAAAAAAAAAAAAAAAAAAAAAAAAAAAAAAGATATTGACAAGACTACTACATTTCCATTGCAACATTCTTATCATTTTTAAAAACTAAAACTTAATTATATGATAAACCTTTTTCCTGCAAGTATGTCATTGCACTGCTTGGATGCCTGGTAGATACGGATGATCCTGTTGGATCCCCTGGAACTGGAGTTAGAGATGATTGTGAGCCACCATGTAGGTGCTAGGAATTAGACCTGGGTCTTCCGAAAGAGTTGCCAGTGTCCTTAACCACTAAGCCATCTCTCCAAGCACCTCATTTTTATATTTTACCACTCTTCAGAAACCTGATTTCATTTTGAGTCTGACTAATCTATATTTCCTTATATTAACCTTACCCCTTTTACCATCAAAGGAAAAAATCAGATCATTTGCTCTCTAAATTTAGGTATGGGAAATAATTTGATAGAAAATATTTTTCAAACTTTAGGGAAACCAGTTTGTGTCTATAATCACAGGTGTTTTCCCTGGGCTTGAAATGAAGCAGTGTATACACAGAAATCTAAAAATTATTACAGAAAAACCTATCATTTCTCTTTCCTACAGTAGCAATTGGCTGAGAGTAAATATTTGTTTATTCAATAATTTATTTAAAATGCCCTAAAAAAGGAACTCAGGTTTTAGAACAAGCTTTTGGTTTGCTAAGCAAACTCCCACTTGTCCACAAAGTTCTTTGTAGCTACATAAATACATTCCCTAAAAAGGTTGAAAAATAAAGCTTGTCTCTGTTAAAGCTTTCCATTTAGGCAGGATTTAATGTAACCTTGACTAAAATGTTAAAATTCTGGTTTGGGAAAGCTGTTCTTTTTTCTATAACAGATTCCATCCCACTGTCTTTTTACTGATGCAGTTTTGAGGAAGTTGTACTGTAGTTCAGAAGAAGATGACATGTGACGCTTTATTAATCATCCCATAATGACATCTCGGATTCATACCTGAGGATACAAACTCAGCATTTCTGGACACCTTGGAGATACGTAAACTAGTCAGAGATTTTTTTTTTTCAGGCTAAAGACACTGGAGATTTATTTCCTGTGATATGATGTTTCCCCATTATTGTAGGGAAGTTACACACACACACATACACACAGAGAGAGACAGAGACAGAGATAGGACAGAGAAACAAAGAGAAAAAGAGACTATATCACTAAGAACATGGCTAACAGACATTTCCACACATAGTATAATTTGAGAACTGATTTAACAATTAATTATTATAATAGAGTGGTTTACTATTTATTCTATTTGACCATAACTTAACTTTGGCATGTCTAGAACGAAAGTCTAAAAATCATGAGACCGCTGAGTAAATGTGAAAACATTTTTTTCCCGAGATTAAAATGTATCCCATCATTTTCTCTTTTCTATTATCCACCCAGGTCCCCTTTACACTATCTCTC
Organism: Phyllotis vaccarum; assembly: GCA_033318265.1. NCBI lineage: Eukaryota > Metazoa > Chordata > Mammalia > Rodentia > Cricetidae > Phyllotis > Phyllotis vaccarum. Next base: position 10,256,120 of record JARWLC010000008.1, read on the forward strand.
ATATTATGTATTATGTGAATATAATATTATTAAATTTATTAAGTTTTATGTATATTAAACAGTATATATATTCTGCTCAGTCTGTGAAATGTTACTTGTATGCACATGATTTATACATAATTTCTCTTGTTGCTTTGATTTGGTTGATGTATTTATGTGTTTATTAGGTTGATTGGTTTTATTTTGCTTTAAAAAATGTCTTTCATATAGTCCGGTTTGGACCCAAACTGGACATATCGTGAAATCTTTGCTGTCTTGTTCTGTCTCTCAAGTACTGGGATTCCATTTTATGCTGAGCTTATAGATCTGTTTGGGCTGTCACTGTTGTTTAATTAACCATGACATGCCTCACAAGTTTTAAGACATGCCAACCACCGTCACAAACTGTCAGCAAATCTTGAATCAAATCTTACTCAGTAGGTTCAGAAACAGACCTGAGATTCCACGTTCTTCGAAGCTTCTCAAAGCTGATTCTGTTAAACCACACCAAAAAGAGGATGCAATAAAACACAGATCCCAAGGGGAAAGGTGTCCATGGTAGATTCATTTTTAAGTCAGGTACTGTGTGACGTATTATTTTAAGATACAGGTTTGAGAAGTCACACATTTTCTTTTTTTCAGCATGCAGGTGTATACTGTCTGTTTCTTAACTCTGATGGTTTTCTTCATACTTCAGAATCTGGCTTCCAACATGATTGCAGAATTTCAACAATCAATTCACCCACACACCAGAGCAGCAAAGCAAAGCAACAACGTCATCCTTTCTTCACGGATATGGGTAGACAAGATAATTGTTTTGCAAATATGGATTATTTTGGCTACAGGTCTTCTTTACTGGAATTGAATTTAATATTTGTATACAGTAAAAAAAAAAAATGGAGTAAAGCAAAGCATGACAAAATAATCATTCAATGGCAGTAAAGATCTCTTTGAGAACGAAGATGTGGCCTATGGGAAAAAACTTGGTTTGCAAACATGAGGGCTGGAGTTCACAATTCCAGATCCCATGTAAATGGTGTGTGATGGAATAGCTCACCCAATCCTAGCCCTGGAGGTGGAGACAGGGAATGTCTGAGAAAACTGCCTATGGACATTTATACATAGGTGGAGAGTCAATATGGGGCCTCTGCATGTATGTGCATAAATATATGTGTGTGTACTGCACACACAAATGCCAACATACCTGTGAGTATGAATGAATATCCCTCAAGCCTCCACTTTCTTCACAGCTTATTCTCAACTCCTTCTCAAAATTAAGTCATAAACTTGAGCTTTTCAGATCTGCTGCATGGAGCATGAAGAGCCCTAAGATGGAGATGGAATCAAATGAGTCTACAACAGTCTTTCCTGTGCCTGCCATGTCTACAAATGGCCTGTCAGGGGGGTCTGTCTCTTGCTGACCCAGTTCCACAGAAGTCTGGTGGAATTCTGTGGGAAGGTAGTAGAAAGGAGCAGGAAGGCTGATTAAGCCATCGTTTATATTGATTTAGTACCAAGCAGTTTGATCTGATGCTTTATCAAGTCCAAAATTCAAACCCTGGCTGGAAACAGAGTTATCCATCAAGAAGGATTACAGAAGGAAAATGATCCATAAATTTAACAGACTGATTCTTGTTATCTCCAGAGATTTCCCTGTCACTTAAAAATGATGTCTAGAGTACAATTTGCATCTAAAATGGCCTTGGAAAGAGGCAAAAGGCCAGCACTTCAAATTAATGAATCGTCGGGTTACAGAGGAATGCTCCCAGCAAAATAAAACAACCGACATTGTGCCAGATTCCAATCCAATCAATAATAACCTTGCTGGTGAACTGGTGCTTCTTTCTTCTAAGGAAGTGGTACTATTTTTTTCCACACATTCACATTCATATTTAAGTTAAAGTAAGGGGAGTCTATTAGGCACAGAAAGATCTGGTAGTATATGGAGGAAACTTGGGTGCTAATGTGGGTTCAGCCAACGATTAAGGTGACAGTGGCCAAGACACAACCTCCCGGGGCTCTTATTTCACCATTTGTAAAATTTAAGATTAGGGATCTTTCTGTACTGTTATTATATAAGACTACAATAATCTTTGATTTTATAGGTACATGAATAACTAGAAGCTAATTTCTTTTTTTAAAGAATCACCATGTTCTATCTTCTTTCACATAGAAGAAAAAGATTTTACATTTCAATTTTAAAGTATTTTTTTGTATGTCTGTGTGTTTGTTTATGTGTGTTTTTTTTAGGGGGGGGTGCAAAAAAGGATCTATTTTCCTGCCATATGGGTCCCAGGAATCCAACTTAGGTCATCAGACTTGAGAGAAAATGGGTTAACATGCTAAGCCATCTCACTGGTCTTAATATCTGTTTATAATTGGGATTTCTATGTACACTACTATCACAGAATATTCACAATATCCATGTGCTCTGTGTTTAACTGTCTATGTATGCTTATGTATGTGTTCCTTATAAGGCTTTCTCATTTGGGCTTAAAAAAAACAAAAACAAAACAAAAAACAAATAAACAAACAAAAAAATATGTTTTACTTCATTGCTATTATTATTTGGCTAAATGCCAATATACTCAAAACAAATGTGAGACCAAGTTTGTATACCAGATCAAATGAGTACTTATAAATTCATTTATTTACTCACTCATTCATTTATCTAAATTATGGGTATATGTGTATGCCTGGTTGTGGTTTTCTGCACATAAATTGAGTGCCTAGAGAGGCCAGAAGCAGCTATCAAATCCCCAGGTTCTGGAGTGTGAGTGAGCTGCTCACAACTGATCTTGGATCCTCTGTAAGAGCAGCAAGTGCTCCCAAGAACTAAGCCATTACTTTAGCTCCAAATAAGTGCTTCTTTTCATTGAGAAGCATGGAAAATTTTATCTTCTATTGATTGATGAGAAATGCCACAACTTGGTTAGACTTTGAATGTGTGAAAAAACAAAGAAATTAAGTAATATATGTAAAATAACATCATTGAAGTATAAAACTTTTTAGTATAAAACTTTAAAATATATTGTTTTTCAAAGGTATGTTTTATGAGTCAAATACAGTTTTCATTGATTACGTGACTTATTTTCTCATAATTCATTATTTTAGGGAATCTTACATAGAAGAATCTTACATGTGTAAGTATAGGAGCAGATGAGATATTTATAATAGGGAGATTGGTTGCATTGTGAGGTCATTTTTTAAAGTAAGATATGTCATTAATATCATCAAATGGCAAATGCACTCAAATCCAGGATAATCTCTAGCTTTTATAAAACATATATGGAAATCAGATAACTTTAGTAGTTTTTTTTTTCCTGCAACGCCATAGTGATTTGCAACATATTATTGTTATGATTTATATTTTGTTCATTTTTTTCAGAATGTACTAACCATAAAACCAGTGTTCTCTGCCTGGTTCCTTATTAAAAGTCAGTATTCATAAGAATTACAGAGTCAATAATAATTTTAACCTTTTGTGCCTATCCCAACTTAAATGAAATAATTTTCAATTGCCCCAATAAGGGCCTTGTGTGTATGTGTCTGTTTAGAAGTGTTTTTATCCATCCAACTGTGTGATTAAAAATACCTGCTGTCTATCCAGCAAGATGGTTGCAGTAACTATTTTCAGAAAAAATGATGTTATTTCCCATGTCTCCTCTTTTAGAATATGTGCTATTTTCTAATTACTCCTAATAAGGATCTGACAGTGTCAGCACGCTGAACTCAGCATGTTTGACTTCTCATTACAATATTACCCTTAAGTGTGAATGAGGTTGAACATCTTTGTAGGCAGTTGATTCTTGAGTGAAACGTAGGGGGAAGTCTTAAGAAGCCTGGAGCCGTTAGTCTAGAGACCAGCTTTGTTAGAAAAATGCTCAGAGATCAGTGGTCTCGTTCTTCTGTAGAACCTCACTCGGAGCCTGCTTGAAGTTCGAAAGGCTAAGATTCAGGCAATCTCCAAGTTGCCTAGGCTGCTTCCGGAACATGCCTGTGAGGTTTTCACTTTCCCTAGAAGAAAGATTGTGGCGTGATGAAAGTGCAGAGCAGATAAGGAGGGGAGTCGATGTCTCACAGGGTTTCCTTGAATTCCAATGTGTAAACAGCCATTTGGTCTACCTTCCTTCCTGTTATTCTAAGATATGACAATACCCTACAGGAGAGTTGGTTTAGAGGCTGGAAATGTCACATTCTGCCACTCTTGGGTCACCTGTTTATGATAAATCCTTTGGAAGTCAATGTATTTTAAACCCATAGAAGGAGATTTTTGCACTGTCTAGAATCTCAAAACTCCAACAGAGTCCAAATTTAATTACAGGTTCATAGCTTGCGCCTCTGTAATGATACCCTAAACTTATCATGTACCATCAAAAAATCTCCCATGCTGTTTTACTTTTTTTTAGAGAAGAATTACCAAAACTATCTTCTATGGTTTTCTAATGCTGTGTACAAATCCCTGCTGCATTAATTTTTGAATTGCATACTATTTTGCTATTACAGCATTACTTACTTACTTTTGACTATAATTTGCCCGCGTTAACTAGACTAGGAATCTTCATACAAATTTTCTCAGCTGTATTTATTCAGAGGTTAGTTCTTTTTGTTTTTCTTTGGGTTTTTATCCTTATGCATCATTCATCTGGAGGAAAAAGACATTAAAAGTACATGCACTTAACATCATAATAAATGTTACCTTGTAGTCACGCATTAACATTTTCTTAAAAGAAGTGATTTTTTTTTTTAAATGTAAAAATTCATTACTGAGTCACAAGTGCTCTGTGGACAGCTGTTCTCCCAGTACGCATACTCGAGGAACAGGCCTAGGACATGAAAGATAATTATAAATATTTCTTAAATGATGTTCAGGGAGGAAAAATGAATAACTATGGGGCTTTATGCCCCCAAACACATTCTTATCCTTCAGATTTGTTTTTCTTTCTAATTTCTATCTTTTCCCTTCTTTCTCAGCTTCCTTTCCCTCCATGTTGGTGTCTCTTGTGCTAGTGCCCTGCTCAGTATCCACCTAATATGATCAACCAAAGTTCACGGTTCACAGAGGGATTACCGCTTTGTTCAATTAGGGTTTTTTTGTTTTTTTGTTTTTTTTTTTTTTTGAATCAAACTTATTGATATTATTGTCTTTGCTCTACTTCGAGATGAAAAGAGCATGTCTGGTGAGCAATGTAAATTCTGCCGGGTATTTCATGGCTACCACATAACCCTGAACATTTTCTCTCTGACCATTTCTCTGCTCCAAAGCAGATCATTAAATTGCTCCCAGGCAGAAAGCACAGGACCAGAACAGCGGGGCACTTTTGTAATAAGACCTTGTAAATTGAAAGCCCTGGATCCCTTTCCCACTGTGAGAACCCGCTGAGACTGGTTCCTTTTAACATTGCATTAATAGGTCCTTCAGTCCTAGTTAATTAAAGACAGTATATCTAGGCAGACTTTCATTGCTTACACAAATTCCATGCATGGCAACCCTTAAAAATCAGTTCCTATCTTCACACATCTCTGCGCAACCAAACTTCTCAGTGGTCATCATATACTCAAATTGTTCTCACTTAGTCAGAAATGCATTTTCTAACTTATATCTTAGGCTAGACGTGGAGTGGCCTGAGTTAAGAATGCCATCATGTTCTTAGATATATACATGTGTTTCCATCCAGTCAGATTTGAGGACCATCTAGCTGTGATTAACCAAGTCCATTTGTTAAATCCCTGCTGGTTAAAGGAAAGGCTTATAATTGCAAATATCATGGCCATACAGTTACAAACTGGAGGCCTGCTGGGAAATGCAGACCTCAATGTGGAGGTGTCATTAAAACCCCTAAGTGAGCCAGGGTAGTTAATCACTCAATTAGACTCTCATTATCATCTGCCCCCAAATCAAAAAGGCCTCCCGCAGTCCAGAAGGGGTTGTAACCAGTCACTTTGACGGGTGATCCCCTCCTCACATACAATGGCCACAATGGGCCTTGGAGGGGTTATCAGCATGACGTGGCCTGTATCTCAGCCTAAGCAGACGCCCAGGGAGTTTAGACAGCCAGGGTTGAGGAGATCAAAGGCAGTGAAACAGCTGATTCCAGACTGGCTGGTGTCAGCCTGGAGTTTCCTCTGTCAGAGGCAGAGGGAGAACTATCTTATTGATTACTGGCCTTGGTACTCAGTATGCAATTAAAGACTTGTCCTCTGGGAACAGCTTGGAGGAATGTCTGGCCTTTGGAGGCCTCAGCAGTGGAGATATTAAGAGGAGGCTTTTCCTCAGTTCAGAAAATCCTGTTTGAGAAGATCAGGGTGTGAAATTGCCTCCTTCTCACCACACTGTGGCAGGCAAAGAACTAAACTCTAGGAATTGGTACTGTGTAAGGAACTATCCCCACCCACTGACATACATTCAAATTACCAACCAACTTCTGAAGGCTATAGTAGCCCACTTCTGAGTGTCCGCCCAATATTGCCACCTCGGATTTAGTTCCTTGGCTATGGTAGTTTCTCAAACATGTTTTCCATGACCTAGATGCTTTCGATTCGAATTTGTCTATATCTTTGTTTCTTCTTTTCATTTATTATCATTATTATTTATTAGATTAAGATTGTCCCAGGTTTTTGGAAAGAAAGGAAAACCATAGAAAGACATTTTATCAAGCCCTAAACTTTCTGGGGAATGTTGCTGGTCACATATTCAGTCCCATTGTGTTATATGAACAGTTGCTTGGGTTCCTCTCTGGCTAACTCATCTCACCCTATTAAGAGACGTTTCTGAAAGCATTGTTTACCATCTTTGATGTTAACTACAACCACAAAAGGTAGGACTGGTGGTGATCCAATTTCTCTATCGTGCGTTGTTTCTTTCCCTTCGGTCTCTATGTTAACTTACAGAAATGAAACAACGAAACCAAACAAATGAACCAAACTTATTAAGCACACACTTAAATATATCATGTATTATATATTTAAAGGAGTATAATACTAGGATAGATTTTGCCCTAAGGACTGAATAAATCCAACAATAGTCATCACCATTGTGGGCTTAAAGCTCAGAGGCTTGATGTATTGCTGCTAGCTTTGAGTCCACATTTAGGGGCTGAAGCAGCTGGAGTCTGCTCAGTGAACAATGGTGGTAACAGCAGCAGTGATGGACACACTGAGGAAGAGGAAGCTAAGGAAGGCGAGTACACCCTGCTCTACTCAGGAACCTCTCTCCTCTCTGGACCACACATTGGAAAATGAAGCACAGTTTGAGGACACCCCTTTTTCATTCAGTTAATCCTATCTGTAACTGGCCTCAGAAACAGTTGCAGACACATGCCTAATTGTTTAAGGCAATCTAAGCAGTGTTTGGAAGACTCCTGTGGAAGAGTTGAAATCTCATCCCAATGTTTGAATAGGATATGAGTAGGTAAACTATGGGTAAAAAGTGCTTAGAAAAGGACAATATGACCAAAAGCAAACCCTGGATTTAACAGTAACCCAGTAGAAGCAGGAAATGATTTATGACAGTTGACTTAAATCTTGAACATGATAATTTGGGAATAATGGACAGAATTAAATTGTGGAGATATTCTAATGTATACATTGTAAAACTCTTAATATTTCTTAATTGAAAAAAATCCTGTGGGAGTCTGCTACTGAAATTATTTGAATGCAGTAACTATTGGGAAATTTGTGTGTGAATTTTAAATATTTTAGTCCATTTAATGAAAATGTAAGCAGTAGATCCTCCCCGTTCTTTCTTCTTTAGTTGCTAAAACGTGCAGGTGCCCGCAAAAAGTTGTTAGATTTTCTTTTCATAATAATTTAAAAATAAGCATTTAGTAGTTTGTAATTAACATTTTGGCATAATGTTTTTAACAAGTCTTTTAAATTATGAACTTAAAATAGTTACCAGGTGAATAAAGAATAACCCATTATTTATCAAATAAATCTGCTAAGTCATTTATTCATTCAGCAACTCTTTTTCATAAGTGTTTTTGTGTTTAATGTAAATACCTTTAAATTAAATAGATTTCTTATGAAAAATATTTTAGTTAACATAAGCATGGGGTAATATTGAAAGACTGTACTTTCTTAATGTCTAAGGTAAGGGACATACAAATCTTTACAAATTTCTTTCAAAGAAGTGTGTGTGTGTGTTTGTGTGTGTGTGTGTGTGTGTGTGTGTGTGTGTGTGTGTGTGTGTGTGTGTGTGTGTGTGTGCTGTGTATCTGTGTATACATACAATGTATCAGTAGATGTCTAAGGCCAGATCTTCTGGGGCTGGAATTACAGGATGCTGTGAGCAGCAGGTATTCTTAAGTATTGAGCCTTAAATCCACTCCTATCAATTGGAAATTGAAATATTATAGTTATTTAAAATAGTGAAATTACCAACAATCAGGGGGGAAAAGTCTCCCATTTCTCCCAATTCATCTTGTGTGTTGTAAAAGCACTTTTAAGAGACATTCAAGGCTCCATCATCTTTCATAGTACGAGATGGCTTATACACTCTAATAATTAGTGATTTTTTTTCATTTTTCATTGCTATCTCTTCTTCCCACCCTCCTCCTTTTACTCTTTCTCTCTTCCTCTTCCCTCCCCTTCTTCACTTCTTCCATATCTTTCCTTTTTGGTATAGAAATTTAATGTCCTGATATGCTTTTAATTCTAAAAATGTTATAAAAAGATATTCCCCCATATATATACAGAAACACAAAACCTTGCTTTTTTTATTTTTTTGAAACAAAGGGTACTCTCTATTATTTTTTAAAGGGTACTCTCTATTATGTTTTTTTTTTAAAAAAAGGGTACTCTCTATTATGATACAGTGTCATTTGTATAGACTTTTCACTAACTTACTTTAACTGTATTAAGTGATAGTTCAGCTTTTCTATAAAAAAAAAATCTTGGACACCTATTGAATTTTCAGTTTGCAGCTGTCATTTTATTGGATCTTTCTACTCTATTCTCTTTTCAAATGAGAACAAAAATTTTAAGCATCTTTCTATCTAGTTATTTGAAACAAAAGAGAAGAGGAAATGCCCTATTGAGGCCAGAACACCAAAAGCATGAGTAATGCACTCAATACACACCAGAGTTACTATTAATAGTAATAATCAAGAACATACATTATGATTGTTGGATGGGCTGTTTTAACTATATCTGAACGTTTAATTGGTCTTGAAGAGTCAACATGTCACTACCTATGAGAAGAACCAACAAAGATTATGTAAAAAACAGTGAGAAGGATACTTTCTATCTCAGCTTCCTTGGCTTGGACCCTGCTTCTTCTGACTTAACTGAGTGAAAATGAGAAATAAGCTTTTCTGTGCCACATATCCCTCGTCTTTAAAGTGAGCAAGATTTTCATCCCTCCTTCAGGACTCATGGTAAACTCAGTAGTTAAAACATGCAAAATCTTCAGAAGGGTGCCTGGTTTGGAGTGGCTTTTTATACTCCTGAGATATTCTGAAAGCATCCAGGTACCCTCTAACCATGATCATCACTGGTGGGTCTTTGAAAATTCAAGGTCTGAAGATATCCCACCAGCATTTGCTGCTAACCATTATTTTTCATTTCTCCCACAAACAGTAAAAAACACATGGGTACAGCAAAGCCTGTGGGAGTGCAAGAACATGGAACGTGTTTTGAGCCAGGGCTCCCGGCAGGACTGTGCAGGAGAGGCTCAGATTGGGGCAGCTGTCCAGGCAGTGATGTATGACAAATGACTTGTTGCTGCAATGGATCATCAGAGCCCGGCTACTCTGGTGACATGTCACAAGCATACATCATCAGAGCAGTGCCCGGCAGGAGCAGCAGCCTGGAAACCACCCTGCTCCATAAATTTTAATACAGCCAAATAAAAGAGCTGTAATTTTCTTTTCTTCTAAATTAAAGATTGACACTCAGGAAAGGCAGCAGTACAGAAGGGTCTTTCATATGACTCAGTTGCTTGCCAAAGATCCCAGGAGTACTGTGGTCCTCTATACATAGACACTATCAGCAATTGCCATACAGATGAAGAAAACCCTGGTACCCAGTTTTGATAGTTTCTTAATCAAACCGTTCAGTGTGTTACATCCTGGTGCAGACTACCACATGAGGTGGATACAGCCTGTACTGCTCTGTGGATATAACCGTGGTTTGCTTGTTGGCCATCAGTCTATAATCAGATGGTAGCACACTTTAAAGTTTGCTAACATTTGCTAAGATTGTTCAGAATTTATATCTTTATTGAGGTTAATCTAGTGAATGAAAAAAAATTAGTGAATTTTAATTAGAATGGCGATTTCTAACCAGGTTTAGTGATACAATAGAGAACAATGTGAGGTAGTCCAGTAGCTTGCACTTCCGTTGGGCTAAAATGAGGTACTAAGAATTGGTAGTCGGTTTACTATTAATTTCTTTGCTCTATATACAGATTATATCCAATGTGTTATTTTTCAGTAAATAACCTTATTCTAGTATACTTAAAAAAGGAATTGGTACTCATAAATGAGATAATTCTGTTGATAAGAATGTTAAAGAAAAGCAAAGACATGGTAAAAAGATAAAGAGCAGTCTACTAAGTTGGTCAAGAGAAGATTTACTAAGGAGGTTCCTAAGACCTCAATGAAGAGAAGCACACAGGGAAATCTGAAGAACTCAAGTGCTCTGAGAAGATATAATGGGAAACTGATGATTTGAAACAAAATGGACATGGCCAGTAAGAGCCAGAGGTGAGATCCTGCAGGACCCACACTTTGGAAACTTGGAACTTGGAAAGAATTGAAATGAAGAACTAACGTAAGTGGGCAAGTTGTAGTTCGTATGGTGTCTTTACTCTGCTGAGAAATTTTGATAAGTGCACATACAAATACACAGGAGGGGGAGAGAAAGAGAGAGGGAGAGAGAGGGGAGGAGGGAGGGAAGGAGGGAGGGAAGGAGGGAGGGAGGGAGGGAGGGATACAGAGACAGATAGGCAGGCAGACCGAGATAGAAATAGAAAGTCTAAAAAGATTGACTTTGGTGTTGAAATATTCTGAAAAGCAGAGTTTCAAGAGACTAGGGTTGACCTGCTCTGTCTTTGGATGCCGAAGGGTGGTTCCAAATGAGGCAGATTCAGCATCAGCTGTCAGAAGATGATAACTTTAGTATGAAAAAAAAAATCTTATGAAGTGAACTTCTTAAATTTGAATTTTGAGGCTTTTATAGATGAGCACTGCGCTTACAGTACCTCCACTCTGCTTTAAGTCTTCCCATGATGCCTCTCCAATGGTCATGTCCTCTTCACCAGTTATTATTGTTCACAAACACAAAAAGTATCCTGTGTACACTTAATATTGCTCATATATAGGTGAGTTTAGGTTTGGTCACTTGGGATTGGGTAGCCTACGTAGGAGCTTGTTCTTAATAGGAAATTATTCTCTCCCTCCCTCAGCAGCCACGATTCCCTGCAGCTCTTCATTTAAGGGTAACAGTTCCTGACATTTTCCCTGTCTACATTTAGAACTCTTGTCTGTTAGTTCCAATGGGATTACATAAGAAGAACAATCATAGAGGATGGATGTGAGGCCTGGAGGATTCTTCTAAAGATGGGTCACATCGAGGGAACAAATTCAAAGACTGATTGGAATTAGCAAGAATGAGAGAAATGGGTTTAACAGGAGAGAAGAATAGACAATGGAGATGAAGTCTCACTGAAGTGTGAGGTGACTGACCCAGCATGCAAAATTGGTAGGAAATGTTCAGAGAACTTATAGCAAGAGAAATGACCAGAGATGAAGCAGCTCAGATAGCCCTGTAGATTAGATGTGGGAATAGTTTTAAATTTCTCCCTTATGAACAGTTCTCTCTTGTAATGCAACATGTTCATACACATGAAGATGTGTACTTCATGTAAAGATTTTATAAATTTTCTGTGTAATTCCAGACATTGTAAACTGGCTCTTCACTGAATTCTTATTTCTTCAAAAAGTCCATCCTAATAAAATCAGTATTATCAGTTCTTTCCTTGAAATGCTAATGTAAAGCAAGAACAAAACAGATATTCAGAGATGCTTCCTGAAATATGCATATTTCTGTAGCTTATTTTTGCAGAAGTATGCTGTTTCTAAGTTGTAAAGGGTAGTCTACTAAATGTCAGGGATGGAGAGGCAGAGACACGTAGAGGACAGAGTGACCAAAGCAGACAGAAGTCACAAGGCTCTATTATTAGGAGAGTGTCCCTGAAACACTGGGGGAAATCCATATGCTGTGGACATTATGCCAAACATCTCTTGGCTTATGTGAAAAATGTGAACATATTCCACTGACTGGCTGGAAAACACTCTCTGGGGCCATCACTATTTTTCCTGCGGCTGTACCTGTGTGGTTTCATTGAAGACTTACTTCAGCAGACAGTGTTGGCAATTCAAGGCCAAGGCGCCAAGGGTTTCTTAGAAATGTATTTCATGGTACAGTATCAAGGAGTAACATTTATTTTGGAAGTGCTTTCACGGGAGAATTGGGATGCTGTGGGGGTAATTTTGTTGTTTTCCCATATAAGGTTAATGGTCCTAAATTAATTATAAACCAACAGTTCCACGGAAATACCTTCATGTTTCTCTTTTGCTTTTCAAAATTGTAGGCAACTTGGCTCTGAACAGACTCTACTTTCCACCTATCAAAGGATCCAGTGTGTGTTCGGTTAGTCACCCAAATGTAGATTTTTTTTTCCCTTTTTTCTTTCCTTTCTCTGTCTAAGCTGTCCTAAAGAAATATTGCAAAAAGAAGATGGACTGGGTTCAAAAAAATCTAGAAATAAATGAATCTGAAAACACTTCTTCAGTATTTAGTGAATTGAGGCGCTATGTAAGGGGAGAGGAAAGACCACCACCCACCTGGGTTCTCATCACGTGACGAAAACTAAATATCTAGAGTCGTATATACCTTCCGTGGTGTCTCCTGTAATAGACTGGAAAGAATGAATCCTGTCTCTCCGGTCATTGTTCATTACACTGTACGAACATACACAGAGAGAGAGACTCACGCAGTTATGCACCAGGGGCTCTGATAAATAGAAAGAAGAAAAGAAGGGTCATGGTACTGAGGATGTAGCTAGCTGTGGAAAGAACCATATTGTGTAATGAGTCCATTTGGGTTTGGGAGTATATATTATGAGATGTGAATTAGGATTTTTTTTTTTTTTGAGTTCTTCAAATGATTTACATAAGAAATTTAATGAAGGAAAGCTATCTATCTTATTTCTTTATCATTTTTAGCTTTTCTTTGATTATTTCTGTAAAAGGAATCACTTATACCACTTTTGATAGTGTTTGTTGTGATCTACTAATTAAAGAAAAACAGTCTCCTACTAACCTGATCTCTCGCACAACCTTTCGTTAGGACCAAAGATTCTTTGGCTTTTAGAACATTTCCACTCTCGAGTCTGGCTTTAAGTAAATACTTGTGTGGTTAGCCAAAATGCATAATTATCTGAACCAGTGAAAATGTTAACGTGCATTTGAAAGCAAAATGCCCACGGATGATCTTTAGTTCCAGTGACCCACCCTAGATCATTAAGGATTCCTTCATCATTCTTAATTAAGGAGTGGGCAGTGCATCTTGTACACAGAAACCTTCAAAGAGAGTTTCATAGTCAAGGGGAGTTCAGAAAACTGAAGCTGGAGATGGATTGTTTCCATGTAAGGAAAGAAAAATGGAGAGGTGTATTTAGTCTAGAAGGCAGGAAAATGGTGATGCTGTGATTGCTTATTTGCTCGAGAATGCTCTGAGTGAGTGGAAATGGAAACAGTTCTTGGTCTTCCAAAGCTTGCTAAATATGCCCTACCTTGTTTCTCTCTGAAAAGTCTATCTTGCAAAGTAAAACTGTGAGTGAATTAGTTAATACCCTGGGACTGGCCCAGTGCGACATATTGCTAAATCATGAGACTATTAGGTCAAACCAAAAGAACTATTTTTTGAGGTATATAGTATCTACACGTATGCTCTTAAAAATTGGCATTTCTCAATGGACAGGCTATAGGAAGAAAATTGGAAAAGAGAGTCCAATTTGGTATATATCTACTCTTTTAATTCTTAGATATTACAATGAAGAAAGTTCACGTTTGTTGAATATTGTGTCATACGTTTAGCCTGTTATGTAATTTATACATCTGTATCTTTATGAATTAAATAAAAAAGAGATAAGATTACTGAGTATCCACAGAGTTGGCCCTTAAATCCAGGACCACCAATCTGTATATATACAAGTCTGGGCTTTTTTTTGTTCTGTTTTGTTTTGTTTTGTTTTGTTTTTTTGTTTATGTATATATAAGCTTCATGACTCTTCATTACAAGCTAAAGATCTCTGGGACTCTTTCATATTCTGACTTTTTTTAATAAAATGAATTTTGGTGTGATAATTTGATGGTGGTCATATATCATAAGAAATACAACTTTGATAGTTTTATCTCTTACTGTAATTATTTATTTTTATTACTTTAATGTCCTACTTTATACCACAAAGTACAATCTAAATGAAGTCAAAACTACTAGTATGCTGTAAGGCAGTATGACACCAGTAGAAAGACAGGTTTCCAAATGCCAAGCTATTTGGACAGATGGGACCTTATAATATTTTTCTATGTGCAACCTAGCAACACTTTGGGTTTTTAAAGGCTTATTTTAATATTTTTATATTTATGAGTGTTCATATATATTTTGTATCACATATGTACCTGGTGCACTCAGAAGGCAGAAGTGGGTGTCAGAAACCCTGAAACTGAAGTCACAAATGGTTGTGAGGGACTAAGTAGATGCTGGGAACTGAACCTATATCTTATGTAAGATCAGAAAGTGCTGCTGAGCCATATATCCAGCCATGTGGTAAGGCTTTTCTCCTTTTAAATTATTTTCTTGGTTTTACTCTCTTTAGTGCCATTTTATGATAATACATTTTAAAAAACGAGTTATACAAATACTCATTTTAAAATGTATGTAGTTTGTTAAGCCTTACTCCAAGCAGTAAAACACAAAGGGTCACAGGTCATTTTGAAAGGTCATTCCACCCCACTGTCAGATGGTTCTCCTACAGTGATGGGTAAACCCCTGCCTCTCTTGCTGGTGAGCCCATTGACATACTGTTGTAAGGAGAGCAAGAGAATTTCAAATTATTGGCAGTGAAACAATGTAAGTGTCACTAGATAGCCAGAGCTCCATAGTTACTGTTCTCAGAGTTTCCTCTCATTAGCTACACAAGGGTGCTACTCCCAGATGCTAAATATGGAGGTATCACAAATATTCGAGATGGTGGAACCCATATGGCTTTTTACATATTGATGCTTCATAGTTCATAATATCACAGTGCTTTAAAAACGACCAGCATCAGCATATGAAGAAAAGGAGGACCTATAAGGATAAAGTGAGCAAAGTAGTAGTGGCAAGTGAATTCATAATACTCATTAGAACCTCCCACCTATTTATTTCATATCACAACCCCTATTCTAGGTTACTCATGTTTAAGAAGCCATAGCAGTATCACATATAACATGATGCTCACAAATAATAGAAAGTAGACTAATCTGTAGGGGGATTATGTTGTTTCATTGTAGATAACTGTCCCCGCCTATGAGTTTAATAAAAAGTGCCGATTGGCCAAAGGCAGACAGGAAGAGTGGGCGGGGATACCAGACTACAAAACTCTAGGAACAGGCAGAACAGAGCAGAATGCCAGAGAGAAGTCAGAAGAACCAGAGGACAACTATACTGCTCTGAGAAAAGGTACCGAGCCGCATGGCTGAACAGGATAAGAGTCATGGGTTAGATTAAGGGTAAAGAGTTAGCAAGTTATATGTCTGGGCTTTAGGCCGATCAGCCTAAAATTACTGTAAGCATCTGTATGCCTCTTTGGGTCTGTGAGTCTGTGGGCCTAAACCTTGAGGCTAGGCCTGAAAGTCCAGGCCAGAAACCTCTTACTACACTAACCAAAATTTTGGATTTCCCAGAACTCATGTAAAAACCAGCAAGGTGTGATGGTACATACTTGTAGTCCAGGGCTAGGCAATCAGAGATGGGTAAATCTATGAGGCATGTTGTCTAGTCACAAAGAAACCCTGACTCGAGAAGGTAAAAAGACCTGAGCAATTATACCAGATTTCCTCTGACTTACACACACACACACACACACACACACACACACACACACATATTCTTCCTGGGAAATACACTGTACACACATGCATCCATATATACAAGCATTCACACAAAATTTTATAATGTAGTTGGAGCGATAAAATGAATGTTGACTGGTATCTTTTCCTGTATTATTCTATCATTTTAAGATGCAAAAGAAATGTGTGTGATAGATTTCTTTTAAAAAAATATATTTTTGAAAGGACCTTTCATGACACTATGTCTAGGCATTCAAAACTGAGTATTACGTCTCCTACTACAAGATGGTTCAGTAAATATGATCAGTGAATCAGATGGAGATGCTCTTTCATGTTCTCCATCCTGGTGACTCCGTTCCACTTCCTGGTGGTAACTGCTTAGATAATTATTCAGTTCTTAAAAGAAAAACAAAGTAAATCCAGTATGGTGCCAGCGTTTCATGACCAATAATTCCTGAGCATTGCTTTATGCAAAAAGGAGCACAACTGTTTTGGGAAGGGGAGAAAGACAGAAAGAAAAAGAAAAGACTTCCAGGACTGTTATAAATTCAGCACAGACTCATGTGTTGCTGGCAAATTTTGCTTCCAACTACATTTGAAACACACACACCAAAAAAAAAAAAAAAAAAAAAAATCAAATGAGTAATATTGTTGTCAGAGATGATTAATCTTCCCTTACAGTGAAGACGTCAGCAATAATTCACCTTTACCAATGGATTTGGCTATGCAAGAGTCAAGGAGAGACGGCCATGGGTGTTTTTCTTGTTTGCAAGTGAATCGAGCTCTGAATGGCCAACACGCATACTGGTGACATTATTCAGACTCAGCAGAGTCTATTTAGAAACATATATGAATATATGTATGTAACAATAATTAATGAAAAATAGAAGATGTGAATTTGAAAGAGAGCGGGGGGGGCGGCATGTGGGAGACTTTGAAAGGAAGACAGGGAAGGAAGAAATGTAATTATAATAACAAAAACTTAAAAATGAAAAAAAAAACTAATAAAAGTCGTAAGAAACACAAAGGATATTAGGTATGATTAGAAACTCGGCCCTTTCCTAAACGCAAAAATATGATTAAATAGGAGATAGGGAACCATTTCAAATATTCTGTTGGTTCTGAGGTGGTAGAAATTGACTATAGTAGTTATAAATAATAGAATTCTTTTTTGGAGTGTGTGCATGTGGTAAGTACAATTGGGTATGCATGCTTACATGTGTGTGGTTGAGTGAGTACATGTGTGTGCATGTGCCTGTAGAGGTCAGACACTGATAGCGGTGTTTTATTGGATTTCTTTACACACTAAAGCAGTGCCTATCACTTGAAAACTGAGCTCATAGATTCTGCTATTCTGTTTGGGCAGGTTGCTCTGTGGAATTTCCTACTTCAACCTCTGTTCCCCAAGGCTTAGAGGTGTAAATTAGGAGCCCTGGCACTTCCATAGTACCAGCTAAACGAATACTGGTCTTTACACTTGTGGGGTAATTGCTTCTATTGCTGATCCACGTTCAAATCCCTAATCAATATGCATTTTCCCCACTTGCCTCTTTAGCAATGAGGTAAGACATGATAATATTGAGCTCTTGCTACATGTGGAATGTGCCTGAGACTGAGGTATATGAGTTTCTCTCTAGTTTTTCCTGTGATAAATGTTTAAAAACTTACATCCGCATCAGTTTGTTGCTATTTCTCTATCCGGCCAAGATTACATTCCTAGCATCCCTTTAACAAAATGTAGAGAACTACCAGATAACTAGCAGCAGCGCTGGACAGTTTACTCTTCCGAAGCTCTTCCTTCAAGGTTGACAGCAAAACTTGCACACTTAAAATCGGTATAAGTCTAACCCTTCTGTAAGTTTCAGGAAGAGAAATATGATATTCATCTTCAACCTTACCTTTTCACTAAGATGAGCAAGTTAAATAAGTCCAGCTATTTACCAGAGGAAATGCTGAGGTCCAACTCATTGCTTACTTTCGTCCCTGGGTCCTACCAGTACCAGAAAGTGAAACTCGATCGATAGGGCTCAAGGATGACTTTGCTTTCAGACTCAGAAGTTTTAATAAATGGCTAATGAAAATGGCTCGATAAAACATTCTAATATATTCTATGGCTGTTTGCTCTTATTTCCTTTTACTCAGTTGGTTTTATAAGCAAGAGTTGGGGTAAGTAAAACTAGTCAGGTATGTTTAAAGGTAACATTCATAGACTATTTGAAAAACTGTCTTTTATGTCTCATATCTCTTTCAAAAAATGTTAACTTTAGGGCAATGGCTCTTAATTAAGGTCAGTTATTTTTAAGGTTTTAACTATGAATACGTATTATAAATATATAAGAGCTGGACAAATGAGTTATTTTCAGAAAATTTTTGAAGACTTTGGCTTTTATTCTTGAAAAACCAAAAAGAATGGCAATATGGTGGACATATAAATGATTGATTTATTGTATAATATCCATGATACACCTTGGAAGGAGCCATCCATGCTTGATTAAATGTGCTAGTAGAATTTGTTCCCATGACTGTGATAGTTTTCTTCCTCACCATCTTCCTCATCCTAGGCTGCCTGTTTCTTGCCTGCTCAACTGGCTCTTGCCAGAATAAACTTCCTGCTGTCTTGGAATCTGACCAAAATTGGGTCTAGGCATGTTGTTTATAGTAGTGTGGATGGCCAATGAGGAAATAGCCTCCATGAGGGCTGTTAAAAAACTCTTGATGGGAAACTCATCTTCAGAGAATAAACGGTTGGAAGATCGATCAAGCCAGAGAATCTGAGTAAGAGTCAGAGCTGATCCTGAGTTCAGCCAGAAATGAGTACTTGGCCCCTCTGGACTTTGTGCCTGTATCTTGAAGAACACCATGAGGTTAAAGCTGGAAAAACCAGTTTGTTGCAACCACTGCCCGGAGCAAATATATAGTAATGACTGTTAGTTTTGTAAACTATGGAAGCACAAAAGACTAATAAAGGGTCCTTGCCTTCATTCCTTAGCCATCCATGGTGGGCTGCCATGCATGATGAAGATTTCATAGAAAATATACATGGTTTGCCTTGTTGAACACATTTCCTCCAATGAAATTTTATTACAAGATGGAGGCACCACTGCATGGCACATCTGGCATTCTGTTCTAACTAGGGCATAAGGCTTGGTAGTACCTAACAATTGTCAATGATTTCAGGGCAATGAATAGGAGCAGAAACTTGGTCTCTCCCTGAACAGTTGTACTTAATCTTCATTCTTCTGCATTCACATCTCCTATTGTAAATGTCCTATATTGGATTTATATTTAACATACATATTTTTACATATTTAAATGTACGTATTTTTTATATGCACATGTATCCTTTCCCAGATTCTGATCTCTAATTTTTATTCTAGGAAAAAATAGTTTATAAAGGTTCTAATGTAAGAAATTCAAGAGATGAGTTCACTCATATTATGATGTCAAGTTTGAAAAGATTTTATAACAGGTAGGACTTTTTTTTTTTTTGAAGGAAATAGACCATTATTTAAGGCGTATCCCAAAAATGCATATTGCCCTGGTTCTTTCTTATATTTCTTCTTTCTGCTTCCAGATTATATGAGGTAAACAGCTTCCCTCCACCCCACAGCCCTCTCTCTGCTATGATATTGTGCTCAAGTCCATGGTGTCGAAAGAACTGAACATTCTGGTATTATGAGCCAAAAATATACCCTTCCTTTTTCTACATTGTTTTCTGTGGCAGTTTATTACACCGATGATAAAATGGACAAATCCACAATGGTACCCATCACCTGAAAAAAAAAATGTTCTTAACACTCAGAAGTTCATGGTAAAGTTCATTATGACAAACATCCTCATGCTTTTTCAGATAGAACTGTGACAGAGTGCCAATGAGTCAGCTGAGAAGTGATATCAAAATGCTAGAGCACGGTGGACAAGTCAGAAAACTACTGTGGTGGAATTTAAATTAGGCTGTGTGTGTCTGCTTATGTGTATCATGTGTGTTCTTGTGTCCATTCATTTCTTGAGCAAGTACATCCTTGTGGTTAAGAGCCATGCATAATGTCACATATGACTTTGTTCTACACTGAGTTATTGCACACTCAAGCTTTATGATCAATTGATTGATTAATTGATTGATTGATATATAGGGTGGGGAGGAGGAGAATTCCTGGGTTGAGAGAAGGTACAGATAAAAGCCATCATCCCCGTCTTTGCTCCAGATTACAAAAATCTCACATAAGAGCCAAACACTGCTACACCATTAGAAAGAAAATCACTTGGCTGCTCCAATCTTTTGCGTCCAATTTATGTCCAATTTGCAGACTTTCAACATTGCAACCTCACAGTTCATAAAATCAAACTCAGCCTGAGCTAAGTCTCCAGGTAATGGGTTTAGGATCACGGAAGGTGTTACCTGCAGTTCATGATGGGTAACTTTCTTGTTAACTAAAGTCCCTTTAGCTAAATGAGTTCCAGCTTTAACTCTCCCCCCCCTCTTTTTTTTGGCATGAGTTTTGGGGCTGGGGGCTGGGTAGGCGTAGAATTTTATTAGGCTGCGCGTGGAGAGCTTTTCATTGCAAAGGCAACAGGGGAAAAAAATGGGATAAGCCAGTCTTTGTATAAACGGAAGGCGGTGAAAGGAAGCCTGTGTATGGGGGCGAGGGGATCAACCCTCGGGCTCCACTTGGCTATATGGGGACTCCAGGAGACAGCCCAGTGCTCAGAGTGGAGCCTGGCTATTTCCGCAGGTAGCTGTGGCTCTGCAGGGAAGGCCTAGCTAGAGAAACCACAGAAGGGGGCAAGGCAGGCAGGGGAGAAAGGAGGTTCGGAGGTAGAAGGATTCTGCGGGAGAACTTAGCATCACTCGTCCAGTACTTCTCTGTTATTAACAGTGGTCTCCCGTTCTTCCTCTTGCCTTAAGCGAGTCTTGGTCTTTAGTTGCCCATTGAAAGCAGGTCACCAACATTCTAGGTGTGTTATCTTGATCTAAGAATAAGCATGCTAATTTAGTTAGCATCATCGGTCCGTGTATTCACCTGAACCCGAGACTGGAGAATCTCTTCTAGAAACCCACACAGAAATACTTCTTTCAAATTGTGTTACTACCACTGTCAGTTCGAGAAGCTGGATTCCTTTGATATCTATATTTTCAAAAGAGTCATTTATGGTCCTGCTCAGTTTAAACAGCTCTTGAAATCCTATTTAATGTGACTCTCTATCATCCAGCAAGGCAAGACCAGGCACCTCTGTAATTTCACTTTCTTTAAAAAACACTTTCTTTGTCCAAATCACTAGGCTACCAGCATCTCGCCTCTTACCTGTGTATAGACACCTCTTCATTTTGTGATGGCTAAGCTTGGTTGTCAATTTGATGTACCTATGAAGCCTGTGGCTAGGAAATCTCAGCTGAAGACACACTTCCATCAGATTGGCTGGTATTCTAGGACATTTAATGAAAGCGATTGGTGTGAGAGAGTCTAGTCCTCTGTGGATGGTACCAGCCTGGGTTCTGTAAGAAAGACACCTGAGCTAGCCAGAGGAAGTAAGCCAGTATCATCACTCTGCTTCTATTTCTGCCTCCAGATGCCTGCCTTGAGTGCCTGCTCCAATGAGCTGAAACCTGCAAGCTGAAATAAACCCTTTTCTCTCCTGCAGGTTGCTTTTGATTAAGTTGCTCATCACAGCAACAGAAGGCAAATCGGAACTTGTTTGTTGCACTGTCTTCCTGCTAGCTCCGCCTCCTGTGTCCACATTCAGTCTGTCCATGGTTGTCATTTGTTTGAGTTTTATGTTTTTACTTCCTGAAACTGTCCTTATGTCTTTTTGTGATCTATCCCGGATTATTAACATGACATTCAAGAAGAGAGATGTGTTGTTTTTCCCTCTCCCCCTCCCTCCCTCCCTCCCTCCCTCCCTCCCTCCCTCCCTCCCTTCCTCCCTCCCTCCCCCCCCTCTGCTTTTCTATTCTGGGAATTAAACTCAGGCCTTCCTACAGGCAAGGCGGTTATTCATCACTACATCCCAGTCCTCTCTGTGCTTTCTATTTCAAGACAGAAACTTACT
Source organism: Phyllotis vaccarum (assembly GCA_033318265.1). NCBI lineage: Eukaryota > Metazoa > Chordata > Mammalia > Rodentia > Cricetidae > Phyllotis > Phyllotis vaccarum. The sequence goes on from JARWLC010000008.1 coordinate 10,278,265, forward strand.
AGGTTGTTCAGGCAGTACTTGCACTGGAATTCTCTCCTCCAGCATCCTTAGCATCTGAGATTACGGCAAGACTCATCATTACTGTCTTTAAGTGCGTACTGAGCGTATGTAATTTTTACATTTTTTTTACCATGTAGGGATAGGATATATGTGTGTATGCATATTCGTATATACATATGCCAGTTTTGCTAGTTTCTACAAAGTTATTTCACTATTGATAAATGATGGCTTGACCATTGTGGCATTATTATAGTACCTTACCAGACTATCACACAAGTGCAAACACACACACTCACATACATTCACACACACACACAAACACACAGAGAGACACATACATGCATGTGCACACACATACACACACATGAGTTATTGCATTTTTAACAAAAAGATATTCCTATGATACTATTCTTCTCTTGTGTTCTTCAGTAAAGTTTAAAACAAGAGAAGCGACTGTTTTCCCGAACTAAAATTTCTACATTCTGCTTTTACACAGTTCTAGAAATACTCCTTACACGAGTCGGAGAAAGGACTTCCAAGAAAGATCATAGTACGCCCGGGAAAGGTTTAACAGAGGCTTTGATACCTCAAGCAAATTAATCAGCCATGTGTGGTCGCATGGGAATCTATTTGATGACAGTCAAGAAGGAGCTTGATCATTTTTTTTGGAACTTTCAGGGTCAAGCTATTTGAATCTTAGAGGGAACATGTCATCATTTCTTCCTGCTGCAGTTTCTTGTTCTCCTGGGATGCTCAGTGGCAGAGAAGGATAGGCCTAGCAGCTTCCTGCCTCACGTCTGCTGAAGAAATTTCCATTGTGGAAGACTCTACTTTCTATGTCCTGTTCTGTGAATCTGAAGGAAGAAGGGCTTATGGGAAATTTCAAGCCTTCCCCTAGCCCCGTACCCTTTGAAGGCTAAATTGTTCATGTAAAACTTGGACTCCAGACTCCTGCCTTCTGGTTTTCGTCAGGCACTGGAAAGAGACATTCAGCCAAATGTGGTGTTCTGAGTGGGAAAGGTGGTTAACCTGAACACCGAACACCTCTCTCTGCTGTGGGCCCCTGGGTATCTCAGGGTTTGCTTTTAAAACCAAACATCGTAGGACATCCAAAGATGAGGTCAGCCAATTACACAGTGGCAGTGGTATCTTATTTAAAAAATGATGGGGGACTTCTAGGTGTTAGGGTTTGGCAACCTAACTTAGCAAAATATTTTAGTTTTAAAAATGTGGAGAACACCATGTCCCAAGGACATTTGTCTTTTAGCCTTTATAATAATAAGAACTTAAAATGTATTGCTTCTAGTTCCTCTGAGTTCTATTTGTTCAGAATAGATATTATAAAGATAAATATTAAAAGTGAAGTAATAAGACTTTCAATAATTTGAATTATTATTATTTTAGGCATGGGAACCAATACGAAGTGCACAGGGGTAGCAGGTGGTGGCAAGCCATAGCAACAATGTAGAAAGATCCGTTGTTTCATAAAACCTGAAGTTTTACTTCAGTTTTGGATTAGTTACTGCAGACCAATGACTTTTTTTTTCTGTCTCTGCCTAGACCCACAGTCCCGCAGCACTTATAAAATATCACTCAGAGGCATAATATTAACTACAAACTGTTTGGTCTATGGCTCAGGCTCATAACTAGCTCTTACAGCTTAAATTAACCCATTTCTATTCATCTGTGTCTTGCTGTGTGTCTTGTGGCTTTACCTGTGTGCTATCATATCTTTTACAAATTTTTTATTTATTTTTGACTTTTTTATTTAAAAGATTATTTTTAACATACCAACCGCAGTTCTCCTTCCCTCCCCTCCTCTCCCTCACTCCCCAGCTTCACCCCCCCCCCACCATATACTCCTCAAAGAGTATAAGATTCTCCCATGAGGATTTAACAGGTCTACGATATCAGGTTGAAGCAGAACCCAGCTCCTCCCTCTTATATCTAGGCTAAGCAAGGTATTCCCTGTAAGGAATGGAGTTCAAAAAGCCAGTTCATGCATGAAAGGTAAATCTTGGTCCCACTGCCAGAGTCCTTGCCAACTGCACAAGCCACAGAACTGTCATCTACCTTCAGAGGGCCTAGTTAGGTCCCAACGTTCCTCTCCCAATAGGTCAGGTCAGCTGTCTCTGTATACTTCTGCTCCTAAGGGGTGTGCTCCTCCAACTCTGCCTTTTTTCTCCCTGTACATTTCCTTGGATTTCCCACTGGGCTGTATATCCTGCCTTGCCATAGGCCAGAGTCACTTCTTTATTAACCAATGGTAATAAAAAAATATTCACAGTGCACAGAGAAAAATCCCGCAGCAAGCTGCTAGCTTGTTAGGGTAGTATGCTTAACCCTTTCAATTTTAATTTTTTAATTTGTAAAGTGAGACTAATAATGGTAATATCAAATGAAAAGTATAAGAAAGATATTCTTGGTCGTGTTTTTAACCTTTACTTATATGTGAGTTGTGGATCATGTATGTAGAGGTCAGAGGACATACATCATTTGGATCCTGAGGATTAAATTCAGGTCATCAGCCTCAGTTCAAGTGCCTTTATCCACTGACCCATCTCACCAGCACAGAAGTGAGTGGTGCGGCACCTATGAAGCACATGACACAGTATCTTCAAAAAATATTTTTATTTAGTCAAAAATGAAAGTAAAAACTATCCCCAATTTTCTAGTAAAATATTAAAAAAGAAATATCTGGGAAATTAATGGAAAGGAAAATAAAGCTGTATTGTAGAAAATAAGTTTTACTTTCGTTCATAAAATAATGCTCTTGGTTTCTAGATTAAAAGCCTCACAAAACATAAAGATATCAGTGTCTGATTTATTCATTGGCTGAGTTGCCTACTGTGTTTCATCACCGATAACTATGGAAACTGTGTGTTCTTATGTGTGTGATTATATCATTCTATTCATTTTAAAAAAGAAAAGAATCATTTGGCTCGCTTAAAAAAAAAAAAAAAAAAAAAAAAAAAAAAAAAAAAAAAAAAAAAAAAAAAGAGGTTGTTGGGACTTTAAAGAAGTGAAACATGAGCCAGTAAGATGGCTCAGCAAGTCCAAGCTTCATCACCTAAATTTGACTCCAAGATCCCAAGGTGGAAGTAGAGAATCAATTCCTGAAAGTTGTTCTCAGACCTCCATTCACTTCCACTGTGCCCTGACATGTACTCTAGTTCCTCATACACTTCACCCCCCACACACCACACACACCACACACAACACACATACACACAGAAAAAGAGGAAGAGATATAATAAAAAAATTAAAATATCTTAATAGCAGAAAATAAAAACACAGAGGGTTTTACTGGCCAATTGTTTTGACCTGATTATTTTTAACTTCTTATAAACCAAAAGAGGTGGGATTAACATTGTAGCCACAATATTTAGAATAAACACCTTTCTTGATAGTTAATTTGAAATGGTTTCTGCTATTTGAAATGCGCTTCCTTTCTCTAACAAAGTAAGTTTATTTAATAGATGAGTATATCTGAATTTTGACTCTTTAGTTGCCTAGGATTGAGATTGTCCTCTTCACCCATCAACTGCATATAGTATTGGGTATACAACTCTTAGTGAAGGTATATGGTCAAAGGGACTTCTTGAGTACCCTTCAATATATACCTACATAAGTAAATCAAAGAGTTGTGTATCTATTAGGGCTGCAGAACTGCAGAAATACTGTGGCAATTTAAATATTCAATTCTTAAACTGCCACTATTTTTTTTTTCTCACTTGAATTTGGTCATCAGAGAGTTCCATTTTTTTCTGACAGAGTTACAGAAGTTATTAACTAGTGGCGAGGCATGAAAATATGCAAAAATGAAGTTTTAGAAGTGGATCAGTGGGAAAAAGGCTGTGATTCCCCTCTCATCTAGGATCCATGGGAGCCCTGTGCTTCAAGGCCTTGATTACATTTTTAATTGCATGTAATCATACTTTCCACTGAGCTTCCTAGAAGGTAGAGGAAACTCAAGAGGGCTCTGCGTTCCACCCTCTGCTTTATGTAACTTCATTTTACTAGCTTCAGTGAAATGTAACCAGAGTAGGTGTTGCCTAGGTTGGGCTAAAGATGAACAAAAATGAAGAGTGGCTTAGAAACAAATCAGTTTGGGAAATGCGTGTGGCTTTGAAGTCAATGCTTTAGAAAATTTCTGATTGCTTTAAAAAAAAAACTCGGTGGGTAAAGAAGATGCTTTGTGAGAATCCAGTTTCAGGTCTTCATCACTCAGGAATAGCATAGCCTGAAATGCCAGTACTGGAGAGAGAGGACACCTGAGTCCTAGGGTCTCTTTAGACAGGCAATCTAGTAGAAACTATGATTTCTAGGCTCAGCAAAGCCTTAGTCTTAAATAAAATTAAGAGATGGCTGGAGAGATGATGACTGAGCAGTTTAGAGCATATGCTGCCTTTTCAAAAGCGAGAACCTGGTTCCCGACACTCACGTCAGGTGGCAACCAAATGCCTGTGACTCTATTTCCAAGGGATTTAACAACTCTGGCTTCCATAGACACCTACACTTAACACACACTCAGAGGCACACGCATAAACACGTAATTAAAAATAGTAAGATACATCCTAAAAATAAGACGGAGATAAGAAAGAAGGATACCTTTCAATGTCAACTTCCGGCTTCCCCATTTCTGCATTGGTGAGAACATATACATACACATTCACATAACACAGGCATACAAAAAACACATGCAAACACTGTAAACACACAAAAAGAGGACTAAGAGAAAAAAATATAACTCAAACTCATTACGGGAATATCTGAAAAATTAAGTTTCTTCTTTTTTTTTCTGCTAACTTAATTCTTAAGTTAAAAAAATGAAACAAAAACCAGAAAAGAACGTTTACTTTTTTGATTCTTACTGAGTTCAGTTCAATTCTGCTACTACTGATAACCTGCGTTTTCTTATAGATTTGTGTCCAACCTTCTAGATAAACGAATTTCTTCCATAAATATGACATCATATTTGTATGTAGTATAAAACTGAACATCTTATAAATATTGATTACTTAGCCAGCAATGTTACAAACTGAATATTCCATAGACTTTGGTTAGTCTCTCTGCTTCTTTGTATCTATTTCTTAGCAAACAGGTAAATCTGTGATATTCTCTTTAAGAGATTTTATACTTATTTAATGTTTTATTACAAGCAATATGTATATATAACTATTGTTTCCTTTGATTCCCCACAATTTATTTATGGTTATCAAAGCTATGACCTGGTCTTAGATCTTGACTTCTGGTGTAAAATTTTCTAGACTATGCAGACAACATGAGCATTCTGCTACCTATCGTATACATTTCAGGTTTTTCCTTACTTAAATGCATAATTAATGCTATTTATTTGAAAGAAAATCCTAGAATATCAGTAATTAAGAGAAAAAATATGCCTTACCTGTGCAGAGAACCTTCTATATACTAGGATATGTGTTTTTCTTCGAGAGACATACTGGCGTGTCAGTCCGTTTTACTGATGTGTTTATGATGCTACCCTGGGGTCAATACTTTTTACACATTGCTGGTTTGACTTGAGGGTGCACTTTGAAGATGCGGCTTTGAAGGGCAAGTCAAAGACTAATGTTCTCTGGGATTTAGCAGTATTACATTAAAGACTGTTCACCATTCTGTTGGGCTTCAAGATTCTTCTTTTAAGTTTCTCTTTCTGTCTAGCTTGCAAAGCTGAGTTTTCAGGGCACCTTATTTTGACATAGCCCAAACTTGGTAAGGATTGGGAATCAGAATGGGTCCAAGGTGGCTGTTGCCACCTTTTATTCCTTGGTAGGAGACACAGTCAAACTCTTTCCAATGAGAAAAACAGCACAAGCCAGAGCATGGCAGACGATGTGGTGTGTTGTTGGGACCACTGGTGTATCACAAAGAAGCACAACTGTTCATAATAGTTTGTCCTTTGCAGCTCCAAAATGGATGCCCTGAGATATTCTTCAATGATAAAGGATTAAACTGTATTACATCCACATTATCGAGAGCTTAACAACAATGAAGAGAAGCAAGCCCAGGAGTTTAGATTAAACTATAGGAAACAATAGTGAATGACCACACACACACACACACACACACACACACACACACACACACACACACCAATCTGAGGGAAATGCATGTATGTACTTTGTGATTTTATTCATGCACTCTTTGTGAAATAAGTTTTTATGCTAATAATTAAAAAGAGAATAATTGTTTGGTGATGCTAAGCTGGGAGAGGGGGAAGTATGACAGTCCCTAGGTGAATTTTAAACACTCAAGACTCCAAGATGGAAAAGTATTGTCAAGTACAGAGAAAGGACGCAAGATGGACAGGGCATGCTAGGACTGTCACTCAGGTGCTATGTTATGCTTCTAATATGCATAACAATTTTATAAAGCAGCCCTGAAGAGTAGATAACTCAAAGCCTATATTAACATAACAGTCCCCTGTCATCTGCTGACCATTCAATAGTCTCATTTCTGGTACTGTAATTAAAACGCCCTGACTCCTCCCCCTCTCCCTCCAAGAAAAAGATTAGCTGAGAAAGAGGTTCATTTCAGCTTTCATTTTCAGACTACAGGTTCATCATTGTAGAAAGGTCAAGAAAGGAATTTCAAAACTTCGATTACATCATATCTACTCTCAGGACTAGAGAGAAATTAATGCATATGTGCTTATGTCCTTATTTGCTTCTACTCAGCTCAATTTACCCACTGTGATATAGATCAGGATGCCCTGACTTAAGGAATTGTACCACCCACTGTGGACTATGTCTTCTAACATCAATGAACCTGACTAAGATGGTCTTATACACATTCCACAGATCAATACAATGTTTTTTTAAAACAAACAAACAAACAAAAACCTTATTTCAACATTGAAACTCTTTCTGGATAGTTTCAGGTTGTGCCAACCTACAGAGCTAACTATTAATGAATTGTATTGCTGACTAACCAAAGAAATGACCTCTACAATGAAATATGGGTAAATAAATTTCAGTATATCCTTGTTTAAACAAACTTAGATAATTACTTATGTCAAGAAGAGATTTCTATCCCTAGACATGAGTAGCTGCTCATTCTATCTTATTTGTCTTATTTTTAACACTAAATTCCAAGTAAACTTCAGAAGAAAATTAACATTGGTTGCAAATTTTTATAGTACTTTTCTTTAATATGTTCATAAAAACAATCATTCTGCAAATTAAAAATTATTTTGAAATGACCAACAAAGTTATAAATTCCACCACTAGTTATAAATGTCCCATTAATTCTTTCATAGCAAATGCTTACACAGTTCATGCTATATTCCTATAAAAATGCTTAATTTTTCAAGTGCAATCTACTTCAGAAGATATGCTAAGAAAATTAGGGTATATATATATTTAGAGATTTAGTTCATTTTCTTGGTAAGAAAATAAATTAAATTCTGTCAGCTAATGAAGGTTAAAAGTTAATTAATTTGTCAATGGACAGCTGCTCCACTGATCTGGGACCTAGGAGCCCCTCACCACTTCATAAATTGAAAACAACCTAAAAGTATTGGCTTTGTAATTCGTGCACTGTAATTAGATGGGAGAATGGCTTTTCGGAAGGGAAAGAGATGGGCAGATAGCAGTTTCACATGAAAAGGACGAGGTCTCTAGAGAGGTCTGCTTAAACACAGCTCCATTTTAGCCCATGTGTCAAATTGGACACAGGTCTGACAAAAACCAAAGACGACATAAATTATCTAAGACAATTAGGACATGAGAGGTCTCCAAACACTGCTGCAAAGTAAGGTATATTCCCTGCAATGTGATATGCAATTAATTCTTCCTTAAACAAAAGAACGATGAAAATTTCATTATGCCGACATCTCACAATAAACCTGGATCCACCAAGCCTTTTTTCTTTTTGCTTATTTAAGTCCTTATAATTAATTCTGGATTTATGTCACTTTCTGGTCAATGTTACAGTCACCTCACTAACTATTTAAGCAATTTGAAAGCTGTTGAGCTCACGGGAGCCAGGGAAACAGAGGTCGCTACCACTATGGTTCTTAGGGGACTGTTCTTTTGTGAACTTTTATTTTCCTATGCTGTGCCTTTCCCTTTAGTCAAGCAATTAAATGTTATTGTCTTTGTTTTACTCACAAGTCTAAGTGTAGGCTTCAGCTGGAGAGATGGGCCAGGTAATCGTTACATTCAATCCATAACCCCACAACACCATTGCTTTTTCACCTTTTAATTCTTTTCTTGGTTTCACGCCCCAAACTATGCTGTTGTAATTAGTTAATTAAAAATAGCAAGTTGTATAAAGAATTCTAGAGGTTTTTCTCCTCTTCTGCTTCCCCTCATTTGTGTCGTCACCAGAAGCCCTCGTAAGAAGTTGTTATGTCCAAATGTGTTTGGGAACAGAGTGGGAGAATAGCTCTCAGTGAGTGAAAAATGAATCTCCAGATTCGTAGGTGATGTCTCAAATAAGACATTGCATAATAGAACATAATACAGTTTTTATTTGGCATCAGCACATGTGCATGGCCTTCTACACTTGCACACAAACACATGTACGTATACTGTTTGTGTATACATACACTATACATACACACAAAATACACAGCACACATAGACTCAGAGAAACATTATGTACACACACACACACACACACACACACACACACACACACAAACACGCACACACACTCCACATACCCCGAGTTTAACCTTCCTGCCCAGCCAGACTATCTGAACCTACGCTACAATAAACTATTTGGCAATGACATATTTGTACTGTCCACTTAAAAAATGTTCTTATGCCATGCTTCCTGGGTTGAAGTTTATCTCACAGCTCTGTATTTGGAGACCGTCTCAATGCTCTTCCGATTCTACCTGAAGCAGTGACCCTCCTCTCCTGTCCTTCCTCCTCATAATTTAACAACACTTGCTTTTCTGTTAAGCTGTGTTTTAATCTGTGAAGGTTTGAGACGTCAATTGCCCACTTTAGTAGATTCACAGAACCTGAATATTTTGGAAGACAAGCAGGCTGATGAGGAGAGTCAGTTACAGGAAGATAAATAGATACATGTCTTCCATGTGCATCTGCAAAATTTCCAGCGCATTCATATCACATACAAGTTGAGGAGAGGAAACTTTCAAGAGAGAAAACAGATATGAAATGAAATTCTGCAGAAATGTGAAATTATTACTTTTTCTCTTTCCAGATAGCATTGGGGATAAAAGTGGGCTGTTCAAGCTCATCATTATTGCTTTGAGCAACACAAAGCTTCCATGGTCGTAGCTAAAACAGTAATACACACACACACACACACACACACACACACACACACACACACACATCCAACATAAGGTGTCAGAAAGAATTTATTAAACAGCTTAACTTCATTGTACTGATAAACGAGTTTTTGTTTAAAAAAAAAAAGTAAATAAAAGATTTTTTTTCCCTCTCCTTTCTAAACCTTGTTTCCTAAAAGAACCAGCTGCAGTTGCCTTTGGGGATATTTTGCAGCATCAGTGTGGGAAACCATCTGTGTAGGTCCCTTTCAGACTCTCCCAGGCTCTGTCCAGGTGTTGAGATTTAAGGATGTGCCCTTCCTGACATCAGCTGCGCAGGATGGGCGCTCACTCTCACTGTCAGCACCTTGTGAACAAGAGAAGGCTCTCTTTGTGCCCTTGCTCAAGGCCCAGCAGTGTGGCTATCTCATTCTGTTTCAAATTAACATCAGTGGTAATTTCCGCTGCTTATGCTCTGTAAAAGGAACTCTATATCCTTCAACTGTTCTCTGCTTGCAGGGCACCATGGGAGGCTGTTAAGATATGCAAATTATGTTGTCTCAGTGGAGTCCCATGGGTAATCACCACCACCACCCCCTTCCTCTTAACAAACCAAAAAGGAAATGTTAGAGTTTTCTCTTAATACTGGAGGGAAAAGAAACTGCAATTTTAGCTTTTTCCTGAGATTCTTTTCATCAAAGAAAGATTTTTTTTTTATTCCAGTAAGATTAAATGTGAGAATTTTATAATATTATGGTAGCAGATACAAGAACAATTAAATAAATTTTTAAACAAATCAGAAAATTGTCGTTGTTTATGGGTTTGTCAATTCTGTGCTAAAAAATTATTATTTATTATTTTTACTATAATGCATTTTTGCCTCAAACTGAGCTTTAGGGGATAAAAAAAAATGTAGCCTTTTCTTACCCTTTGCAAGGTGTCTGACTGTGAACCATACCACAAATAATAGAGACGCAAAAGAAAGGAAAAAGTAAATAAATGTAGGATTTTTATGTGACACAGAAACATTCAGAAGGAAATGTCCCAAAGAAACTGGAAAATTTGTCATTTTCTCGTAAGTATAATGAAAAGTCATGGAGACTCTGGAGGGCAAACAGGATGTAGCAATGTTAAGAAACACGGGAGGAAGTGGAAGACTCTAACACTTTAGGGATCAGATCCTGTTTCCTGTGTCTTCAGCAACATGGCTGTTCTTTTACCTCAGATGGCCGAGGGTAACAGGTAAAGACAGAAGAAAGTGAGTTCTTGTTTCTACTACTTACCAGAAATTTTTTTAAAAAGCCACGTTTTAAGAGTACCATCTGACACCCCACCACCCAATTCTCTTCTTCTCTCTCTTTTCAAAAGATTTATTTTCATTTTTACTTATGTCGTCTCTGCGTGGTTATGTGCATGTAAGGGCAGGTGCCCACAGAGGCTGGAAGGATGCCTCTGATCCTCTGGAGCTGGAGTTAATAAATAAGTGGTTTTGAGCAGTCAGATATAGGAGTTATGAACTCCATGCCCAGTCCTCTGCAAAAAGTGCTCTTAACCAATGACTCATCTTGCTAACCCTCTTACTCCAAGCCTTAATGTCTGATTTAGTCATTACAGTGAAGAATAAAGTCTTATGGTTATGACCTTGTAGCTAAGATGATAATATGGCTCATATTTTCATTAGCATCGACTATGTGACTTAAGTCACTGGAATATCTCTGAACATGGACTTTCTCGTCTTCACATTTGACAACATAACCTACCTTACATGTTGTTACTGTGTAAGGCAGGGCAGGGTTCCAGTCACATGATCCATGTGTTTTAGCAATCTTTTTCCACTGTTGTTATTCAATTATTTGGGGAAATAGTTGGTTGCTTTTACATTCTATACAGTGTGTGGATATTTTTAATATAGTTTCATTTCATAGATCTGTTGCGCTGTCACTGAATTTATTCTGTTATCTTGTCATATGTTAGAATAGATTGAAAGTGCCTAGTATTTATAAGCACAAAATAATGTATGTATTGCTGAATGGATTTTCTGTAAAGAATATTTATAATTTAAATATTCCATAATCAAGCATTTTATGTAATTTAACTGTTACTTTTCCTTCATGACTTAACATTTATTTCTATTGTTCCATGCTCTCTTAATCCAACATATTGATCTGTCCCAACTTGTCACCTTCTTTCCTGCATCTTCCTTTAGAACCAAGCATTTCTTTGTTACCATTCCTGATAAAATCAAAACTATGTAAACTAATTCACAGGAGTACTTCCTCCATTGACCATCTTTTATCAAATGCTCATGAAACTATTAATAGTGTTATAATAAATCTTCTACTTTACAAAGTATAATGCTAGATAAAGACTTGAGCTAATAGTATGCAAGTTTTCTTTTTAAAAACATTCCTCCTAGGTGTGTTTCTGACTCTTGCCTGTTCTTGGGATTTCTCTTTCTCCCATTGTATTGCCTTGTATGGCCTCGATATGAGAGTTTTACCTTGTTTTGTATCTTGTTTTGTCCTGTTTGGTTGCTTCTTTTGGAGGATTGCTCCCTTCTGAAGGGAAATGGAAGGGTAGTGGACCTGGGGGAGAGAGAAAGTGGGAGAGCTTGGAAGAGTGGAGGGGGGAACTATGATCAGGATATGTTGTATGAAAGAAGAATTTGTTTTCAATAATGAAACAATATTTGTAGAGCTTTGCTCATACGCTATCTTTCCTTGATAGGTGTAACTCTGAACCTTCTCATCCTGGGAGTCTATCTTTGCAGCATACGGAGACTCGTTCAGAAAATCACAACTAATCTAAGTATAAAATACAACTGACAATGGGCAGCCCAGAACCAATAAATTCAAATGCAAACGGATCCCAACACCTGAGGCTCAGAGAATATTACAGAAGGGCCTTGGTGGGTTAGACTGTATGAACCAGATCAGGAAGTCTACAATATAATATGTCTCCTGAAGAAACAAGGAAGCCTCAACCATGACACTTTGACTATATGGCTTTGTGGCAACATTTATGGAACTGCTGAAGGGCAAGGGCAAAGTCTTATTGGACCTACTTTTAGAAACACAAAAACAGAAACCCCCAAAGCTACAGGCAAGTAAGAACTGCTGAAGAAAAATTAGACTTCCATGGATGAGCACTTACCTTCCCCACTGGTCATCCAATACCAAGTAGTCAGCCCTGAAATCGTGGCAAGCACCACTACACAGACTTAGCAATATTTGTATACTCAGGTATTTGTATAGTCATGTCTTGTTATGTGTGTAACGATAATGATAAAAGAAAAAGGAGCCAGGAAGTTGAGAGGGGGTGAGTGGGGTTCCAGAGGCTTTGAAGAGATGACACAGGAAGGACTGGAAGATGAAATGGAATGGGAGAAATGATGTAATTATAGTTTAATTAAAACATGTATGTGTGTGGTGTATGTATATGATTCATGTATATGTATGCATATGTATATGGAAGCCAGAGAATAATGTCTGATGTGTTTCTGCAAGTTCTTGTGATTTCCTGTCTCCACCTCCCAGATTGCTGAAGTTACAGGCACCTGTGGCCATCCCCAGCTTGTTATGTGCGTGTTAGGTGTTTGAATTTGGGTTTTCCTGCTTGCATGGGAGTTCTGGAATTCTTTCAACTGTCTTCCCAGTCCACACTTGTCTACTTATTTCCTTTGGTAGAGCATTTGCATAGCACTAGAACACCTTCATAAGGGATCCTATCCCAAAGGCCAAACATCTTATTCTTTATTATATGCCATTACTTTGGAAGTACACATTTAACTATTTAAATATATAAATTTTACTTTCTAACAAAAAATAAAACCACTTCAAACAAATGTCTGTAAATCAGAATGGTTTTAATATGTAGTAGGGTCTAAAAGATGCCAACTTTACAATTAATTCCTCAAACTGTTATTTAATTTTATTCCCCTGTTATTAAATACTTTTACTCAAGGTAAAATTTGTACAACGGACTCTAAGTTGCAGAGGTCTGATATAAAAGCAAAATAAATATAGAACAAAATTGATATAGATCAAAACCCTAGCTGCTAGGTGTTCAGGTCTAGAGAGACTTCGAGATGCAGCATAGTCAAGGTGTTTGAGGCTGTAGGCAAGGCCTCTAATTTTGGGCAGTATAACATACTATTATATGATGTTCAAAATTCAGTGTCTACAATCAACTGAATTGGAACACATGTATGCTGTGTGTTTCTGCAAAACATTCAGCTCAAGTTGCATTAGATTGGTTTGGGAGATCATGTGACTACCAAAAAAGGGTGTTTACTATCAGGGACTTTACAGAGGGAAAAAAAAATCAGCTGGCTTGTCTTTCAGAGCAACAGACTGTGAATATAACCTTTCAAGGATGGTGGTGAAGTTAATTTCAATTCATGCTTTTGTTCTCATTGCATCAGAAACTGCTTGTATTCTAGAGGGAAGAAAGTAAATACAGTATGGGAACTTCTACGCAGTTTTAATATCAGTTAGGTGAAACCAACGTGAATCAATGACTCCAGAGAGATATTCTTCAATAACTACCTGACTGCATATTGAAGTGACACATGTCTCCCACGTGCATCTGCGTTAGTGGCAGTGGGTGTTTATAGCTAGACACATAGAAGGCAGGCAATGAAAGCACTTTCAAAGAACCTCATCCGTGTGACAATTTGGTAGATTGTGTGGCCCCTTCCATTCAACGTGAGATTCACACACCCTTAATTATTTCTGGGAATTAATGTTCAAAAACCGTATGTAGTTGAATCTGTGTCTAAGAACTTTTGTTCCAAGTCAGTTTGCCAAAATTCTTCATGGTTTAAAATGAATGGAACCAGACTTAACTTACAAGGGTACAAATGAGGAAAACTATTACTTTAGTAAACTGGAAGAAGAAATACTTATGAGTAATTATGAAATATCAGTTTAGCATGGGAAGCATGGTTATCGATGGATGTTAAAGAATACATTTTAAGTTTCAAATGGTTTACTTGACTGGTTCTATATGGGGAAATCCATTTACATAAATATTAATTTTGTGGTGCACATTTTTCATTTCTAATGTTTCGAAATGGAAAAAACGAAAAAGGAAAACAAATTCCTGAATCCTTGCTATAACTCAAGTAAACCCAGACGGGTACAGTTCCAGCAGATGTTTGCAGTTGTAGAAATGAAATGCAGAGATGAGTGTGGAGACTGATAAAGGTATAAACCTTGTATGTATGCATATTCAAGGCCAGGTAGAGCCACAGATTTATGTGGGTGGAATGGTAAGCTTAAAGAATCGCGCCTTATAGATTGGTTTCTCTGATTGAGATTTGCATTGTCAGTAGGGTTGTGAATGAGTCTCCTGGGACAACATTTGTTATTGGCTGGGCTGATGGATGAGCCCATTTTTGTCATTCTTCATTTATGAAGCATTTGTTTGCCTCCGTTTGCTTGTGGCAGATTGAAGCAACTGCAGACAGTCTTCCAGATGACTAGGAAGCCCAGACTTTTTGCCATCAATATGCATTTATGAAAACCACTTCAGAGTCTCAGTCCAAAATAAAGAAATCTAAAAAAAAAAGAAGCTGAAGCTTTTTCAGTAATGCAACCCCTACTTCTTAATTATCTCTTTGTTCCATTTTCATAACATCACTGTTCCTTTGATGGATGTTGTTAAACACACACACAAACAAAAAGTAAGTATTTTGCCTGGTGGACAGATGTGTCAAATCTATAACAGACACTGAACTGAATAAGGGTAAACAATAGGAAATATATTGATTAATTGATGATTGATGTGTGTATCTGTGTCTGTGTGATATGAGTATTTACATATGTGTGTTTGCTCACATGTAACACAGTGTCCAAGTAGATGTCAGAGATAATATGGTTTTGGTTGGCTTTTTCTACCAAGAGATGTGGGCTGTGAACTCAAGAGTGGGAGGTCTGAACTGTAGATATCTACACCCTCTCATCTCACTGGCTCTATTTTTTTTTTGTTTGTTTGCTTATTAAATGTGATCATTAGTTTGTAAAAATATCTCAATTAAATTTGATTGTGGTTTTCCTGTTATATCAAAGATAAAGTGTGATACATTGGAAAGAAAAATAAAATTTCTCTTACTGCTATGAACTGTAACAAAAGGCAGACTAATAAGAGAAAGCAAACATATTTATCTAATCGAAGTTCTATATAACATGCTCTGCTTCAGTAAAGAATATATAAGACCCAAAGAAAACTGTGTTTCTGTGACTACTCGGGCAGAAGTGTGATTCACAGTATTATCTAGTCCCAATAGACAGGAAGAAGGAGCACAGTCTGTTTGTACAAATTCTTCTTAATGTGTCTGTGACATTTCTGAGGCAGGACATTTCTCACGAGAGGACTGTCAGAGTAAAGAGGTGATGGAGTTGTGTGTGTGTGTGTGTGAGAGAGAGAGAGAGAGAGAGAGAGAGAGAGGGGGGGAGGAGGGAGGGAGGGAGAGAGAGAGAGAGAGAGGGAGGGAGGGAGGGAGGCAGAGAGAGAGAGATTCCTGTGCTATAGAGCCAACTTCAGGGGAAAGGTGAGGGGTCTTCCAGCCTATACTCCACCCCTTTGGAGGTAACATGTCCTATGAAATATATATGAGAATACTTCTTTGAGATCTGCTGGTGTGTTCCTGCAGCCCCAGCACCCAGGTGGTAGAAGTAGAAGGATCATATATTCAAGGACAGCCTCAGCTACACAGGGAGTTGAAGGTCAGCTTGGGTACAGAGACCTTGTTTAATGAATAGCCCTTCTATGTTGGAGTACGGTTGGTTATGCGGTTTTCTCCCACTGAAACTCATACTGAGCTGTAGTTCTTTAAAGCAATGTGCCCTATCAGGTGTCAGGGCCTTCAGAGGGTAACTAGATCATTGGTTAACACCCTCATGAGTAAAGAATGTTATCATGAGTTACTGAGTAATATCCTGATAGACATGGTCAGGTCTCACGAGAATGAATGTGTTACCACACCAGCAGCTTATTAGGAGACTTATTCTGTTCACATCAACCTAACATTCTTACCTACACTGCCACCATAAAATGCTATGTCCCTTCTTGAGAGTCTTACCAGGTCTGACCACTGATCTTGAATTTCTCTGCCTCTAGGACTGTGGTCTTTTCCCTTTGTATGTCTACATCCTCGGGTGTCTTGCTACTGTAACACAAAAGAGACAGAGAGCGCTGGGACACTAGTTTTTCCTCTTAAAAAATAAATGACAACAATTATTTTTAAGAAATCAGCCCAGGCTAGTACTTCCTTTCAACAAGTGCACAGAAAAATCAGAACAGAATCATGGATGGAGCATGAGTTCCCTAAGGAAGGACAAGCTTGTATGGAATTCACCCTTCTAACCCCACAGAGATCCTTACTAACAGAGAGAATTTAGGATTGGAAGTGTGTTCTATATACAAGCAACTTCAGAATTGAATTTTTTTTATTATTTTTAATTAACTAATTGGCTCATTGATGCTTTCACAAAACTCAAATCTTATAATGCCCTGTGTGGTAAGGGGAACATGGAACCCATCTGCAAACAGACGCAAGGAGAATGTAAATCAGGGTCTTGAGATCACTTCCTGAGTTGCAACTGTTGTACAACCCTCCACGCACATGGTAGACCTGTCTTAGATACTGAATGAAACTAAAGAGTTGTTTATGCATTGTCCTGGCTGCAGGCAGAAACTTATGTATGCAGTTCACTTAGACAATCACTGGTACTTAAGAATTTTGCACCCTCATCTGACCCACCCCAACTACAATTTTATGTGTTTCTCACCAACAATGTTCTCTGGAAATGTTCATTATAAAATTATGCAATAATTAAGATGATTCATAGTTAATTAAATATCTTTGATTATTGAGCCTATAAAACATCACCATTGTTAAATAAAGGTCTATTTAATTGTATCTCAGAGACATATATTTCCAATAACAGGAAAGGTTTTGAGGTAAAGTGGTATAGGAACTAGCCACCAAAGGCAACCTAAATACCATTTTTAAATGCTTGCTACTGACTCCTTGTCAGAGAGGCAAGCTACCAGGACCTATTGATAAATGGAAAAGATTTTCGAGTGCTCCGAGGTCTTATTGAATCAGTAGATAATAATATAGGCTAGGAAGATGACTTGATTGACAGTCTGTTTGTCATGCACACATGAGGACATGAGTTCAATTCTCAGACACCCAAGGAAATAGATACAAGGAAGATCCCTGGAATATGCTGGTCAGCCGGTGTACACACACACACACCCACACACACACACACCAATGTTCACTGAGAGACCCTGTCTCCCAATAAATAAATTATAAATAAGATAGGAAGAGACAGGGAGACACACAATATAATATGTGAATGCATACCAATATGTGCAGGCACACATGAACACTTACACATGCACGCGTGCGCGCACACACCACACACACACACACAGAATTAGAAGAAATATAATGCGAGTTATTTGTCTTTTCTCTTTTCTTCCTTTCATCTGTATCTTTCCTTTCTTATTAATTCCTTTTCCTTCTTCCTTCTTTTTGCCCCTTTCCTTATCTTTTCTGTCTTTTTTCCTCCTTTAATTTCCTTCCTTTATTCCCATTTTCTCCTTTGCTTTTTTTCCTGATTTCTTCCATTCTCTGCCTCCTTTTCTTTTTCTTGTATCTTCCTTCTTCTTTCCTCATAGGTATCTTCCCATGTATCCCACTTTCCTTATTCCCTCCCTCCCTCCCTCCCTCCTCCCTGCTCCCTCCCTCCCTCCCTCCCTCCCTCCTCCCAGCTCCCTCCCTCCCTCCCTCCTCCCTGCTCCCTCCCTCCCTCCCTCCCTCCCTCCCTCCCTCCCTCCCTCCCACCTCTCCCTCCCTCCCTCCCTTCCTCCCCCCTCCCTCTCTTCCTTCTTTAAAGATAACGTGAGACCTTAAGGCAAAATGCTAAGAGCTATATCATTGTACAGCCACAGTTGGCAAAGGGAGGAACGTCTGTTATGGGGGCTCCCAGGCACCCCTAACAATTTCACTTAACCACCGAATCTAGAAATAGCATTTTCTTGTAAAGTGATCATCATAGTATGATAAAGACAGTTGACAAACATTGTCATATTTCCCTGAATTGTTATTTTGGGAGAAAATCAAAGAGCGCCTGTATCTCTTTGTGACTCGGTTGTGCTATGACTAAATACGGACAACATATGAGCACAGTAACAGAGATAACACTTCATTAAGTGCTTCAAAATATTAATAATGATGTATTTGTTTTTATTTTATGTATGACTATTTTGCACTTTAACAAATAATAAAATAAAAAATGTTTCATTTTATGTATGAATTTATACACTCAGGAGTATATGTGTGAACCATATGTGTGACTGGTGCTCACAGGTCAGAAAAAGGCATTGAATTCACAGGAACTAGCATTAAAGATGGTTGTGACCCATCATGTGGGTTCTAGGAGCCATACCCAGGTCCTCTCCAAGAGCATCGAATGTTTTTAACTCTTGGACTATCTCTCTAGTTCCCAAATATAATTCTCTTATATTATGTTAACAATGTAATTTATTAAACCTTTCATCTGACTATTTTTTTTTATAAACTATTGTTAAAATAAGAACTCTT
This sequence comes from Phyllotis vaccarum, assembly GCA_033318265.1. Classification (NCBI taxonomy): domain Eukaryota; kingdom Metazoa; phylum Chordata; class Mammalia; order Rodentia; family Cricetidae; genus Phyllotis; species Phyllotis vaccarum. Next base: position 10,297,152 of record JARWLC010000008.1, read on the forward strand.
CATCTTTGCTGCATATAGCTCAGTCAGTACAAATGCAACAGACAGTCAGGATGACTGGAAATAAAAGAGTTGTTAAAGATTGAGCCTCTAGATAATAAGCACTTTAAAAAGTGTTGTGTCTACGATCTTGAAGAGTGAGGACTCTGGCCTGAAACAGACAAGAGGTTCTATAGTTATACCATCTAAAAGACTGACCACTAGCCATGCGTGACTATCTAAACTTAAAATTAAGTTAACTAAACTTGAATAAGATTAGAATTTTTTCAAAGATACCAGCCGCACGTCAAGTGTTCAATGGTTGTGGTCAGAGCGTGGATCTCACACTGGAAGGGACAGGTGTAGAATATATCAGCATAGAAAAGATCAGCGCACTATTGTTTTTAGATTAGTTATATTTTTAAATCCTCTCTGTGTCTCTGTCTCTCTCCCTCCTCTCTTCTCCTCTCTTACCCTTCTCCCCTTCAGGGTGTGTGTGTGTGTGTGTGTGTGTGTGTGTGTGTGTGTGTGTGTGTGTAGAGGGAGAGAGGGAGGGAGGGAGGGAGGGAGAGAAGGGGAAGGGAGGGAAATGGAGGGAGGAAGAGAGGGAGGGAGGGAGAGAGAGAGAGAGAGAGAGAGAGAGAGAGAGAGAGAGAGAGAGAGAGAGAGAGAGAGAGAGAGAGAATAGGTGTTCTTAGAGGCCCTAAGTGTTTGTAACATTCCCAGAATCGGAAATTACAGTGGATTATGAATCATGTGACATGGGTGCTGGGAACTAAACTGCCCCCTTTCCATCCCCAATGCCCTCTTTCCATCCCTAATGCCCTCTTTCCATCCCTAATGCCCTCTTTCCATCCCTAATGCCCTCTTTCCATCCCCAATGCCCTCTTTCCATCCCTAATGCCCTCTTTCCATCCCCAATGCCCCTTTCCATCCCCAATGCCCCCTTTCCATCCCCAATGCCCTCTTTCCATCTCCAATGCCCCCTTTCCATCCCCAATGCCCTCTTTCCATCCCTAATGCCCCCTTTCCATCCCCAATGCCCTCTTTCCATCCCTAATGCCCTCTTTCCATCCCTAATCCCCTCTTTCCATCCCTAATGCCCTCTTTCCATCCCCAATGCCCTCTTTCCATCCCCAATGCCATATTTCCATCTCCTCAGTGTACTTTTTTTTTTTATATTATAACCAGACAGTATTTTTTTTTAATGTTTTGTGGTCAATGTGGTGATTCTTTAGTTTAGTTTAGTTTTTATTTTTGTTTTTTAAGTTACTCACTTCAGCCATTCCAGCTTAAAACAGCAATGGATGATAGACAAGCTTACAACTTTAATGTTATAAGTTTATAAAAAAAAAAATAAGAAAATTATGTACAGAAAGGAACACAACCAAAAATTCAGCCTTTACAAATCTCTCTTGAAATGGTCCAGAAATAGATCTGCAATGACTTAGACATGATGCTTTAAAACTGGAAAGCATTGACCAGCCTAGAGAGATGTTCTTGGTTTGTGTTTAGACAGAAAAAAGGAGGCTCTATTCCAATTCACACACACATTCTCGTCCTACTGTTCAGTGCAGGAACTTATATATGCCCTAATTTTATTTCTTGGCTTACTTATGGTTTACAAACATGCATATTGTCTCCTTTACTTTAACAATTAGAAGAGCATATACATGTAAAAATAACTTGAATTCGGTGGTTTGACTACAAACTTATTTGTTGGCTTGGTGAAGGGAATCTGCAGACTGGGCACTGCTGCTGAGGCATAGAGTTGCCTGGATCTATTTAGTGTGTTTCTATCTACATGCTGAGAATAAGACAAAACCAACTTAGTCTGAAGGTGGCCAGGCATATACATCTTGAATAACTCAGGGATAACGTTTAATGGATTATCACAGTTTATGATTTCCAGATAATCATTTGAAATTTAGGGGAAAATTTCATAGACAAAATTTGTTTTCCTCCTTCACTAATATTGCCATTTTCTACACATAAATATAAAGAAGGATCCACATTTCCTTTACTCAAATTTTGCTGGACCTTCACCTGCATTTATAATATATACACCATCCAGCGTCGTCTGTGACATCTGTGACGGGAAAACGATGTGGCAGGTCAGGCCTGTGTTCCTTGAGAATTTACAACTAGAGAACATGACTGCAAGAAAATTACAAGTCATAAAAACGTATCCACACACTGTTTGAATGTGGGTGATGTAGACCAAGTACATGGATATCAAATGTGCCTCTACATTTACATTCCTGACGATGCCCTTTTAAAACCTGATACTCAAACATAATGCACATGTATTTATATACACATATGCACACTGATAAGCAGAAAACCACAGATGTTAAGTAACTGTGCAAATAGGGAATGTGAAAATGCATCTTTGAATATAAATAATTCTTTAAAAGTATGTAGTGTGCCTGAAACCAGGGCATAGTCAGATATTCTGGCAATATTTTTATTGGAAATAAAACTCAATCTTAAAAAAACACTTTTTCTGTTTATGAAGCAATAGCATGCTATTATATTAGCATACTAAGGGAATGTTTAGAATTAAAAAAAATAAATTTATGTATGCTTTTTAAAAACAGTTTCGTAGTCTGATATATTTGGACTAATTTGGCACAAAATAACCAGAAAGGCATCTATTTCTAAAAGTTAATCATTAGTGTTTTTATGTTTAAAATTCTATTCCCATATAGGCTAGTGTGCATAATTCTAATATTCAAACTTCTGTCAGACTGCACATTTGTGTGTGTAAAAAGGGGGAAGCCTGTTTCCTTTTGCAGTTGAGAAAACTTCATTTGGGTAATGGTGTGAGTTTCCCATCTGAGGTGGTTATACAGGCATTTGCCAAGGAGGCTTATAGGAAAGGATGGGATGTTAAGCTTTACCTCAAGATTCATTTATAAGTCCTGTTTGGCATCATTTTCTCTGAGAACAGGCTCTGTTATATGTTTCAGAGAAATTGAAACCATATGTTGACACCTAAATTTTTTTGAGAAATACCACTGGAGTTTGCAAGAAAACATATAAATATAATCAACTCGTTGTAGGGTGAGTCTACCAGGAGACTCCATAATACTTCACTTGTTTCTTGTGAGGCCATTTTAGTGATGTCTTAATACCATCACTTGTAACACAGGGCAATCGAGCTGAAACTGACTGAGTTAATATTAAACTCTTCATTTTGTACTTCCAGATTGAAATGAAAATATTTAATAGTACCTGCTTCAGTTTTAGTAATAATTACGTTTCCTTGATGACACTTGGCATATAAATATAAAGGTGTTTTTTTTTTTTTCTGTCAAAACACTGGGTTCTTGGAACAAGAATCTGTCCAAAATGAAGCTCCTAAGGAAACAGCTTGGGACATACTCAGGTTGGCAGCTGTTTGATGAACTACTGAACATTCTCTCTACTTTCAGAAGTCCTCTGTCTAGTTGCTTTGGTCTACATGTACTGAAAAATGCTCTGTCCAGGGGACCGAATGAAATTTTAATTCAAATATGGATAGATATTCGCACAAGTTTCCTATCGTGATTGAATCTTAATCTAAAGTGAGGTTCAGAAAAATTCTGCCGTGCGGTCTCGAAGAGCTATGCATTAGAGGTAACCGTGGTAATAGAATATTGTTACACATTCCTCCCTTGATCCCCGTGAACAAGATTTATGTTCATATGTATCTGTTTAAGAATAAGTTTCATTAAAAATAAGTAAGAGTCCCAGGTCAAAGAGTAAATCAGGCTGGGGCTGCAGCTCAGTGGGTGCACTTCAGTCCTGAAGACTTGATGCTCCAGATGCAATCCTCAAGGAAGAACGCAAGACAAAACAAAAAGAACCAACAAGAAAATCCCTTCGTGACATCCATGCTGTGCTGACATTTGGAGATTCTATCCATGTGAAGGACACAGAAAGAACAGTGATGCGATTTATCTGGGTCGGTTTGGGTTGGAAATTCTGGGATAGTGTCCTGCTCCCCACAGGAGATACCAAGAAAGAAAAGGTCAGTTCAGCTCATGGTGTTTGAGGTAGTAGTCATTCGGATGAGGGCACCTATGTGGAGGTGGGAGCCTGAGGCAACTGCTTGTTCACATGGGAATGGACAGGAAGCTGAGTGAACAACATAGACCCAGAAATGATTATAATGTTCAAAAAAAAAAAAATCTCAGCGGCTTGTTTCTATCAGCCACACTCAGCCTCTTAAAGGCTGTACAACCTTCAATTTCGTCCTCAGCCACAAAATAATTGCCCCCCAAATGAGCCCGTGAGCTTTATTCTAAACAATAGGACTCCATTCTCAGCTTCTTTGCTATGACCAACGTAGTTGAATGTTCTGTAGGCTTCTCTATGAACATCTTTCTTTTTCCAGTTTTCTTGAGAATTTTGCACAAGAGCACGCTATATTTGCAACCGTGTCTTCCCCTCCATATCCCCATTCCAACCCCTCATGTCTTCCTGCCCAATCATCTGCCAAATCTGTGAATTGCTCCATGATTACGTTTACTTATTATATATACTGATAACATACTCCCTTGTCAGCAAGCATAATGTCTTCCTACACTATGAGAGCCATCCTAGGGGAAAGAACTTGCAGGTTTGTCCCAGTTTGAATTCTTAAAGCCCTGTGATCTAAGAGTATACTGTCTTCAGTAACAAGGTCTTAGCTTTGTTTTCCCACGTGGGGGGGATAACAGTAGTTTTTATTGTTTGGTGGGGGGATGTCTCTTGGTTCCTTTTAACTAAAAATGTGAAAGGAGGCTTTCTCTTGTGTGCTTGTCACTGGGGTTTTACTAGAAAGGCAATGGTTCTGTTGGTGAGGGTGGGGACCCCATTATTCCACCATGTGGAGAAACTCCTTATATATACATGGAATATATATTCCATGTATATATGTATATATGTATATATGTATATAGGTATATAGGTATATATGTATATATGTATATAGGCATATAGGCATATAGGCATATATAGGCATATAGGCATATAGGCATATAGGCATATAGGCATGTAGGCATGTAGGCATGTAGGCATGTAGGCATGTAGGCATGTAGGCATGTAGGCATGTAGGTATGTAGGTATATATGTATATATATGAGAGAGAGATAGAACCTACTGGGTACAATTAATATTGTCTTTATTTGAATATGTTTAAGGCTGATCACTGAAGAATGGGGTCTCATCCCCCAAAACAATGGCTCTTTGGCCCTCAGCTGCTATTGGCTGCCTATAGCTGTCTTTCTATGGGTGACTCTTGTTAAATTTTCTACTCTCCACTTTGACATATTGAGTGTTTTGGTCTTTGGAGGTCTTGTACAGGCAATCATACTGTAACTACCCTACCCAGGTAATATCTGGCAAGAATTATCCCAGTCCTCAGGATGTTGCAGTCTCTCTACCTTACCCCCTATTATGCAGGACTACCTGAGCCTTCGGCATAAGGATTGTGTTATGCTCCTTTTGGGCACCCATGGTCACAAATTCTCTGTATTCTGATTAGCTGTGGATCTCTTTATTAACCTCTATCTGCGATGACATGAAGCTTTTTTCCCCCCTGTGAGGACTGAGATCTTCATTTGTCTATATGTGTAACTATTTACAAGGCAGTTGATAAATATGTCAATTTAGGAACCTGTTTGTACTAGTTTCTTCTCTAGAGTTTATGATTTCTCTAGTTATTGGTTTGTGGTTGACCTTATTAGACATTTCTTTCTTCCTACTGGGAAGGGCTTGAGTCCAATTAGACAGCCATGGGTCTAACTTTCTTCTCAAATTCATTAGTAAAAAATTGAGTCATTTTTATATTTTGCTTAGAAGATAAATTCCCTAAAATCAGCTAAATGTATATTTTAAATCTTGAACTTCTGAGTACAAGCTGAACAGTGTTAAATGGGTGCCTATTTTTCTAATACACAAAGTGAAAATAGAGAATAGTATGCACTCTCTCAGCAAAGTGGCATCTTTCTTTATTTCTAGCTCTCAGGAGGCAGAGACTGGCAGGTTTCTCTGAGTTTGAGAGTAGCCTGCTCAACACAGTGAGGTCCAGACAAGCCAACTCCATTCCCTCTATGACAAAATATATACTATATAGTCACTGAGGCTTTGAGATGAGAATTCACATTGTACACAGGAAAGCTTTGCATGTGAAACAATTCATCATAGTTAATTTTGTATATGTAAGGTAGGCTTTTCTTATATAAAAGGTGAAATCAAGAGACATAAAATTAACAAGACCAACATTTGGTATCTGTGTCATCTAATAGCTTACTTGAAAGCCAAGAAGGCAAGAGATAATAAAACATAACAAAAAATTATAGTAAATGTCGTGAATGATCTTTCTCCCATAAACTGGTAAGACTCAGTAACTAACAATTATTCACGTTGTTTGGAGAAAGCTTTAAGTTTGTATAATATATATTAAATTACTTGTTATGTATTATGTTATATTATATGTAATTTATGTGTGTGTGTATGTGTGCGTGTGTCTCCTACCTTCTATGTCTTTCCTTAACAAAAGGGAAGAATATGTAGACGTTACTTATTGTCACTTCAACTCACTCCTGATTCAATTTTTAAATCCAAACCCTTGCGTGATGTGGGGGAAACATAAAGAGAAATAACAGGACTAAAGTCTGAAGTCTCTGAGACAGGAGCATCATTTTGTATTTCAGATGCTGAAGTAGAAGTGTGGGCAGGATGAACTCATCTCACTCTTGAATGCTTAATGCTTACAGACAGTCCCACCACCTGGAAAGCAAGTAAACTATTTGAGGTTATGTTTCCGTTCACACCTGGGCCACAGGTTAGTTCACTGACCCACTTTCCCTAAGAAACATTTATAATTCATAGGCAGACTCTGATGTTAATCATGAATGGACATTAGCATTTGCAAGCGCTGGGTTTCACTATCCTGTGAGTTCTTTTCTGGGTGGCAGAACCCATACTCAATAAAGCGAGCTACTGTGTAACTTCTTTGAAGATGCTCATAAAACAGTAGGTTTAGTTCATCTGGGAAACAGAGACTAAAATGGGGCAGGTCCCTTGATGGAAAATGTGGCTCTGTTATGCACTGTTCCCACCAAAATCTTGGAAACTGGGCAGTATTAACACAGCTCTCTGGAGTGCAGCCAGAAAGAAACACTGGATGCTCTCTTACAAAAACCCTGAAAGCAGCAAGCAACCCATAAACAGTACGCAGCCTGACTCTGAAAATGGACCGTTTTATGTTCCCTAATGGAAGGATAGCTTATTTGTTCATGGATTTATAGCAACAATGTGATGTCATCAAATGATTTATGGCCAAGAGCATAGCAAGTGTCAATATACAGAGGTGGGTGGAAACATCCTATTCTCTCCAAGAAATTCGTCCTCACAAAAGGTTGCCTTTGCTTTAGGGTGGGGCGGATGTAGGAAAACCAGGTGGCTATGTTATTGAAAATGGGATGGGGGAGAAGAAGAATTGCTGGAGACACATCTTGGTTAAGGATTTGAGGGATGTAATACCAGCTAATTTAGAACATGGGGAAGATGGCTATAAAGGGGATCATCTAGTCCTTGAGTTATATGGTGAAAGCTGGTTGATGCTACACAGGAAGGTAGGAAAAGATACCTGTATAGTGAAGAGTGTTTATTCTTTGTAATTTGAAGATAATTTGGATTAGTGTAAAAGTGTGATACTACTTTAAAGTGTGTGTGTGTGTGTGTGTGTGTGTGTGTGTGTGTGTGTGTGTGTGCATGTATAAATTGACTCTTTGGTACACAGTTCTAGAAAGCTTTCAAACTCAAAATATCATCACAAACAAGAAACAGGAGTTCTTCCTCAACACCATCCAAAGTCAAATCACTTCCTGTCCCTTGAGTTTCCTCTTTCCCTGAATGTCATTTGAAGATAATTCTACAACCTACTACATTTTTTAAAAACTGCATAGTGTGTGTGTGTGTGTGTGTGTGTATGTGTGTGTGTGTGAAATTCATTCCTGTCATCATCACATGTATGAGTAGCTACTCTTTTCCCAAGACAAAAATATTTTATTGTATGGGCATACCACAGTTGCTTTATCCATTCGTGAGCTCAAGGACATTTCTTTTTTTCTCTTTCCATTTTATAGTGAGTCCAAGCAAAGTAGCTAAAGAAACCCACACAAACATAGATTTTTGTGTAGCCCTAAACTTTATATATATATATATATATATATATATATATATATATATATATATATATATATATATATATATATATATATATATATTTGCTGGTACCTATGCTGATTTTGTGTTATAGTGATTGATAGCTTTGCATAATAGCCCATCATTTTGTATACCAGACAGCTGAGCAGTTACTGCCCCTCTACACCCTTCTTATTTCTGATTTTTGTGTTTATTTTGTCTCTTGACATTCAGACAGATATGCTGTGCATTTCTTTCTGCCAAAGTTTTTATTTTTAATAGCCAGTCTTCTGAATAGATTTTCAGGAGTCTGTTCCTCAGCCTTGTAACTTCTCAGATCTGTTTGGTCAGAGATTTTACTCAATGTTCATTTAGGCTATTTCTATATTCTTTTGTTGATATGCTCATTACAATATAGATATTAAAGGACACATTTAAAGACTGTGTCAAATAATAAGCTTTTTCTCATGATATGTTGCCTGGCCTTTTCTAATGCTTCTCGTTGGCTGCTTTAGACTAGACTTAGGCAGCATCTTTTCAATAATTATATTACCTCAGTCAATTTTATCTAAGTTGCCCAATTTTTAGGCATTAAGTGGTTTATAAATACTCATTTGAATGAACTTTTAATGTATGTAATTTTAATATAATCTTTGCATGCTCTTCTATGATATAAACAGATATTTCATTCTTATTTTTAGGTCTGTGACTCAATCTGTGTCCTGAGAATTTTGGAAATACATATATACACATACATACATATACACATGCCTACATGTACACATGAACACACACATATGCTTACACATGTTTAAAACTGTGTTTATGTAAATTAATTTACTTGACTTTTACATTCAAATTAAAATATATATATATTTTATTTAATACTTCCTTCCATCTGTTTATTTTTTTCCTGAAGTTTGGTAACTTAGATTCTTCTTTTTTCCCCCAAAATTCTAATTCTTTCTTTCTTTTTAGGATATATCAAAGAAATCCATTCATATTCTTCATTAACTTTCATTTTAGAACAAATATATCTCCATGAACTTCAAAAAATATTTGGGTACTAAATCATAAACAAAGGGATGCATTTTAAAACAAGTTTATTCAATAGGCATCCAGTTGTGATATAAAGAATGGAGTGCTGACATCTTCTAGATGCCAAGAGGGGTAGCAAGCTGAAGAGAGCCATGATGTCCAGCTGCAGCCTTATTGCCAACCCATGAACAGAATCCATGGGTGTCTTTAGATTCATTGAGAGGAGTTCAGGCTGAAACTCCTACACAAATCAAAGCCTTGAAAGAAATTCAACCCTTAGAAAATGGAAATAGGCAAAATTCCATCTACCAATGTTAAGTAGAGACAGGAGACTGTCTGTCTGTCTGGTTTGGGATATGGAAATATTTTCTCCTCAGGGAAATTATCATCACACCCATTAATAAATTAAAAAGTGCTTCCTGGGAAAAATTAGACCTACAAAAATATCTCAACATGTCACTATAGAACTTCAAATTAAACAATGAAATGAAATAGCAATATATACTTATAATAAGAAAAAAAATGTAGAAAGGTGACATTTCCAGATGGTGTTGATAAAGGAGAATAATGGGCCTTCTCATTTGTTACTAGGAAGAATGCCGACTGGTGTGGTGACTTTGGATGGCAGCTTTACACTAAAACTAATATTATTGTCATATAGCTTAGGAATAATTCTCGCTTTACACCATTTAGGCTAAGAAGTCTGCTCCCCCCATATCTGTGCATGAATATTAAGTATCTTTTATAACTGCCCATCACAGAAAACAATGATGCATCCTTTACATAAATGAAAGGACAAACAAATTTGTCTACATCCTAACAACTGATTATTATCCATCAATAAAAACGAATAGTCTATCACAGCACTATAAGACAAGAGGATGCCTGGCATGCATATAGCTGACTGAGAGAAGCTGGTCTTAAAAGGTTATGTAGAGTGAGCCTCACCTTATAACCTTCATTGGCCTCAAATTCACTATGTAGATCAGGCTGGCCTCAAACTCAGAGAGGAATCTGCCTGCTTCTATCCCCTGTGTACCGTGGTTAACGGTTTGCAGCACCACCCCAGCCCTAGTGAAATATTTTCAAGACTACGAAGCAATGCTGGATGTGGGGATGAGGGAGATATGTAGACCTCTACATTAGATGCTTACTCATTGTATAAGCCTAAAGCTATACCAAGTTGGAGTTGATATATTTTGAGAACAAATGCAGGTAATAAAGAATAAACATGTAGAGAACTTACTTTTAAAAAATAGGGGAATAAAATTTTGGCAAATAGGATGTACATGAGTTTATAGTTCAACTTTCTCAAGTCCCTCAGCAAACATGATACCTGTAAACCAATAGTGCTGTCATTTACCATTAATCACACACTATCATCTGTCTTTATGTCATCAATATCTATTTTATCTGTTTCTATGTATAATAATATATGTCTAAATATATAATGTATAATATAATTATATAAGATATATTATATTATAAAATACATGTAATAAAATATGTATAAATATAGGTACATACTTGTGTATATAGAGACAAAATGAAGATAAATAGTTATTTACTGGAGACCTTAAAATGTATAGATTAATTATTTCCCCATGTCAGGGAGGATTTTAATTTTCCATTGTGTTTGCTTTTCCCCAATTGTGAAAAATAAACTAAACAGAAACATATCTGATACAAAACTCAATATTATAATTGAATGATTTGCCTTGTAATAAAACAGACAAAATAAAAAAAAACAACAAAATCCTATTAAAATAATATGTACTAATCTCATTTGGGTAAAAAAAAATTAAATCTATTTTTATTTTATGTATAAAAGTGTTGCACTTGCATGAATGTATGCGTAACACTTGCATGGCTTGTGCCTGTGGAGACGGGAAGTGGATATCAAATTTCCTGGAACTAGATTATGAACTGTTGACAGCACCATGTGGCTGCTAGGAACAGGACCTGAGTCCTTTGAAACAGCTCTAAATGTTTTTAGCTAATGAGGCCAATTTTAACAAAAGCACAATAACCCAGAAAGAGAACCACTGACTTGAACATAGTTGAAAAACTAGACAGGATGTCTCTAAATAATCTCTGTTGCAGATCAAGCAACTCTTGAAGCAAAAAGCAGAAAACAATAATTATATTAGTGTGGTAGTGGATAGATTAATTGCAAGATGGTTATAAAATGAAAACTACCAATTATTAAATTAATGAATAAATAGATCAAAAAATTGTTTTTTGCTTTTCATGACAAGTCATGAATTAAGGACATTATGCAAATGTTTCAGACAAACACATTTGAGCACCAAGTCTATGGTTCATGGCTGTTTGAAAGATATTCATGATCTGAACTAGTACAGTCAAGTTGATCACTCTGCAATGGTCTTCAAGTTTGTATATGATCTTCCTACTCTCTCATCTATTCTTTCAAGAAGCCTCCACTGGTCATACTGGTTTCTTTGCATATCTTTAAATATATCCTGCAGATACTCTTCCTTCTGCTCAGAATGGTTTCCCTGCCATGCTTTCTGCACGGAGATTCCATCTTCTCCTGAACATCAACATTATCAAATCCTTATTGATAATGCTTTCTCTCTCACACACACCTCCAATTTTTACTCTACACATGTTTACATCTGGACTGAAGTGCACACATCTTTACTCATTTGCTTATATTTTTTTAGCACCACTATAATATAATCCAAATGAATAAAAGTTCAATATTGCTTCCTTAGCACTTCAAATATCATGCCTACTCATAGAAGGGGCTAGGTAGGGACTTTTACTTTTCTAAGTGAACAGAACCTAAAGAAGCACATATTCAGTTGCTTAGTTCTAATGACTATCCAGTGGCTTTTGGCAATGATTTACAAATCTAAATATTGCTCTATGCTATGGTGTTGAGATGTCTGGCCAAATACTAGTTGGTTAGTGCTGAGAGAAATTTTTCTTTAGATATAGTTCATATTTAAATAGCTAGCCTTTGAGCAAAGTGTACTAGTTTCTATAATGCGGGATGCTTTCATCTGACCAACTGAAAGCTTGATAACAAAAGACTGAGGTCCCTCAGAAGACTGACCTTCGTAATTTTACTACATGACCTTCATAATTCCTACCATCACTCTTTTAGTTAGGGTTACTCTTGCTGTGATAAAATAGCATAATCAAAATCAACTTGGGGAAGAAAGGATTTATTTGGCTTATACTTACTGTTCATTCTTGAGAGAAGTCAAACAGGCTAGAATCTGGAAATAAGATATGATGCAGAGGCCACGGAGGACTGTTGTTTAATGGTTTGCTCTTCATGGCTTGCTTAGGCTGCTTTCTTACAGAACCAGGACCCCGTCCCATGGGTCGCATCACCCCCAGGTGGCTGTGCTCCTCCCCTCATCAATCACTAATGAAGAAAACACCGACCAGTCTTTAGCTACATCCAGATCTTATAGAGTCCTTCTCTCAGTTTGGGTTTTCCCCTTTCAGACAACCCTAGCCTGTGTCAAGTGGACATAATACTAGCCAGTACCATCGGTTCTTAATGAAGTTGACATATAAGCATATTGCTGCTAAACTCTAATTCTCCTTTCCAGTTTTTTGTGAAAAAAATTTTTTAACAGCTCACCATAGTCTTTACTATGTGGCCAGAATGTTGTAGTTAAGGAGTGAAATTGCTATCATAATCCTCTGTGACTGGGAACTATGTCACCATCTATCTTTACAGATGTGAGAAAGGGGAGAAACAAGGTGGATCAGTTGGTAAGAAAAAAAAAAAAGTCTTTGAAAAAGTGAAGATACTGACCACCAGAGTTTGACCCCTGAGCCCACATGAAAATTAGGCATCATGTCTTGTGATTGTAGACCCAACCCTGGCAATATGGGAAGGGAAGACAGAAAGATACCTGGAAGTTCACTGGTTGGGTAACCTGGTCTACTGGTCAAGTTCCAGATATTGAAATTATGAACAACGTATAGAAATCTGTTCAATGTCTGTCTGTTTATCAAATGTCACATGCATTAATTTGCTTATAGTAAGATATTATGTGGATACTGAGTCTGTCTCTTCACTGGACTCCATTCACTACTGTGTTCTTTCTGGGTGATCCCTGCTCAGATACTCTGCCCCCTTTGTCAGATATGGCAAGTTCTCTCATCTTCACAGGTGTTCTTAGATGAACGTTTACCTCCAGGAACCTTCCCTTGTTTCTTAAAATTGCAAAACACTTTGGAGATGTAGAACAAAATATAAAGTGTGAACACTGAGTTCTGAACAGTTACCTGAATGAACAGTTTAACTCCATACCATGACAACCCTGGGACTTTCCTCAAATCAACAGGATCCACATAATCCTACTTCTCCATTAACAAATGCAAATAAGTGATTTTAGCTCTCAAGGATGAACATTACCAGGCCACAAGGAGAAGGTCTCCTTTGCAACATCTGTTTGCTGTACTGTGTATTACTCTTGCAAAATATATGACTTTGCAATCAGAACTAAATTTAATTAAAAATATTTAGTTTTTATCTGAAATTTTAGGACATTGTAGACAAATCATACTCAAATACATTTATTTAAACCATCTACTTCTTCCCTAAAGAAAATCAAATAAAATAGAATTTGGATGAATTTACTCAGATTAATTTGCAGATAATTTAAAAAACATAATTTTGGAAATATCAACATAGTATTTATGCTGTTCAGGTTATACACGTGATTTTTTATATAATGTAAGTTGTCAGAATAAATTAACTGTATCTATATAGACATTATTTCTAAACCTAACACATAACTGAAATATATTATCTTCCACATTGTCTCAAATAATGCACAGAAAATATGAAAAAGAGAAATATAATAAGAAACAAATCTCTGTCGAAGGCTCAAACACCAAAATGAGAGTGGTCATATTTTTCTTTCTCACAATTACAACTCTGTTGGACACCGATTACCCGTAACCCCTTTCTAAAACTTCATAGCTTGAGTGGGCTCAGATTTTTCACACGTCGACCTCCTCTGTGGTAGGTATGAGAGAAAACGTCAGAGACAAGAGTGTTCCTAAAACCGAATTCAATTTCTCACGGCAGTTTTTAGGAGTGTAGAAGTTGAGCATATTCAATAATTGAAGCCACCTTTGCCTTTTCCAATTATAAATCCTTTGCAAGGCCAATTATCTCTCCTACAGACATTATCTGCTACATTGTATGAGAATGAGTTGACCTCACAGAAAAACATCAAACCAAGCACAAAACTGCTAGAAAAACAAATGTGGTGTTTCACTGTAAAATAATGCATTGATAAGACTCCAAGAGACTTCACGATGCAGATAACTGTTGGGATTAAGTTTGATCTGGTATGATATGATTGATAACATGGTGACACTGTTAGGTTGGGGATATCTATGAATAGAAAGGCCTTATAACCCATAGAAGCAGGAGACATGGTGGGAGGTGGCAGTGGGCAGTGGTGGGCCAGAGACATTTAGACTCCTTTTACGTAGAAAGACTTTGTTATTATAATGAAATGTAGAAAAAAAGAAAAGGAAAGAGAAGAGAGAGAGAACAGAGAAGGGAAGGAAGAAGGAAGGAGAGAGAGTGAGGGAGGAAGAGATAGAGGATGCTCCCGGGAGGGAAGAAACAGAAGAGAGACTTGGTGGTGGGAAGTCTTCTTAAATGGGGCTTGATGTCAGAACTCAGGGCAGGGCTAGAACAGAATCCTCCCAAGACTGGCCTTGAACTCAGAGAAATTCGCCTCCCTCTGCCTCTTGAGTGCTGGGATTAAAGGGCTTGATGTCAGAACTCAGGGCAGATAGTGAATAGATACAAAAGTGTGATTCAGTTAAGATTGTTTTCTTCAGCTCTGAAACTGAGGAAATAATCTTTCTCCTCCTCTAGTCATATTTAAGTTTCAAAGCCACTAAATCCAGGAAATTGTCTCCCATTGCCAACATGATGCAGATAATAACCATACAGAATATTTACAAAAAAATATCTTAAGTCTAATGAGGAATAGTTATCCCCATGGCAAGGGAGTTCTTAGCTCTTGAATTTTACTCTAAAGCTTATTAATTTTATATACTTAGATTTCCATATATACTAAGTTGTAAAAGAGTAAAAAGGTATCTTTTATATCCACAGAAATGATGTGTGTGTGTGTGTGTGTGTGTGTGTGTGTGTGTGTGGTGTATGTGAGTGTTTATATGCATAAGTATATACAGTTGGGTTTTTTTGTCAGTGTGTGTATGGTTGTGTGGTATGCACAGTTGGTTTTTTTTTTGTGTCTGTTTTTTACATATATGTTTTTGGTTCTTGTAATAAGCTCTACCTTCATAGTTCTGGCTGCTTCTTCCTGTGTAGATCTGGCTGCCCTCCCTATTCTCCAGCCACCTGGTTTAGATTCTAGGGTTCTGAGATTAGAGATACACACTGCAACACTGTACTTGCTTTAATATTACAGTAGTATGTGACTGCGGATCTATGAATTTCTGTCAAAAGAAGCTTCTAAACATACCATGTTTGAAGTACACAGTTCTTGATATGGAAAAAAAAGACACACATGAAAGTCCTAATGTTTCTAAACGTACGTATTATTACAAATCTTTGAGATAAGTAGATCTATCAAAATATAAGATAGCGACACAAACATTATTTAAATAAACACAAGACAACTATATATTTTCCCCTGATATCTAAAAGCAAGATGCACAGGTACACTTAGTTTTGTCTCCACATGTGCACAGGACTCTATGGACCACCAATGGAGGACTCTTAGAACACAATGAAAGAATTGATATAGATTCTGAAATGGGTGGAAAGCCAGGGACCCTTAATTATAAAGACAGAAGATAAAGAAAAACAGATATTGAAACAAATATAGTCAATAAACAAAGATTGAGTATTTAGTTGACATCAGGGCAAGTGGACTGTATGTGCATGTGCATGTGTGCATAAATATGTGAATATGTCCATAAGAATGCATGAACATTAATAATACAGACTTCCATGCTTCACACAAATAAACCGCCTGACATCTTAGATATGGAACAACTCACCACTGAAACCACTGCTGTCTCATTTTGTTCCTTATGGTATGGATGTTTCTGGAAACCAGAAGCCCCAGTAGAAGTTTCAGAACTGAAGTCATCTTCCTGGCAGAGGTCAAATTCTGGAATGTATTTATTTATTGTCTTTGAGCATCTGGGGTTTGAACCCAAGGCCTTGACATGCTGAGCAAGCATTACTGAGGTGTCCTAAGCCCCAACTACTGGAATGAGAGTCAATACCATGCCTTTAGCACTGGGTAGTAAAAATCACGCATAATTGTCAAGTTGTATACTATAATGTAATTTAAAATAGAGAGTAAATTATTTTTAGATCTTATATAGTTTTTTTCCCTATGCAGACACCAGATCCTTGTAGAAAGCGTACTTGAATATGTTCCCTCATATTTCTAAATCTCTAATTCAAGGCAAATGATTGGAACCTGGGAAAGTTTGAGGTTCACATTACAGCAGCAGTTTGTCATTAAACCTTAAGAAAAAATGAAGCTTTGGTCTTCTAATTGCTTTGTATCTCTGGCTTCTGTCCTCCAACTAATGGATGTATGGATTTAGAAGCCAGCTCATGGGATGGATTTGTTCCTTCGCTCATGTCACGAAGCCAAAGGAAACTCAAAAGACTAAGTGTTAAGGAGTGACCGTTAGGTAATTCAGAAGGTGAGGCTGCTGCTGTCAGTTGGCTGATACCAACCTCACTTGGTCCTGCGGCCTCTTTAGAGAACCATAAATGTCAGCTTGTAACCCAAGGAAAAGTGTGAAAATGGAGCCCGGTCCCTCCCTCTATTTAGACTCTGTAAAGGGGCTTTTGACATACTCCCTTGGGTTTGTGGTTTCTCCATCTAGGGTTGACCACTGAATTTTTTTTGTGGGTGTTCAGGAGAAAGAGATGCAACTATAGACTCACTCACGCTCCCACCCTGTGGTTCTGGCCAACCGAAGAAGACTTCAGTGGGTTAGAATGAGTCTCTTGCCAACAATATTAACATATCCTTACTTTAAAGTCAGCTTTAAACTTATTCTTCATACCTGGAAATGGTCTTTATTATGTAACCTAAATTTTTAAAAAATAAAGAATTCTTTATTTTTTAAAGAATAGTTCTCCTGATTTATTCTCAAATTATTTGGTAGATTTAATCTTCACCTGCATCACAATCCTTTCTTATTATGTATCAAAAGTCAAAGTATGTTCAAACGCAAAACAAGGCAGCTTGAACTTGGAGGGTAATGCTTGGTCTTCGACCTTAAGGTACTAATCAAAGAAAATAAGACCAATGTTCAAAGTTAGCACTAAAACTACAATAAAGTAAAAAAGGGAGGAGTAAGAAGTATAGATATTTCTGGAAGGTGATTTCTTTCTTTCTTCTTCTTTTTTAAAAATCTCCCTTTAGTAACATATATCCACTTCAAATACATCATAATGGATGACTGCATTTTTAATCACTTCAAGTTAACAAAAGGCCATAGAGTTTAATATCTTATTACTTCTTTATACAAGGTTATCTTTCAGAGGCCTAAAAATGCACAGTGATTAAATTTTCAGAGTTAGTAGATACAGTTTCTTCTTTTGGCTGCCATTTAGCTGCCCTATTAAACCTAATTATATCAATAATTAATTCGTCATTTATTGCAGGGGCCAGGAATTCCTTCCCTGTTGCTCCACCTTATAACTCAAGTAAACAACTTTATAATGTATTTTCCTACATTGCTGGATCTCCCTGAAACCATTTCTTATTTCACCAATCAGTCTTTTGGGACCTCATCCTATTATCCACTAGAAAGGTAATGTTAATAAAACCCAATTGTATTAGTTACTACTCTGTTCTGTAATAAAACTTCATGGCCAAAGGCAAAGTAAGAAAGAAAGAGAGAATTTCTTTCGGTTATAATTCCAGAGGCATAAGAGCCATCATGGCTGGGAGGCATGGCCATAAGAAGCAGGAACAGGAAGCAGGGAGCTTACAACTTCAAATGAAAGCAGGAGCAGAGAAAGTGAACAGGTGTCAGAAGTGAAACATAAACACCCAAACATCCCAGTGAGGGGTACTCTTCAGCAAAGTCTCTACAATTCCTATAACAGCGCCACCATATGGCAACCAATTATTCAAATACCTCAGCCCATGGGGGACACTTATTCAAACCTCCACATTGAGAGCCAGAGTAGGATAAAAGTGTTCTGCCACCCCCTGGGAATGCCTTGTGTTTTGTTGTGGGTAGTAGATGGTTTGCAGGAGGAGGGATCTAGCACAAAAAGTTTGAACTTACTGTTCCAAGATTTAGATGTTTTCAGCAATATGCTTGGAGGTGATTAGAGCTAAGGGCTTTCTCTTGACAAAACTCAAACCTCTTCTGAAAATTACTTTTCAAAGCATTCAGCTAATTTGATCTGCTACTTTGATGCCATTCATGGGTCTGGGGTTCCACCTAGAAGGATGCAGAAGGAAATATATTAACTAAGACAATTGAGAATGCTGGGCCAGAAGACTGGACTTCTCATCCTTCAGAATTGTGAACACAAAGTCATATTCCTTATACAGCCTGTTTTATTATTTATTTTTTTATTGCTTTAGCCTGTTCTAATGGCACAGAGCAGTTACCATTTCCTTCTATGGTATGTCCAGATGGACCACAAGGTCTGCATCAGCCACTATTTGGTTTTACATATATATATGTAATGGAACCTTGTCCTCTCCTCTTGCAATGAATCTGTAGTCAGAATGTTCTATATCCTTCTCATATAAACTTACAGAGTTGCACTAACTTCTGACACACCGAAATGTTACAAATAGATAAAACAATTGCAATTTTAACTTTGAACTTCTGTTACCTCTCAATGACAAGTATCCATGTAAATCTTCATGCACACATATCAGGTAACATGGAGTTTCGGATTAATCGTCATCATTATTATCATTATTTTTAGTTATATTTCTGTGATTGAATTCTAGGCTGATAATATGTTAAACAGATAATTAACCACTGAGTTACATCCCTAATCGAAGGAGTTAACTATGGACAACTAGTTTTGGATACTCTTAGTACATTCTACTAAATGAGTTAGACTTCACGTCTACTAATACACATCTCTCTAACTTACATTATTTCCAACAGATTATCAAATGTCTTTGACATAAATAACAACTGGAAGCTTTTGTTTTGTTAAAACTGAATCTTTTGGATAGTAGCTCATTAATGCCTAGTATTTTTGTATAACCAATGGAATCTTCTATCATTTTTAAGATAGATAATATAAGATTCAACATCTCAATTCTTTATACGTAGTTATTATCCCTTTTCTAAAGTTTGAATAAAAACACACATTTTTAAAAAAGAATCCTGGCTCAAGATAATATTTTAAATGCTCAGTACTTAGAACAAAGAGAATACACCCAACCAGCCAACAACACATTTTAGCTAGAATTTTGCAAGCAACACTCTCTTTACAATATAAAATAATCTGTATTCATGTTTCTGTCAAGAAAGTTCGTGACTGTAGACTGTATATGATGTTTCTCAAGACAATTTACAATGATACAAAAAACCCTGCTTAACTATAACTTGAGACATTGGCTGTACAGTCACTGTCCATCTTGTCTTTTTAAACAAACAACTAGAGAACCAGAGTTATATGACTCTTACAAGGTCATCCCGTGACTATTTACTGAAGTTGGAGGTGAGCCTAGACGTTTTGAGTCCCTATCTGTTTTTAATCTCTTTCTTCCATTCAAAACTAAAGCCACTCAAAAATAACTCGGACAATAGTACGAGTTGTTCCCTGTAACTAGGCTCTTTACAATGGTCAATAATCAGAACAGTTTAAAAAGATCATTCAGCTTTTCAGTTGAAAGCTGTAGTTCGTTGTATGTCTGTGTATTCATTAAAAGTTTCAGAAGCAAAACTGTGGTGGAGGTTGATGAGAAATTGAAAAGCTGAACTTTTGTCCTGTGGCATTTAGCCTTTTATTTGAAGAATAAATCTACTCAGTCACCCAGAAGTGGAGGGGTCCCATTCTATAATATCATGATTCTAACTCTAAAGACAGGAGACTGGCCTACAATGTTCATAGAACAGCATCTTAACTTTAATACTTACCAGAATTTCTTCAGGAGGTGACCAAAGGGAATCTTTTATAAAAATGTGAGGGAGGAATTGGGGGCTCCTGTCAAAAGTGGGAGGAAAGAGTGGGCAATTTCAGGCAGAGAACAAGGGAGTTCTTGAAAGGGTGTAGAAAGAGGGAGGGGGCTTCCTGAGGATTGATGTGGGGGCAAGGAGTAAGGGGTACCTGGGAGAAGTTGAGGGAAAGATTTGGAGGTTTCTGGAGGAGTGGGAGAGTGGGAGAGTACTTGGGTGTGCATTAAGGCAAAGACACTTTGTTTACACACAGAAAACTATCAAAGAATAAATAAAATATATACAATTAAAATGAGTAGAAATGAAATGCAGAAAATATTTCTGGGTGGTAGCATGCTGAGGTCCAGATGGAAATTTAGCTTTAATTTGGCTCACACTACCTCAGTCATTGCACATTTTAAACTATTTATTTTTATACCAAGTCTCTCCTAGTAAGGTGGATATCGAATGGAATTTTTTTTTCTGAAAGTGGCATTTCAAATAATAACAATAATAATAAAATCCTGGATCAGGAAAACGTTTTCCATTAGATGCATAAGAAAACAGCACAGGGAGTTTGGACAGGCCTATATTTTTTTGCTAATTTAATCAGTGTAAGTATATGACATCTTTCCATTTCTTTATTAAATGTTTGTTTTTCTGTCCTGTTGAATGGTTGCTTCCAACTTGGAGTTGCTGGTTGCCCCAGTGCTCAAGAACAAATAGTATCCTTCTAATTTGTACCACGAGGGAAGGAGCATTGGAGTCTGAGAGGTGAGTTTTATCCATGCCATGGTTCCATATATAGAAAATTGATTTTCCAACCATACAGAATGATAAAGTCCATCTTTGATATATGCCTGTCTCATTGCTTTCCAGGTCTTAAGGCATCTGATCCCAGGTCAGCTCCCCTTGGAGTGTAATTCAGAACACAGTCCATTCCCTTTAGAGGTCTCATGCCACGGGGCATGGGCATGTTTACTTTGGCTAAAACAGACCTTATGAAAGAAATTATTCTGCCGCCTAACTGACAAGGCTGGGCATGGGGTATAGAGAAATGGAGCCTCTCCCAGTGGCCCTCTGCCTGGAATTTGTCCTAAAAGCATGAAACTGAGTCAGATTTGTAGCAGACAGATGTGGATAATATATGCACCACCTTTCCATCCTGGTGTCTGTTTGCATGAGAATGAAAGACGGCTGGGTTTTAAAAGTGGCCCAAAGTGATGTTGTAGCTAGGGATATTTCATAAGATCTGGTCTTGGTTTGACTGGGAGAAATCTACTATGGAATCCCTCAGACAAACCTAAAGAAAGGTCCTATGGTGGTGGGTCAAGTTTCTAAGGATAATGACTTAAGAAAGTTTTATTATTGCTCAAAAATATGTTTGGTGTCAACAAAGACACATCCCTCAACAATTACATCAGAGTTCACCCCTAAACCTTCACCTATAAGCTGGGTCAACTTGGCAAGCCACGAATGTTTATTCAAGCTCAAAAACAAGGGGTAAATAACTGGGTCAATATCTTTAACATAGGAATAACAAAATGACAAAGAGTTGGTTGGTGTGGCTCTGATATGTTTTTTTTTGGGGGGGGGCTGGGTGGGAGGCTAGCTTCTAGAAGTAACATTGTAAAGCTTGTAATTGTGTGGCCATCTATTAGTCTGGCCATAATATTTTGATTTGGAACAAAGTACTAAACTTGCACGTAAGTTTTCAATGTGATTTATGTGACTTACTAATATTTTTCTGTAAAATCTCCTAGTGACATCGTGGTTCTTCTCAATGAGCCAGATTAAAAAGGTGAACATTAAGGTTGGGGAGATGGCTCAGTCTAAGAGCATTTGCTATGGAAACATGAGAGCCTGAGTTAAAATCCTCAACAACCATATAAAAAGTCAAACATAGCTACATCTGCCAATGAACTCAACACTGGGGGATGGAGCCAAACAGTTATGGAAGACAGTGGCCAGTAGGCATAGGAGAAACAGTGACATGGAGAGAGCCCCTATATCAAGGTGCTAGGGAAGAGAGTGACAGAGCAGGAGAACTGATCTCTGTTATGGACTCTACATGTGTGTTCACAGGAATGCACACTCACACAGTCAAGTGCATGCAGCACACACAGTGTCTAAACCAGTCATTTGTATGTTACTGTTACCTCTGGTTTACTGGCTAACAAAGAGTAGGTGTTACTGATTATTTTAAAACATGTATTTATATTTCTTCTACAAATTAAATTCTTTATGAAGTCTGGGATTAGCTAATTACCTCTTTCTCGCTATTTCTTTGCCCAGCATGCTTCATCTAGTTTAGAGTTGATCCCATCTGTACCTAGCCACAAGCTTACGTTTCAGATCAGAAAAGGGACTGGTCAAATATGGCCAGAGATTTCCAATTTTTGCATTTACCAAGTCAGTCATGGTCTTTATTCATTTTTCCCTCTGTATCTTTTAAGTAGTTGAGAGGAGGAAATATCTCACAGGATACACCCAGAGAGGAAGAACTACAGCTCATTAATAGCTACTCTGAGAGGGAGAATCAGTCTAGTCCAGAAATGAGCTCCAGATAGGTTACTGAGCCATACATACATACATACATACATACATACATACATACATACATACGTACATACATACACACATACATATACACATACATACATACATACATACGTACGTACATGCATGCATGCATACATGCACACATACATACATATATACATATATACATACATACATACATACATACATACATACGTACGTACGTACGTACGTACGTACATACATATGGATGCACAAAACTAGCAACATAAAAAATGGAATCATAGTGTGTGTGTGTGTGTGTATAACCTTACAGATTGAAGAAGAACATGTGATGAATTTGAGCAGAAGTAAAACACATGAAAAGAGCAATTAGATTATAGGATAGAAAGGACATAACAATAGCACTAGTATATGAAATTCACAGATAGAGAAAGAACCTAAATGTGAAAGAAAGGAAGAAGGAGAGAAGAAAGGAGAGACAGAGAAAGAGAGAGAGGACGGAAGGAAAGAAGGAAGGAAGGGAGGAAGGAAGGAAAGAAGGAAGGAAGGAAGGAAGGAAGGAAGGAAGGAAGGAAGGAAGGAAGGAAGGAAGGAAGTTAAAGGTGAGCAATAGCTCATAGGGCATGCATGGAAAAATATATAAAATTGTTAATGCCTGTCTTTATGGGAATTTGGTGACAGGTGACTTTTTCCTGTTAGGTGTATCTTATTTCATGCAACAACACAGCTACACAGTAGTGCCAGCAACTGTGCATCAAGCAAAGCTGAAAATAATATCCATCCATTATAGAAAATCACAAGAAATTGCTGGCCCGGGGAAAGTAGATAAATAGTCAAAGATATATTGATGAAAAATTACAGGGGAAAAATAATGTCAAGATGAGTAGGATAGAAGAAATAGTAGAGTGGCTTTAAATATAATGATGGCAACAAGGTTTATCTATAGTAAGAAGTCTCTGCCTAGACATGAGGTCTGGACCCACAGTTCCACAGCCGCTTAATCCCAAATAAACACACAGATTTTATAATAATTACAAGATGTTTGATCTATAGCTCAGGCTTATTCCTAACTCTTACACTTTAAATCAACCCATATTTCTATTTATGTTTAGCCATGTGGTCTGGTACCTTTATGTTCAGAGCAGCGTTCTCATCCTGTTTCCTCTACGACTAGCTGTCATCTACCGCTCTGTTCTTCTGCTTCTCAGAATTTTCCTTGTCTCGCCCCCACTTCCTATCTAGCTATTTGACCAGTCAGCATTTTATTAAACCAATATCTACAATGACAAACATTTACAGTGTACAAAAGCATAACCCCACAGTGTTTATCTATAATGTTAACCCCAACCCTGTCCTAGCTTCTGTTCCTCTGAAATATTGCCCAGATTAAAAAAAATAATAACTATTGTAAGACAGGATTCCTTTGGCTTTCCATTCCAGGTTGCAATAGTGTTTTATTGTAGAGAAGTCAAGACAAGGATTGAAAACATCATTCCACAGTCAATGGCAGAGACAGAGAAGAATAAACATGTGAATTCTTGCTGCTAGCTTCTTCCTTCCTTACACAGTTCAAGACACACTGCCTCAGGAGGGATGGTACCCACAATGGGCTATGTGTGTCCTGCTTATGTATATGTGGATGTATATCACTACAGCAAGTAAATACACACACATACATATATTCATTCCTACACAGGGAGTCTCAGTCATACCCTCTTCTCCCAAGCTCCAGGGATCAGTCACTGGAATAGAGGGTGAAGCATTTGAAAAAGTGGAGGGTGTGGATGGTTACAAGGAAATGTATAATCAGGAATACTCTTTTCACACAAGGAAAACATTGTGACAGCACATGAGACTTGCACAGGCTTGGTCAAGTCGAAATTCTGGCATGGAGAGGAGAGGTGGACAGGAAGTCCCACCCCTAGATAAGCAGCTGTTGTCAGTTAATAGCTGCTCAAAGCGGGAAAGTCAGTTTTCTTTAAAATTGTGTCCTCTGATAGATCTGCTGTGTTCTAGTGAAACATGTATCGGAGAGTCTCTGGGCAACAAGAACTGCTTTATTTTCCTTCCTCTCTTCCTTCCTTCCTTCCTTTCTTCCTTCCTTCCTTCCTTCCTTCCTTCCTTCCTTCCTTCCTTCCTTCCTTCCTTCCTTCCTTCCTTCCTTCTGGCCGCCCTCCCTCCCTCCCTCTTTCTTTCTTTATCTTTTGATAAAAAATTTGATTGTGTAGGGGAGGGGACGTAGATCCAGAAACAAATAAAGAAAAGTGAATACTGTACAAAATTCTCAAAGAACTAATAAAAATTGAACAAATAAAGGGGTGGGTTGATCTTCTTAACCCATGTGCTGGTCCAGTAAGAGTAACATACACAGGCATGTGCAAAATATTCTGATAATGTTAGAAGTATGTTATAGATTAACATATAATCTTAATTAAGACAATGCACTATTTTCAGGGTGCACATAGATACTAAGTCTTTTTGGCTCTGCTTTAACATCGCATGAAGCACAAAATAAAAGGTATCAAAGGTTCATATTTCAAGATTTATATCTAAAAGTAAATGGCCAGAAACAAATTAAAAATAAAAAATGAACTACATAATCTATATACCTTGCAACCGCCACTAACACCTAAAAGCCTGCTTCTTGATCCCTACATCTTGTGAAAAAGTAGCCGACAAATGTAACCACTGTCTTTCCCTCCTCAGCAATCACCCTCAACCCCCAATCCAGGGCAGCTGATACGATTTAGTGGCACAGGAAGAGACAAGCATGTGCAAATTCAAGCTCAGAAAAGTCAACTGGATTATAGAGTGGAGACTGTAGTGATAAAGGGGACTTAGTTTTACAGCTGAGTTGGGCCAGGGGTAAGGAGGAAAATTAAAGAAGAAAAATCACCCCGGGTCTCTTTCCTTAAGTTATTTTGCAGATTTATCAAAACGTGCACGTGGTAGAAAATGACTTCCAGAAGCCAGCATTTCAGCTAAGCCCTGCTGTGGCGGCCGGATCTCTGTGCAAACATGGCCTCATGCTCTGAGGTAATGTGAGGTAACTATTTACAGTCAAGGAACACTTGACAAAGTCCCTTGCAGAATGCTATAGTCTGAGCTGAGTTGTATGATGCTCCTGGATCCTCCACTCTGGATGGGTATTTGTGAAATGAACACATCTTGCCATGTAGGTTCACATTTAGGTTAAACCATTTCTAAGAAAATAGACACACACAAACAGGCATATATGCACATATCCACATACATACAAACTAACATGCATACACATACATCCACACAAACATAAGGACATATATACACATATACACATGCATGCACACATATATATATACATAAAACATAAATAAATATGCAGATTAGCACAAAATAAGTGTATATATTCACACATGCACATATATGCACACAAGCATACATATATAG
Source organism: Phyllotis vaccarum (assembly GCA_033318265.1). NCBI lineage: Eukaryota > Metazoa > Chordata > Mammalia > Rodentia > Cricetidae > Phyllotis > Phyllotis vaccarum. The sequence continues at coordinate 10,323,477 of JARWLC010000008.1, forward strand.
ACATAACCAAATATATACATATACACATACATACATACACATATACAAATACAGACATTGCATACTATACACATACACACATATGCATGTGTACACACATATATCCCCCACATATATACATATAGATATACACATATGCACAAACATACAGACACATACACAAACACACATACAGTCATATACACATGTGCACAAACATATACATATAAACACATATGCATATGTACATATACACACATGTACACATATATGTGCATATATCTGTCCACACATACATGTATATATATGTATACACACAGCACATGCAAATTAGATGTTTAGCCATACCACCTAATGCTGAGCATAGAGCTCTGCCAAATTAGCTACTTTAATTGTTCATGACATTTAAAATGGACAACACTCTACATGAGGGCTGGAAAGTATAGTTATTATTAACTTTTGCTTTCTTTTCTGGCACATTTAATTTAACTAGGACAATCTGTATGGTCGTTGGATGGAAACTACCCATTGTGTTTAATGGGGTCGTCAGTGATGACAGCATTGACATCCTCTCTTCATGGAGGTTCTGAGAACCCCTGACTATTTGGTGCTTAACCCTAATGAAAATATTTGGACTCTCTTCTAAAGCTCAGGGAATAATGCAGAAGAAAGAATAGATGGTAAGAGCCCAGAAACAGTATGAAAGACTGAGAAATTTTGTGTCTTGGGCCAAACACAGCCATTGCAAATAAACTCCCAATAGATATACTTGCCTGCTTAGGGTCTATACAAGCAGACTGAGAGAACAGTATTCGGGCTGTCCAAAAGCAAGGGGCACGTGCTGTGTTACAGTTCATGATAAAGCAGCGAGGAAACAGAAGAGAGAGAGATGATGGCCTCTGCAAGCTTCAGGGAGCCTTGCAAAGCATAGCGAGTGTGGACAGTATCAGAGGTTCAGGTAAAACATGGGATACATATGTACCAATCATGGGTGCAAACTATAGGTGCTCAGAGAGAGACCATATCATTTTTGAGCTTAGTCTAACCAGGTTCGAAGTGTACTGAGACATGGAGGGAGGAACGTTTAACCTATATTTATAAACTTAGGTAGGACATAACACACTTTAAAACTTGTGATATAAAATATATATATGGTAGGCCATTGATAGCTTAGTAGTTAAAAGCACAGGCAGCTAATCTGGGTTTGTTTCCCAGAATCCACATAGAGGTTCAAAATTGTCTTCAATACCAGTTTGAGGGGATCCAAACCCTCTTCTGACTCAATGGATACTAGGTATTCAAATACATGCATTTTGGATAAAGTATAGAGTTAAGAGCACAGGTAATTAATACAGCTGATTTAATTGATTAAAATAAACGAATAGTCCACTCCAGCTTGGGAAGGCATGGTGTGAATACAACAAAGCATGATGGGAGGTAAGATCTAAGATCAGTTGTGTTCATGAATAGAAAACAATATAATTATATAAAGCATAAGGTATTTATCTGTTTGCAATAAATACATTCAGAAATAAATGTATACATTATTAAAAAAAAAAAAAACAGGTTTGGAGAGATGGCTTAGTGACTAAGAGCACTTACTTCTCCTACAGAACACCAGAGTTCAGTTTCCAACACCCACAACAATCTGTAACTACAACTCCAGGAGATCTGACACCTCTCACCTCTGTGAATTCTTACATGCAAGTGCCCATTCCCAAACATTCATATAATCTCTCTCTCATTCTAGAGAACCTGACATCTTTGACCTCTGTAGACAGCAACATGCAAGTGCACATTCCAGCACACTCCTATCATCTTTTTCTAACTCCAGGAGATCTGACTTCCATGGACAGCTACATACCAGTGGACATTCCCACACACGTATGCTTCTCTCTCTCTCTCTCTCAATTCTCTCTTGCTCTTTCCATTTTGCCCTTCTCTCTGTCTCTCCCTCTTTCTCTGTCTCTCTCACACACATTTTAAAAATCAATAGTAGAAAAGAAAAATAGAAAAGCTCACTGGACATTAGGCAAAAGATGAATTAGAAAAACTCTCTTTAACGGAAGAATTACAAAGGGTGGGTTTAAAAACAGCTCCACAGAAGGATCCTCTGGCTTTCTCTGCCCTGCTTTCAATATGAACCTTAAAATGTATTCACAACAATCCAGCTTACATTGTAGCTTAACTCCTAATGGGAACCGATGGCCCATAAGAGGAGTAGCTTGGGAGAGTGGGTCATTTGTCTGATAAATATCCAGGTTCTGTTTGGAACTTTGGGAATGTCAGACATATTGAAGTGACATACTATTACAAGCATAATTATTAGTTTAAGATTTATAGATTTGACTATATGTCAACAGGTTCCAGCTAACATAGTATTTACTTCTGCAAAGTAATTTAATAAAAGATAAGATTTGCCAGTGTTACCCCATCTACAATATTTGTAATTACAGTAAGATAACAGTATAACATAAAAATGCTATCACCTATATTTTCAAGGGAAAAACTTTATAGCTAAAGCAGAAACTTATGTAGTGTAATTTGATGTCTAATAAGTTCCTGGACATTTTATCTGGTGAACTAAATATAATAAGAAGCGAAAAAGTGTGCGAAGGTAAATGTACTTAGGTCATTGAAGGAAAAAAAAGTCTTTCTTAGTAAACTCATACTTTCAAATAATCAGAATCATAGCATATTGAAACAAACTCCAGGGACTTCACAAAGCTAGATCTTGGTGTTATGAAACAGTATAGGAGCACTCCAGCAAAATGAATTTTATTTTTAATATGTACTTTAGGAAGGCATGGCACAATTTCACGAAATAGAAACTGGAGAACGGTCCTTGTTGAGTATGTGTTTTGAAGCCCATGTCATAAATAGGTAAAGAAAATGGCCCTGAGTTGTGAAAAATCATTTTGTCCATTTCAACCAGGAGAAAGTTCTTGAAAATGATAAAGTGGTGTTAAGAGTTTGATTGCACAATGGCTGGGCTCTGGGGGGCAGCTCCTGTGCTGCCGCTGTGGTTTCTGCTGATATAAATTTGATATTTTACAAATGCAGAATATGAACTAGATTCCTAACATGTGTTCAGTGCACTTACAGTATTCTGAAATGAGAAACAGCACAGACTCAGAGTGCTTCTTGGCGGCGTGCTTAATGCAGTAGATCTGGAATACGTTAAGTGTTATTATGGAAATAATTGAATCATTTCACACAGTTTCATGCAGCGCGTTTCACGTGTTATGTACAGGCTTCCTCCTCCTGTGACAGAAGATGTTGGAGGACCAATACACAAACGTTTCCTTTAGAATCCGGAACACGGATGTGGGTTCCCTTTTAGGAATCACTGTTAGATAAACTTTGGAGGTATTTCAGACTTCATTTTGCCAACAACCAGCTGTCACCAAACATTTGCAAAGAGAGGTTTTTGCAAAAATGAATCCTTGGGTAAGCTATGTTCATAATTTAAAAATCACCACCTCCTCCTCGATGTAAGTTTGCTTCCGTTTCCTAGTCCTGTCTTGGTGGATGTTCCCTGTTCAGCATTTTCTCAGTGGCAAGCCGTATATATTTAATAATTTAAACATAAATCTTGAGCTGGGGAGATGGCTCAGTTGGTGAAGTGCTTTAAGCAAAACCAGGAGGTCCTGCGTTTGGGTGTCAAGAATTCATATTGTTACAATGAAGTCAGGGCATAGTGACACCGTCCTACAAACTATGTGCTTGAAAGGAAGAAGGTGGAGGTTCTGTGGAGCTTGTAGGCCACTGTTGTAGCTGTACTGATGGGCTTCAGGCTCAATGAAAAACTCTGTCTCAAAAGATAAGTTGAAGAGAGAAGAAGGAGACTCCCAGGGTCATTTTCTGCCCCTCCCCAAGCAGGCACACACTTACTACATATGTAAACATGCACACAGCAAGAAACATTGATCTTGCTTTTTGTAGTGTATACTAATGTCTAATTAGTTTTCCTGCTTTATTTTAAAACATTGGGAGCTTCCCAATTCCTAAGAAAAACTGAAAAGTGATCTGCGTTCTGTATTGAGAATTGATTTGTTTTTCACCCAAAGTGCCATTGAATGTCTTCTTGGGTCATAGATAGCTGCTGAATGACATCGGAGATGGAATTTTGAAGTGTGATCTTACATTATTGGTAAAGTATCTTTCATAATTGAGTAATGCTATTATGTGAAGTCATTTGGAAACTATTCAATGTACTTTTGACCCTCTATGGTCACAGCAAACATTCCACTTATGCATTGGATAGAAACTGCTCTGATGAATGGGTGGTCTGGGCTTAGTGGCATCATATAGACATGTCGATGCAGTGGCTGTAAAAGTGAGATTACTAGATGATTGTGTTAAAAATGAAATTCACAGGCCTCACGGGAGATCGATGTGAGAGAAGCCAGGGAAGAAAGCAGCCTACTGTTCTCTGTTAACAAGCCCTCTGCTGTTCTAGAGCACGATTAAACTCGAGAACTGCTGTTCTAGAAGTGTGTGTACATTCTATCATCTCCTAAATTGATGAGATTCAATACCCCGATTAGATCCTTGTATCTAGTGAAGCTCCATGGTTGACTGGAGCAGAAACGTGCAATCACATCCAAGAGGCTAGAGATGAAACAGAAAACACATGATAGGTGTAGATGACCAGTCTCCCTGTACTGAATAAAATATTCTTTCTTTCCATTCACTCTACTGTATGCATTTTAATTTCTCTACCAAAATATATTAATAAGTGCCCAAATTCTCTCTCTCTCCTTCCCCGCCTCCCCCCTCTCTTCCCTATAAGAAAGGAAATAAAGAAACCTTTGCCTAAGACTGGAGTTTGGTTGCCATCACTCACATCAAGCAGTTTACAGACACTTTGTAACTCTGGCTCCAGGAAATCACTGCCCTCTTCTGGGCTACAAGGGCAATGCACTCAAGTTAATCACCCCCCCCCCACACACACAAATAAATTTTAAAAAATAGATATTTTAAAAGATATGGTTATCTTTTATAATTTTCATTAAGACAAATATCATAAGAAGCAGAAATTTGGGGATTGGAGCGTTGTCCCCATGGTTAAAAGCATTTGTTGCTCTTATAGAAGACACAGGTTTGGTCCTCAGTAACCACGAGGTAGCTAACAAACATCTCTAACTCCAGTTCCAGGTTCCAGTGGCTCTAATGCCTTCTTATATCTGTGGGTACTTCGTGTACATGGTGTGCATGTATATATTCAGGCAAAGCCCATACATAAAATAAAACGGCTATAATAACTTAAAAAGAAATTTCAGTTTACATTTAATATATGAATATTACTTGAGATCCTCAAAATGTTAAAAAAAAAAAAGGTCTTAAAAACATAACAAGCAAGAGTTGTTGGTTATTTGTGGCTGTGTAGAAGATCTAATCCTAAAAATACCTTGTTTCCTCAAACTCAAAATTACAGACATAATCAGTGTAGGAAATAAGGCTCAGGTTAAAGCCCAAAGTACCCCTACTTTATTTAGGAACTCTAAGACACAAACCCTAGCTTAGGCCCATCCAGGCTATCTATACACTTCTCTGATCAACTATGGAAGACAGCGTATGTTCTATGGAGTGTGGGCAGGAGATGGGACTTCCACAAGAATGACACTCCATTGTCGTCTTAGTGTCTGTAGTAACAAGGGTAGCTTGGCTTTAACTTTTGATGTTGCAGTGAAATAAATTTCTCTTGTAGTATTCTCAGTGAACTGCACACAATATCACGTTGGTATAGTGCCTTGAACGTAGCACTTATTCTGTAAATATTAGCTGTCATTTGTCTATGCTGTCACAGGATGCCTTCACTAAGAGAACACCCTCATTACATTTTGTTTACTTGATTCCTTTGCTCAGGCTTTATCTCTGGAAACACAGCGTAAGCCTCCTTTCCACTGAATTGGCAATAAATCACGAGCCTTCCTTGTAATAATATGTGTTTACTTTAATGGTCCCTTTCGAAAAAAAAAAAAAGTCTCTGCACATTTCTATTAATAAGCCTTTTCAGTAGTTATGAGTCTGAACTGTGCTCTTCTGAAGAAGTCTCCTCATAAATTAGCATTAATTGATGTCTAGTTTTTGGAAAATGTTAACACACATTATTTATAGCACGTTCTGTTCGTGTGGCAGCCTCTTAATGTGAAAAAAAAAAGTTTTCAAAGGACTTTAAAATGATGTTGCTTTTGCTTGCAAAATGGTAAAAGCCATGGCCTTTGTGTGTTTGGCAAGCCCTCAGTAATATTTCTAGTTGAAGAAGTGGAAGGATCTGAAGTTGGCCTACAGGGGACTGTTTGGGGCACCATGATTCTCTGTGTTCCTTTTGAACCTGTGCTGGCTTCTGGTTTTATGAATCTAAGTTATGGAGGTTCATTCTTCCAACTCTAATAAGCGTATCTCATATTAAAAAAAAAAAGAGCAACATATCAGAAAGCCTGTCATCGCTTCTCCTCCGGAGTTATGAGAAAAACATATTTTCAGACGAGAAATTACTAAGAAAATAAATGAAAGAAAACATAGCCCATCAGTCACCAGTAATCAACTAAGCAGGGCTCACTCAGGCTCACAGAGACTGGAAAGGCAAGCATGGGGCCTGCATGGGTCTGCACAAGCCATGTGCCATGGCTGTTAGCTTGGTGTTTGTGTGGAACTGCTAACAGTGGGAGCAGGTGTGTCTCTGGCTCTTTAGCCTGCTCTTGGGACTCTTTTCTTTGTGTCTTGTCTTCCTGTATCTTGTTTAGTCCTATTTGCTAGAGGAAATGGGGGGGGGGGGTGAGTCTGAGGGAGAGCGGAGGGGAGGAGATGGGAGAAGGGAGGGGAGAGGAAGCTGTTGTCAGGATATATTGTATAAAAGAAGAATCTATTTTCATTGTTTTAAAAAAGTTAATAACCATAGCAAAAGAAAGCAATTTACAGCAAGCACTGGTTGGACTTGGACTGGAACACTGTGGTTGGTGTGTAAACTAAATTAAATGCTATTGAAAGTCAGTATAAAGGTTACTCAAAAACTGAAACTAGATCTATTATATGCCTCTTGCTTTACCACCCCTAGGCATACATCCAACGGTCTCCAATATCAAAGAAATACTTGCACATCCATGTTTGAGACATCACTATTCTTAATAGCTAAGTTGGGGAACCAGGCATGTTAATCAACAGGGGAATGAATAAAGAAAATGTGGATTATATACACAACCGAGTTCTTTTGGGCCATAAAGTCATTTTATTTGTAGGAAATTGGATGCAATGGCAGATACATTAAGTGAACGAAGTCAGTCTCAAAAGGATAAATTTTATGTTTTCTTTTCTTGTGGTTCCTAGATTTTACATATGTGTGTGAAATATTGTATATATATATGTATATATATGACATGAAAACAGAATTGAACTCTCTACTACTAAAAATGGGGGCAAATAGTGGAAGAAATGTGTGGGTAGTGGGAACCTGGGTAAATATGCTCAATGTACATATGTACTTATACAAACTATTGGGAAAACAAAATACAATCTTTCATATAGAGTAACAAGTCCATATTTTCTTGACCTCATATTGCATATCATTATGTATTCCTCATACAGAAGGCTACTCATGGCTGTTTCCCTCAGAAAACATTTTCTAGCTGAGAGAGAGAACTCTGAAACTCTTGGAATTTCATGGCCTGTGCTGAATAGATGTAAGCAATCGCTTACCAAACTCATGGACATTTTCCTTCTGGTATGAGACAGTTCAAACCATGCTATCTTTTGGGAGCCAGCCTTATCACAATATTAATGACAGCTTTTTGGCATTTGCAAGCTCCTTCCAAAGGTTCATCCCTGAGCCAGTCCTTCTATTGATTGAATCATTCAGAAATGCTGTTTTATGTCCCGCATCTGTCCAGTATGTAAAGGCCCATCTATTGACTTTACATAGACTTGACAAAAATGTAATGGAATCATCATAACTATTTGATAGTTGATTTCCTTGAGAGTTGGCATGCAGTTTTTAATGTATGTTATTTCCTTGTCTTATTTTCATTATTTCAATATCTACTTAAAACACAGTCAGCAATGAATTTACTCTATAACACTTGGTCCCATTTATTTATTCACATGTGTGCATATTTGTGTGCATACATGCTGGTCAGAGAACCACTTTCCAGAGTAAGCACTTTACCCTACTAAGCCCACTGAATAATCTCACAGGTCCAGACTCAGTTCTTAAAGCATGCAGACAAAGGAGGGGTCCTCAAATGTTTTTATGTTCCTATCTTTCTTAGATAGGATTTTCCCACATTTCCCACTGTCTTTGTTTCCCAGGCTTTCGATTTCCTCTTTTATCTTTATAACTAACCATGCAAAAGAAATTTAGTCCTTTCAAATCTTGGTCAACTGCACTTGAACAGTCAACAAGCAAAAGTGACCACATCAGTGTCATATTCCTAATAAATATTAGAGTCTGACATAGGTTGAGGTTTCTCCTGACTGTTTTGGTAACCATTGAAGTTCTAGAAATCATTCTTTACTAAATTCTTTGCCCCTTCTCCTCAGTACTCTGCTCTTAGCTCTGCCCGTGAAGGTTATTAAACGCACTATTCAATGATACGGTTAGAGCTTGAAGCAAAACTCTGAGACTCCAAGCGTGCCTAAAGGAAACATACATCTACATTTCTAGACAAATTCATTATTTAGAAGGTAAAGGACATTGACAAAAAATAAGCATGTAACAATCTTTTGCCATTTATGATTACTATGTGAAAGGCAGTAATATCTTGATATGCTCTGAAGAGCTTCAAAAAAATTATATCAAAAAGCATCTGTGAGGTTGATACTAGATTCAATTGGCAAATGCTTTCTGCACGGTTCAAGCATGAGGATTCCAGATCAAAATGTAGAACTTCTGGAAAAAACCCAGGCATGGTGGTGTGTGTTTGGAATCCCAGAACTAGGGAACCAGAGTGGAAGACTCCTGAGATTTGCTGATCAGTCTAGCCAATCAATGAACTCTGGTTTTAGAGAGAAATCTTGTCTCAAAAATAAGGTGGAGAGAAATTGAAGAAGATTCCTGATTGTTGCTGTCTGGCATCCGCATGAATGCATATGTGTATGCTCCGACTATTGGACATATATAGACACACGGATACACACTGACCTGTTGATAATGGTCTTGATTATCAATATCTGTGGTTCTCCTAGCAAAGGTTGGAAGAACACAGTAGCAGGGAAGACACATAGTTACTGTCACCAAGTAGAAAATACAGATCATGGCAACCACATGTACCCATCACAATCTTAGGACCCAGAAATCTGAGATTTCTTCTTTCAAGGGCTGTATCCTTTCTGACATTGTAGAGCCCCATTTCCTGGAATTAAGTTGAACTCATAATGTAAAAGAAAAGGTCAGTGATATTTCTGAATGACCGACCATACACGGGTTTGCTCCAAGAGTCTGATGCTTCTGGTTATTGTGTCCTCAGAAATTGATGATTTTTTAAAAATAACAATGAAATTCAAAAATAATGAAAATAACAAAAAGGCAAACAAACTTTCGCTTCAGATAGGATGGAGCATGAGTTAAATTCCAGGAAAAGCTGCTTTATCATGGAGGAAAAAAGAGAGGGAAATGATTCTACAATCATATACTACTTCTAAACTCCGAGAATGACTATGAATAATTTTAGAAAGTTATGAGATAGGAGTAATTGGGAGTAAACATTACTAAGCAGATAAAATGTATTTGTAAACAATATAATATATTAGTGACACATAGGTGTATTGATTTTAAGACTTTCTGAAAAGATATATATATTAATTACTGAACTATTTATTTTTATGATGAGGAAAGCTTAATATGAAATATTTCCACAATAATAAATACTGAAGACTAGAAAAGGCAGATTTTCACCAAGGTGACTTTAAAAGCAATGTTTTAAAGTTTTAAAACTTTAAAAGCAATGTTTCCCACAATAAGGAGAAATGGACATAAGTATTTTGTTTAAAAGCCATGTGCAGAAAAATATAGTAGTAGTATAAGACAAAGGATTTGACTAGCTTTTGGGCCATGGTCCTATAAAATTTAATGTAATATATAATTCCAGCTCATTTTCCCTCCTTTCTTGCTTTTATTTCATGGGTGTGTTATGTATGCATATGTTCAAATGTTTGTAATGTATGTGCATATGTGTGCATGCAAGATATGGCAGCGGTGAATGTACCTATTTACATGAGTGTATGCAGGTCTGTCTGGAAGTGACATGCAAAGTGTGCATTGAGCGAGTAGACCAAATCGTGATGTTTCACGTATTTCTCCGCTGTTTCCATTTTGCTTTATGACTGGAGCTCATGTTATATAAAACCCAGGGAATCACTAATTCAGCTACGCCAGCTGGCCAATTATTTCTTGGAATCTGCCTACCTTCCTTTTCCCAACACTGATTCCAGGTTTTTTCTCAGGATTGTACTTTTTATATGTGGATGCTGCTAATGTCAACTCATTCTTGTGTACCAGGAACATCAATGATCTAGACATTTTCCTAGCTCATACAATAGCTTTCATATGATTTTAAATGTTCCTGTTAGTAGAGGAGACAGACATTTTGCAAACATGTATAAAATAGAATTGACTCTGTCTAACAGCCAAGTGTCATTAACGTAAAACACATTTAAGATAATTAATTTTCCTGAACAAATCTCTCTCTCTTTCTCTCTCTCTCTCTCTCTCTCTCTCTCTCTCTCTCTCTCTCTCTCTCTCTCTCACACACACACACATCACTGTAAACCACCTAAATGGTAGGCAATGGGTAGGACAGTGTGTGACTATGGCATGGTGGCTCTACACCCATGCATTTACTAGCATCACTAAATGTACTTTATGGACTCAAAAAAAAAAAAAAAAACACATGAAATTGGCAAAGAATAGTGATGATAGGGATAGGAGGAGGTAGTGGAAATAAGGGAATGCATATGGACGTGCTCAAAGTAGCGTATGCATGCATGAATGGAATTCTCAATCAACATGCAATCAATAATAAAAGATGTCCTTATTGCAGCTTGCTCACATATTAAAGCAGATAGATCTGTGATCACACTTGAGATGTGTGCAGAGGAGATAGAGGGAATTATTCTTGAGCAATCAGACTAGGGTCAGAAATGATGAGACTTAACAAGTCTAGAGGAACAAATTAAAGGTGCTATTGTCACCCAGCATCCCAGGTTGAGAAAATATGCATACAATGTCAGAGCCAAGACAATTAATCAGTAGTTATAGATGATTTCCCTGTCAACCAATAGCTGGCCACAATGGTTACTTTTAGCTAGCAATTCAAATTGTAATAGGTATTGGCATCATTATTGTTATGAAATAACAATCACATTGTCTTTATGTTGAAAAATAGATACCAAACATCCACACAATCAACATACTTCCCACCATTTGAATTTGTGTTGCCTGATCCTATTCAAACTGCAGAACAGATGCTTTCTCAGAAAATTTTCTTGGGAGAAGGGAGTGCTGTAAATAAAAGTCTTTGGAATTATTTTCAATGTGCTTTTCTCTGAAGCCACTTTATTGTTGGCAAGGTTTATAGAAAAGCTCTCCTCCAAAAACGTTTTCTTTTCTACAGGCACAATACTCAGACAGGAGGAAATATCAGTCAGGCAGACAAAATAAACATGGAATTCAGAAGCTCTTCCAGCCATCCAAATTACATCAAATACTCTAACATCTCTGAGTCTTTATGTGTCTGCGAGAGAGATAGAAAAAAAAAAGCAGAGGAATCAAGAAAAAAAAATATATTCTATTATTTCAGCTTACATATTAGGAGGAAAGAAAGGATGGAAAAGAGAGGAACATGGAAGGGGAGGAAGGAGAGGGGGTGGAAGGGAGTAAGAAGATGGACGGGAATCTTAGATGCATTTCTGAGGCCATGATAAAACTCCTTGATAAAAGGCAGTTTATGCGAGAAAGGGCTTCATTTCAGCTTGCCATTCCAGTTTGTCATTGTTGGGGACCAATGGCAGGGGAGCTGATTCCGGTCTACCCAGCCCATAGCAGAGAAATGAATACATGCATGTTCACTTGCTTGTTTGCTTGTGATGAGCTTGTTCAGCCTGCTTTTCTAGAACTCAGAACTCCCTCTCCATGCAGCACTGCTGCACACGGTAGGATGGGTCTTTCCATATCAACTAACTGAAAACCCTCACAGACGTGCCTCCAGACATCACAGTGTAGACACTCCCTCATTGAGACTTTCTTCCCAGACGATTTAAGGTTGTGTCAAGTAGACAATGAAAAACAAGAGTCACGGAGGACATTAAGCTTTAACGGACAATGGTCTTTTCAGAGTGCAGGAAGGAAAATGATGGCACAGTGGACTCATAGAGAGTGATCAAACGTGACAACAGCATCATCAAGCCGACTGGTCAAATCTGAAAGGACAGTGACCCTTTGAGAACCAAAGATTTTATTCATGGGTCCATATATCATCTATAGACAAGTCTTACTATTTTAAGAAGCTCATTCTATGGGTGCAGAAGATGACTCAGTAAAATGCTTACCGTGCAAGCACAAGGATCCCAGTTCAAGCCTCAAGCACTCACATATACACTGTTGACACAGAGGTGTATAACTGTAGTGTATAATTGTGGCATCAGAGATATAGAAATAGAAAGGACTAGTGTCTGAATTAGATACACACACACACCATTCCACACCACACACACACACACAAACACATGAAAAGAAGATAGATAGATAGATAGATAGATAGATAGATAGATAGATAGATAGATAGATAGATAGGCAGAGACAGATAGGTAGAGATTGAGAGAGAGGAGAGAGAGGGAAGAGAATTCATTTTATTCATCTTGGACCTCAAATTCTGCACTAAAGTCTTGCACACATCAGACATGCCTCGCAGATCTACCTAAATGCATAGAATTTGTTTAGTAAGTAAGGGAACAAATAAGTGAACATATTCCCATTTGATTTATTTCACAAGTTTAGAATTTTCTTTTATTTATTTGCTTTAATTCAAGAGAAAACCACAAATGTGGCTGACAGTAGCTATGTCTTTTGGCAGCAGAAATAATCTAATAAAAGTCTCACATTTCAAAGGTGGAGGGGGGAGACCCATCTCATACATGGGTAACATAATTTTAGCCCCCCAGATGTTTTACTCTAGATTTGTATTCTTTGGATTCTGGTAGCTTATGATGATTCTATTCCAAATTCATGCCACCAGAGTTGAAATTTATAATATAAACACTGAGATCAGGCAGTGAATGACATTTCTGACTTGTTAATACCCCATAGTAGGTCTTCTACCATGGCCAGAAGTTCAGATTTATTTTGACAAGCTTTGACTTGGTTTGACAGACTAGAAGCATTATCATAGAGGTTATCCCATAACTATCATCAGACTTCATGACAACATGGCAGGCAGCTCTGCTGAGCACATCAGACCCCACAGAGACTAGAATGTGGTTTGAATTTAGTTATTACCTTATTGAATACGTGGTGGGATCTGGGCCTTGTTTTTGAGTTGGAACCAGACAAAACGTGATTATCTCAATAAAGGTCTCCTGATTAACAACAGAAACCTGATGTGACCTGAAGTCACTGTCAATTCAACGCCTCTGTACCAAAAGAATCTCCCAAAATCCTTTTCATAGAAGAGAGTTTATAGCGTATGGGTGAAAACTAGCATGGATTTTTAAGGATGCCTAACTGAGGGGGATGGTTCTCAGAGGTGTGCCTCATGGGGACTTTACCACTGCCATAACTGTCTTACTTGGGGTTTCCATTGCTGTGGTAAAGCATAGTGACAAAGATCAACTTGTGGAAAACAGACTTTATTTCCTCTTACAGCTCACAGGAAAAATAATCATTGAGGGGAGTCGGAGCAGGAACTCAAAGTGGAAACCTGCATTCAGGAACAAAGACAGAAGCAGTGGAGGAGAGAGACCTGCTTGCTCACCTGCTCTCCATGGCTCCCTAGGCCAGCATCTTTTCATAACATCTAGGACCACCCTCCTAGGGTGGCACTGCTACTTGTGATTTTGATGCTTTGATAGCAATCACCAGTCAAGAATATTCCATACAAACTGACCAACAGGCCAGTCTTAAGAAAGCATTTTCTCAAGATTTTTCTTCCCAGATAAGTCTAGATTTATGTCAACTTGACAAAAAAAAAAAAAAAAAAAAAAAAACAAAACCCACAATAACTTAGGTCTTATAATAGATTTCTGTGTTTATCCAAATGACTAAATAATGCTCATATTATGACATTCATTATCATAAATATACAAAATTCTAGCTTTGAACATAAATTTCTGACAGGATCAAATTCATAAATCAAACTTCAGCTCCAAGCATCTATCTGTCTATCTATCTATCTGTCTGTCTATCTATCTATCTATCTATCTATCTATCTTCAGGGTCTTCTGTATCCCATCTTTTTATCAGTTGATTCCTTAGTAAATAACTTCTCCAAGTCTATGAATTAGATTTTATGACTATTTAAGAAAAAAATCAGTTTATCAATTACATATTTAATTGGTTATAGCATCGATCTGGTACATAATAATCATATGTAATTTTTCTGCTCTTTCTAGCAAGATTATAATGTTGTCTTTTGTATTTCTGCGTGTGGTAATTTTTAAGTTATTTTAGCTATAGTTTGGTCATTATTTTGACTATTAAAGATCAAAATCTAGGACAGTACTCTTAACTATTTTCATCACACCAAATATATTAAGGTATAAAGCAGATACATATGCAATAATCTACATATTACCAAATACAGCCCTAGAATCTCTATATCTAAATATATTTAGAACTAGTATTTTGTGTATATGGGTGTATATGTATATTTTGTGTACATGGAAACTATGTGGAGGCTTAACAACTAATTCAAGTCATCAGGCCTGGAGACAAAAAGCCTTTATCTCCTGAACAGTGTTAACTTGAAGGTACAGTTTTGCCTGGTTTAGACCACAGCGACATAAGTTTTATTCTTTATTGCTAATAAATCACTCACAATCCTGTCTTAGACACCTACATCAATCAGGGAAAGCCTTTATTTAATTAAAACCCTCTAATTAATTGTAGAAAAATTATTCAAGTTTTACCCCTAAGGTCAAATCTTTAGTTCCAAAACAATCCTAAGACACTTTATGGATTCTCAAGTATGGCTTGGTGGAGTCAAGCCATGGGACACAAGTCTTTCTCTCAAAATGTTTAATGGAAAATATATACGTCCCAACAAAAAGTCCTCAGAAGTTCACCCAGGCTATTTGGAATGACAAATTTAAGAAATCACTTATATATGGTGATGATAAAAGTTTGGCCCACCTTGTTTGGAATGAAAACATCTCGTGATTCAGAAGATTCCCAGCTTCTCTTGGTAAAGAAGTCAGTGCTAACAATGACAACTTCATTCTGTTTCTTGTGTCATCAACAACCCCTGCTTGCAGGCACTGTTTGTGAACTGGACTTATCCCAAGAAATTGTTTTATTTTTATGATGAAAATGATTGCATTTGAAAATACCTCTGCAGAATCCGTCTGAACTTTTTAATTACCCAAAGTTAAGGTGTATTTATACATATGTAGATTTCTTAGGTTTTCTTTTCTTACTCTATTTCTTTGTATTATCTCTCTTTCCCCCCTCTCCTTATCTCCCCTTTCTCCATGTCTGCCTATGTAAGTGTATGAAAATACATATATTCACATATGTACACTCATATATATGCCTGCATGCATGTTGGTTCTCATTGTCAGGAAGATGTCTGAGATAAAGTGTTCCAACTGGCTTCCATCCAGCATTCATTCATCTAGACTTCCTTTCCAATTGCTTTTCTAGGAAAAAAAAAAAATCCAAAGTCTGCAGTGACAAATGTAGACTTCATCTTGAATTCATGTATGGGTGACATTTGCATGCTGATTTCTTTGTGGCCCTAATGGTTAAATTTCAAAGCACATCTTTCCTTTTATCTTTACTTGAATGAGACATCAAAATAAGGGCCAGATAAAGGCGGAAGTCCTTTGTCTGAGGCTGCCCAGGCCTGGCCAGCTGTGATGAAAACGGTCTGAAGTCTTCCAGCCTTCTTGTCTGGCCTTGAGCTGGAGCTCGTCTCTTGTATTTGAGAGATTTTGAAGGCATGTTGCAAACTAGCACACAATGGCAGGCAGGATAATAAAAGGCTTGTTGATGGTGGTGTCTAAATATACAAACCAGATAAACAGTTATATTACACAGTTCTCTACTGACCGGATTGGGGATGCATGATTACATTCATTACAGTTTGTTAGGTAAAGTACATACTACTTCACCTCTAACAGCACAATTCGGTGGGTTTATGTATCCTTCTTGCCGACATCTGATCATTTCTGTGTGTTTAATTTTCTTATGGAGATCATGTACTGCATGTTTTAGCTCAAACAGTACAAGTGTGAAACATCTTAATGCAAACATCTATGAAGGTAGAGGATATAACTCAAAGGGTAGAGTGTTTTCTCTCTGTTCTTGATACCGGTGGGATATGATGAGCTCTTTTAAATTTCTGATGCCTTTACTTACTGATATGATGTGCTATAATCTGGAATTGTGAGCCAAAATAAGCCTTTTCTCCTCTGGGTTGCCTTAAGTCAGGATATTTTATCCCAGTGACGGAAAGGAAACTAGAATATAATGTGTTACATTAAACTAGTTAGATATGCCATGGTGAAGTGGACAGCACTCAGCTGAAGACTGATGCTTTGATTTTGTACTAATAAGGAAAGATACAGCGATGTAATCTCCAAACCTGCACATAAGAGACCATGTGAAAGTACACATTTTCTTTTTTAAAATTTGTCTTCATTTTTTTTGAGACATATTCTCCATGTGTAACCTAGGTTGGCTTCAAACTTAGGTTCCTTTGTACTCTGCCTTTCAAATTTTGGAGCTGAGGGAGTACACAACACACAACACTGATTTTTACTTTATTTTTCATAAACAATGATAAACTAAAGTCAGAAGCAGGTAACATGTACATCTGACTACTTAATTTCACATCGGTAAGTTCCTGAAACCTATCTCTTCATATATTTGAGATGTATTTACATCTGTATCTGGACTACTTGTAGGTTTCATGTCCTCAGAACAAATTTGACTAGGGATGTTGCCTTGTTTATTTTTTTTTTCTTACGTGAAAATACTAGATATAAAAATTTGCATTTTCTAAAATAAAAGAAAGGGAGACAATGAGTGAGAGGTACAAATGAGGAGAGGCTGAAGTAAAATCAGAAGGACCATTACTTTGAAATGTTGTATAGGTTTCTGGTCCAGTCTAGCTCCCTGGTCTGGTCCTGTTCGTCATGGCTTAGCCACATGAAAATGACTCAGATGCTTATACTAATTATGTGCTGTTTGGCCTATGGCTCAAGCAGATTGCTAGATATTTCTTGCATTTTAACTCAACCCATTTCCATTAATCTGTCTTGCCACATGACCTGTGGCTTACCTGCACTTTTACATGTTGCTCTCTTGGATGCAGCTTGCACCGTCTCTGACCCTGCCTCTAGCCTTTTCTACTTTATCTATGCTCAGATTTCCCACTTGCTTCTAAGATGCTTTGCCATACATCAAAAACAGTTCCTTTATTAACCAATTATAATTCGCAGCACTCAGAAAGACATCCCACATCATTGAAAAATTAATGAAATCTTAGATATGAATACTTTAGAGATTCCTAGAGATTCCAAATGCTATCTCCTAGGCGCTGAAGCTCACACGGCTTCTCTTTATAACACACTTATTTGTTGAAATAAGTTATAAGCTCCCATTTCATGCTAGGGAAAGAAAGGGGCATGGTCTTAATATAGTGGATTGAGTCATTACAATAATTCACAGTAATATAAGTTCTTACCTCAATTGTTCCACAATTTTATCATTCAATTTATTTTTATCCCTGCAGTAGATGAAGCTTAACGTAGACTCACAGCTGGTCATCACGAAGAGAACAAGAAACTACTGAGTACCAGACTCTAAATGTAAATGTATTTAGTACATTCTCTCATACCAAGGCTCAGGGATCACTTTAAGTGCCATTGGCAGTAGAAGGCTTTACTAAAATAGTATTTTCTGAACATAGTGGAAGAGTCACACATAGGCACTCACAGTAAGTCAGACAGCACACATAAGACTTGTGGAAACTCAAGTAAGGCAAAATTCCAGCATGGAGAGCTGAGTAGGGCATGAAGTCTCACTTCTAACTTAGGAGCTATTGATGATGGATAGTTGCTGTCAGAGAGGGAGGCAGCTTTCTTTATGATTATAGCCTCCAGTAGATTGACAATACTCTACTGGAAGACCACACATACAAGAACAACATGGCTTAGTACAAACCGAACTTGATGGCTTTAAAAAAAGAGACATGAAACTGGGTGGGTAGGGAAAGGAATATTAGATCATAAAGTTTTAGGGGAGCAAAATAAATATGATCAAAATATACTGTATGAAACTCTCCAAGACTCAGTAAAGGAAAAAAGAATTATCACACTCCACCTGGGCTTGCTTTTGCTCTTGGGGTATGTATTTTTCTTCTGCCAAGGAGGTAGAGAGAGTTGCCAGCCCCTGTCTTCTTCTTTGAAAGTTTTAGTTTGGAAATCCTATGATAAAATAATAAATTAATAAATGGAGTATGAGGACAAAGTGTCATAGTCAGAGACTGCAGGATTCTCTGCCTGGGCCTAAAGGTGCTGATCAGCGTTGATAGCTCTCCCCCATCACTCATTTTGTCATATACTCTATCTCATTTAGATGACAAGCACACTGGCCAAACATTGGTTAATATGCTGAGCTCTGCCTGACTTCCAATTATGAATTTTTTCCATATTCAGATCTTAGGTGGGGTATAAACCTTCATTTATAAGGCCAGAAATTTACATCATTTTTGTCTTTGCATAGCTTTTCCAGTGGGAGATCAGAAGGGCTTGGTCCAGAGCTTCTAGACATAGGTCAAAATGAAACCAGGAATTGTTCACCTAATTGTTTGTTTATTTCTTGTTTTTAATTCAGTCCCAAAATGTGGATATGAGCATTGTTCAGGAGACTGTCTTCCTTAAGTAAACAGAGTATGTTACTGAATATTAAGTACACAGAATTTGAAACTAAGATAATGTCTCCAGAAAACAGGTTACCTACCTGTAGAATTTGCTTTGAGGGGTGACTTGAAACTCTCCCAAGTGAAAGCAAGCACTCAGAAGTTAGCGATGATAGTTGAGTACCCTCTCTATATAAAATGATTAAGTACTATGGAGACTGGTAGTATGCATAATACTATGTGTCTGTAATTATTTTTTGTCTTGCACTATCCTTTTCCTGGAGGATTGGGTCTAATTGAAGTAAGGTATGACTTCATGAGGCATACTACTATCTGTAATACCACAGAGGATGGATATAGACTGTATCCCCAGTGGGGAGGGAAGAAAATTCTAAGGTGAAGAAATAGAATATATAGCTATGGAGGAACAAGAGAGGGTCAGGAATGGGAGAATTTAAATAAAAACAAAATGGAATCACCAAGTAACAAGGGACACAAAGCCACAACTAGAACTCTCTTAATACCAAATAAAATCTCCAGTATAAGTATATCTCACTGAGTTTATGGCCAAAGGAGCCCGATGGAAACCTACAGACAACTTTTGCTATTGCCAAGGTTATCAGTTGCTCTTCACAACCTTATGTATCTGGTTGAACATGAAGAAGTCAAGTTGGTACCTGGTAGTGATATTCCCCCTACTGACTAGTGCTTATGGTCCTGGAAGATATTATGCATTCTAATACAGGAGAGATCAAACAGTAACCTCGCTATAAAGATCTATAATGGTGGCTTGTTGGCATGATGTGCTGGTGCAATGTGGCACAACTTTGTGGAAGTAATCAATTGCTATCTATGTGATTGAACTTAAGGCCTGTTGTGTTGTGGTATGTCTTTCTATAAGCTGTAAAATACCATTGGATAACAATGGAACTGTTTTGGCTTATGGTAAGCCAGCTTATAGGCAGGTGGGAAATCCAAGAAGAAATAAATGGAAAGGAGGGTGGAATTACAGATGCTGTGAGCTGCCACCAAGAGAGGAAGATGTAAAGGACCCAGGTAAGCTATGGGCCATGAGGCAAGATATAGATGAATAGAAATGGGTTAAGATGAGAGAGGCATCTAGTAATAAGCCTGAACCATAGGACAAACAGAATGTGATTAATATAAGCCTTTGTGTCATTGTTTGGAATTGTTGGTCTTGATCTTGGGGCTGGTCCGGGCCAGACACTACACACTACACTACCATATGAGATGGAACCCATGTCTAATACTACTTGGGTGCTGAGAATTAGATACTAGATAGACGAGAGACCTAGGAGAAAATCAAATACTATTATTCTATTAAAGGGATGTAGCAATAAAATAACTTCAAATGGTATTCTACTATACTGATAGATCAGTGTATCAGCTAGCATCAGAGAAGCTTTCTCCTGCAGGAGATGGGAACAAATACAGAGACTCATAACTGAACAATGTAAAGAGAGTGAGATATGTTAGGATACTTAGCCCTACATGTGATGTTTTCAACACAGCCTTTATCTCTGGGCTCGGGAAGCTATGTAGAACGAGAGGCAGAGGGAACAGTGCTTTCAAGACACAAAAAGACTGATGCACATAAGAATTCATAGAGAATATGGTAGTATGCACAAGGCCTGCACATGTGGAAGCCTGATGAGATCATATCCCTGACAGGAAAAAGTAGACACTATCCCCCATCCCTCACACAGAAGAAATCTCTAACAGATACACTTTTATAAATAAAATGTATTTCTTCAATGGACTTTCACTGGGTATACAAATCACACAGTAGGGCACACCTCTCACTGGTGTTCAGGGGAGTACATAATGCCTCTTTTGGCATTTTAACCTTACATTTTTTTTGCTTATTTATTATGTTTTTGTGTTTTTATAGTGTGTGTATCCACGTGTATGTGTTTCTCATGTTTCTTTTTCTTTTTTAAAATATTTTCTCTGTCGGTTTTGTTTTATCCTGTTTCTTTCTTAAAGTCCTATATTCTGAAATCTCAAAAATATATTACTTTAATTGGTTACTATACATATAGTTCTTGGAAGAACACATGAATAATTTGAAATTGGAGCATGTGGGAAGGTCTACTGTCTGTCCTCACCATAATTATAGGCTGGGCTTAAAAAGAACAAAGAGATTAACTGACAAGCAGGCTTTGTACTGGTTACTGTTTAGAAGTTGATGACAAAGGCTAAAACTGTTAGAAGCAGTATATTTTTTAAATATAAATTTCATTTTAGAACACAGTTATATCATTTAAAAACAGAAATGCCTTAAGCTTTTATTTATTGCTTTACTAATTTATCTGGCTATTACTGTCTATCATGCTGTAAGAAGTAGAGATTTGGTGGTAGATAAAACAGTCAACATTCCTTCCCTAAGAATCTCTGTGCTTAATTTTATTAATGAGAATATATGGATGAACAGTAATTCCTTGATCCACACCTGTACTGAAATTGTAAGCCAAGGAATACTTTTTAGATGGCATATCTGAAATTTGAAAGATTTATTTTAAAAGACAGCATGTTTTTGTAAACCAATAGTTCACATTAGCAAAAATACATATACTCGTTGTTCCTCAGTGTTCCGACATTTATCTTTGTACTACAAAATCTAAGCATGCTCAAACACACAGAATCACATATACTCTGCCAAAACTCATTAAGACAGAGGCAACTCAAATCCTTGTGAGCGAGTACATGACATCCAGCTTCTTCCCTGCCCAATCTTCTTCAGAAGCAGAATTTCTCACTACTGTATGGGTGTTTGCAATGATGATCTGGAACCAAACTGACAAATACATTGTAACAGCCTTTTCTGTTCTTCTTCTCTTTATTTCTACTCTGTATTTTAAAAGATTTACTTTATTAAGTGTGTGTGTGTGTGTGTGTGTGTGTGTGTGTGTGTGTGTGTGTGTGTATAAACACAGGTTCCCTAGAGGCCAGAACATTAAATTCTCTGGGCATATTTACATGCAGTTGTGAACTACATGAAACAGATTCTGACAACCTATCTCAGGTCCTTTGCAAGAGTAGTACACCACTTATCCATGGACCTATCTCTCTCCATCTCTCCAGCCCCAAAGACTTTCTTTTCTTAATTGAATTCCAACAAGTAATTTTTTACAAACTACTTTTTTTTAAAAAAAAAATAATAATGGCCTCAGATCAAATATTTTATTAATGATTTTGGCATTCTCTTCTCTTCTCTGTCTCAGCTGCAGAAACTATCAGGCACATAATGGAAGAGTTGAGCATATCCCCATGGAGGGAGATTTCAGTCTCTTGGCTCAATAAAATGCTGGCTACATATGAAATTTCCGGCCAGCACATAAATCAAAAGAAAAGTTATCATATTTGATTATGCACATAGAGTATTCTAGAAAAATAAGAAACTCTGGCATATATAGTATAAAACAGTCATAATATGCACAATTAGGCAGAGCAGAAACATGCAGTGACTCCTAATTTTGGACTCCATAGTGATGTTAAGATATAATAAAATTAAGGAAAGATAACATTTTTATAGAAGGTATTTTAGTGAAGTTAAGTTTTACAATTAAAATGCAGGTGACATAAAATTGGGAAATAAAAAAAATGACTTGCATATTGTAGTATGTAATGCTATTTTTTTTCTTAGAAATTGGAGGGTAAATGGTATCTATAGATTATGCCAAGGAAAGCAGTAACAATTTAGCAAATTAGTAAACACCTTTATATAGGTTTTATTTTCATATGAATTTAAAGGAATAGGGAACATTATTACATTTGATACTCTTGGTGTCTTCTCTCCAGGCATCTGTCATAAAGCTGAGGAGTTGACTATGCTGCTTTCATGAACAGAAAACATGGAATAAGATGAGAATACATCATGCCATAGGCAATGACTCCTCTGATTAGTGAGGTATCTTTTCTAGTCCAGAGCCAATATGGGAATAATAAGTCCTAAGCAAAGTAATACTTCTTCGCCTTTATCCCATGGCAGTAAAACCACACCATTACAACTTAGAAAGATGATGTGTGAGAAAGTCCGCCTGTTATCATATTTTAATATTTATCGCCAACTTCTAAATCTCCATTAGAGATGATGACATGGAGAACACAGTAAACAGAACTGGCAGAATTATCAGTGTTCTCATAGAAGCTAAGGGTTTTAATTTACTTTCTGTCAAGTTGGAATTGTAGTAATTGATTATTTTCCAAATTTGAGTAATTAAAATTTTCTTACTTGTCCCCTCTACTTACAAGAAAAAAATATCATAGATTAGGCAAAAAAGTAAATAAAAATATATAAGAAATTAACTTGGACTCCCAGAGATTATATTTTAAGATCTTCAAGTAGTTAAAAAATGAACGGTCTTTCTAGTTTTCCAATGAGCAATAAAGTTCTCATAAACACAAGATATTTTAAAATATGAACTGTAAAATTAAAGATAAAGATCAACAGACGTGGGGTAGTGAGTTGGCTTAGTAGAAAAAATACTCTGCCAAGTCGGCTGATGGAGCTTGGTTCCTGAGACCCATGAGTTTGAAGAGAAGAATTACTTTTTGCAAGCTGACTTCTGACTTCCACAGGCACATGCATCGTGTCCACACTACTACATACACATAAATGTACTCTTACATAACTTAACCGTAATGGTCCACAAATTAATTTTCACTGCTTCTCATTTTAAAACATATACTGTATCAGATACTTTAAGTGCAGATTAAGTTTTTTTTTTTAATTTTATATTCAATCTTCTCCAAATAGTTCTAATGTATGGATCTGTGCAGCTTAATTACCCTTTCTTCTTTTAATATTTTTCAGACAGTATTTATAATTAATCATATTTTGTGTTGTTACTTGCTTCTTCTACATCAGTGCTTTTAATGTTCTAGCCTTAGATGTCTTAGCCAAGACTTAACTCATGCAGCTACCACATTAACTCCTATGAGTACAAGCTGGTGCTCTAACCCATTAGTGCCTACCACAAGTCAAGTGCTGGATGGCTGGAGATGAAGAAATAGAGCTTTGGCTTACACATGTTGACATGAACAACTCAGTTTCACTCTTGTAAGGGCAACAGCTCAGTTCATGACAAGTGAACAAGTCAACCAAAAAGAAGCAGGAAATACAGAAATGAACCATCTTTAGAGGCAGTACAGTAAGGTGCTGACAGCTTAATGAATGACTTGTCTGTTATGGCAGTAGGACACCTTCCAATGCCAAGGGCAAATATATGCAATTCAGGAAATGTATGTCCTATATCTAGGACACAGAGACTGCCTATATAACTAACAGATGGGCAGAGTTTGAGAAATCTTATTTTATAATGTACAACATCATTCCTGTCAAATGTACTCTAAGATTTGGGGATTAATGAAGCGTGCCATCTAGAGCAAGATGGGAATTTCATTGTATGTTCTGAGAGATTGTGACCTTTGGAGACAGATCAACTCCTAGGGAATCTAGCTCATATTTTCTTTAAGTATAACTCTGACCTCATTTGAAATTTAGTAATATGAACTTCCAGGCATGATGAAATAGGTATGCAGGTGATATTTTGAGATGCTTGTGTATAAAATTAAACAGTGACTGTGTGGCTAAGAAACTTTGTAATCAGGATGAGAGGGTCACTAATTTCAGAAGTGAATAATCCACCTATACAATGTTGAAGAACAAAGAATGACTTTTTATACAAAGAATAGTTTTACTTATGAATAAACTCAATTTTCAGTTATTGCTCAGATAGACTTAAATAAAATCAATAGAAGTGGCTAACAAATCAATAAGTTTTCACATAGATCTTGATAAATTAATACAGTTTAGCATGGATTTCTGTAAGTACATTTGACAACCATTATAAGTGAATACCCTGACAATGAATTAGAGCAATTACTTATCAAAGAGTAATATAGTTTTAGAGTTTCATGTATCAACATATGTGCATAGTTGACTAGATTCTGGGCTGGTTCCTATAAAAGAGGCAAAACAGAATACAGAGCTTAGAACAAACTGATATTGTAACAATGCCTTACTGCTAAAATATCAAATGTGAACTCATTAGTCAATCTGCACCACTGAGGTTTCCCCTTCCTTAAATCCCAATGTACATCTCCATTTATATCCATCAATTTAATTAATGAGCCGCTCAGTTGTAGCACTTTGATACGTGTCATAGTGAGCTGCTGTCGGGAAGCATTGGCGCCAAAATCCTCAAGTAAAAATGTTCAGGTTGCTTTGTATTCATTCTCTGGATTCTCACAGCCTTGAGGAGAAGATTTTACCGCCGAATCATGGAACAATTCCATAAAATAAAAGAAGGCTGAGGTACAGTGACTGATCATAAAAAAGATGAATGTACTTGAAAACACTTAATAACAAAAAGGCTAATTTTCTTACCATGAAAGAATGAAAAGGGTGTGAAGGAGGCTTATGAGATGAAATACTTCCCATGAAAGCAGAGGGCCTGAGTTTGAATCCAAACAACTTAATATGAATCCAGGCAGAGCATCCCACCTCTATAATCCTACTGGGACATGACAGAGTGAGGCAGACACAAGAGAATCCCTGGAAATCCTGTCAGTTAGGTTGACATGCACAGTGGTGAACAAATAAGGGACCACTTGGCAGGAAGTCTGGAGACTGAGGTTGTCCTTTGACTCCATCTGCGTGTTGTGGCTCCTGAGTGCCTGCACCGACCACACAACACACACACACACACACACACACACACACAGACACACACACACACACACACACACACACACACACACAGACACACACACACACACACACACACACACACTAAATACCACACACCGCATAACAGTCAATAAGGAAAACCAAACTAAGTAATTGAAACATGCCCAAAAGACATTGAAAGATAAATTGATTGTTAAAATGAAATTATCATGAATTAATCTCCTATAGTATGCTTGTAATATACCAGAAAGTTCAGTATAGGAACTACCCTTATGCGCTTATGAGGATGGGCTATAATCTTTCATGAAATGAAATTTGTCAAAAGTTGTCAAATTTTAGGTAGATAGATTGTGTTAGTTACTCCTGTTTATAGATAAAATGGACCAAAAGCTTCTGTGTTAATGTGCATGTATTATTGCTCATGGGAGCTAAAATGTTAAATAATTTGAGTGTTAAACAACAAAGAATTCACAAATAAATGAGGGTGGGTTCATGAACATAAAGTCAACTATCCAAATGAATGAACAAACATCTCCACATTCCAATAGAAACTGATTTCTGAGATAAAAGACAAATACAGATTACTGTAATTATTATTGTAAGTTGTGTTAAAGGAAGAAGTGAGATCTTCTAATACATTTATCTAATCCATAGATTCAAATCGTGTAATGGCTAGAGTTCTAGAAGCTGTCGGCAGGAGAAAATGTGATCTTTTCTCAATGACTATGTGGTTGTACTTTCTAAATTTTGTGTACATTGATCTTTCAGAAGCTAAAATATACATGTGGAATATACATGCACCACATATGTGTAAATGGTATCCAATGTGGAAAATATGAAGCCTCTCAGCCTTTCGTACGGTTTAATTTAGAGTTCCTAAAGGGCAGCAGAGATGATGGTTCAGCAGTTAGGATCATTTGCTGCTCTTCCTGAGGACCTGAGTCCATTTATTAGCACCCGTGTCAGGAGGTTAACAACATCCTGTAACTTTAGTTCCAGAAGATATGATGCCTTTTCTGGTTTTCATAGGTATCTGAACTCACATGTAAATACACTACCCCTCACACAGATAAAAAAGGACTTATCTTTAAAAAGACCTTAAAAGTCTGTATATCTTTCATAATGAAGTTATGTAAAGACACATTACTGGTGATAGTTAATGATTATGAAGCATGCCTCATTTTATAAACACTACTGGGAAACAGGTATGGTTCTAAACACAGGAGGGCATGAAGGCAAACAGAGATCATCCAGGGACTGGAAAGGAATGTGGTTGAGTGCTATAATCTAAGATAGATATTCTAACTCAATTTACATAATCTGTTCATATACCTTTTAATTATTAATCCATATTTGGTTCTGTTTAATCATGTAATATTCTCAGTTTTTAGTGTCTGGAATATCTTTACTTCTCTTTGGGTCTGAAAAGAACCAATAGATGCCGATATGTGCCTCAAGACACCTTCTTAAAATTCCCACTTCTACAGCATGAAGCCTTAAGTAGACAGTGTCAAAATGTGACAGACACACAATTCATCCAAGAATTAAGAAAAAAAATCAATTACAGTAATGCCCTAACAACCCATACTAGGCAACTGCCTCTGCTCCCAGATCTCAGTGAGAGGAATTTGTATGAACACAGAAAGTTAGGTGGTAGTTGATAGGTATATATAATTGACTGAAGGAATGTTCCTTAATGGGAGATAAATGTGTGTATATATTATATGTTCTTCAAGACTCTAAAATTCCCTGTGGTGATGAGAGGCTCCCATTCCATACTTAGCATAATGTTGTTAGTACACATTTTTATTCTTCTTCCTTTCATTAGTACCCCGTTTATTTTCTATTCAAAAGCTTCTAACTCCTGCTTTATTTACTTTAAATAAAAGGGTCAAAGAGAATGGGTGAGCATCATACATCCAGGTGTCTGCTCATTGTGTATGTGGCTGCTGATTGGTCAGCATAAGTCAATGAAGCAAGAACTACTGTGACTGGACCATGAGTGTCAGCTAGTAAAAGAAGCAGATGTTCCTTCTCAGATATTGATATGATACTTAGAAATAAGCCCAGTCCTACCCTTGTGTTTGCAAGTGTGCATATGATTGCGAGACCAGAGGTCAATGCTAGGTGTTTTCCACATGCCCTCTTTTACAAAACCTGGAGTGATCCCAGTAGACTAGCTGGACAGTAAACTCCTGGGACTCTCCTCTCCACCAGCCCTCAGCTTGCAGCATGCAGCTGGGTATGGAAGAACACACTCAGGTCTTCTAGTTTATGCATGAGCTATTTCTCCAACTCCTCACTTCCTTTTTAGAAGACTTCTCTTCCTTCAGATTCACATTTAGTTTGTACCAAATAGAGATGACGATGAGAATTATGACCTGGGAAGATGGCCTAGCTATCACAGTTTTCTTATAAACCATAAAGTCAACATACTAAGTTGATGGTTGATTCTTCTATCCCAGGTCTGTTTTCATCCTGATCCGGGCTCTTCCATTGTGCTAATGATTAAACTAGATAGCGTTTTTCAAAGGTAGGTTTTGTTCCTGTAGATATGGAATGTACCAAAAATTTCTACATTTTTAATAATGCTCCTGGAAGCCACTTTGTTATTCTACAGACCACCCTTGGAGAAAGAAAGTCAAGCACACTTCTAGAATATTTTTGACTGAAGAATGATTTTCAGATTGTGTAATTGTTTGCCGTAAATGGGACCCAATAAATTGGGAGAACAAGGCTAATCCTAACAGTAGTCACAAAACCATGATAATCTCACTGATCATTTTTAATACTCTATTACTTTATTGATTTTATAGCACTCATAAGAGAAGGAAAATCCTCTCCTCTATATCCTTACAGTGTTAAAAGACATTCAATAACTTATTCAAAGGCCAAATTGATAATAAATTAAAAACAATTATATAACTACTATAATGATAGTAATCCATGCTCCCTAAAATATTTTGAATTCATACCCAAGGTCACTTGAATCTTTACCTTGCTTTCTCTCAATTTATGTTATCTTTCTTTTGTGATGTGACTTAGAGGTAGAGGGCATGGCTCAGTGGGTAAATTGCTTGCAGCAGAAGCTTAACGATCTGAGTTTGAATCCCTAGCACCTACATAATAAAGCCAGAACTGACAACAGTCACCTATGACATCTGTGCTGGGAGTCACGGGAAGGAGGACCCTGGCAGCTTGTTGGCCAGCTGATGTGGCCATGTGATGAAATTCAGGTTCAGAGAGAGACCCTGCCTTAAAAAGTAAGATGAAGAACATTGGGGAAGATGTTTTCTATTGGCCTTTGTCCATATGCCAGCATATTTGTGTGAACATGTGCACACCCATACAGTCATGTAACTTAGCATAGAAAAATAGCTTAATTGTATTGTTTATGGAGAAAAAAGTTCCACTACTTTAAAGAAAGGAGAAAAAAAAAAAACTGAGATCAAACCACTGAATAAGGCAGCAGACTTATATGTAAAAATATCATTGACTTCTGAGACCTCATCAGGCTTATCTTCCATATATGAATGGTCTTCTGACTTTAATTCTCCATGTTTTTAGGTAAAGAATGGAAATAAACCTATCTCAGAGGTCAAGAATAAATCAGGAAGTGATTGATATATGCATGTAGTTGCTTTCATTATTATTGTGGCTTTAAAAATTCTCACCAGGGCTAGGGACAGAAACACAACTCAGTCAATCCATTTTTCACAGGGTTTGGTTAGTTTTTATGCACTGGCTGAGTCTTCAGACATCACTCTTCAGTACTTGAAATTCTACAGATGGGCTTTACCTCAGTCTGTAATCCTCTCTAAGAAGATAGAGCAGTTAATGAATTATCCTGAATTATCTCCCTAAGCCTGACTGTCATCAACAAGTTGCCCTGAAGAACATTATAAATGGACACTACAAATTAGAAATTGTGTCTTTAAATCACTTCCTTCCTCTTTCTGTTCTCTTATTTCAGAAACTTGCAGATCTACAACTGCTATGTTGCGCTCTGTCAGACAAAATATCAGCTTCTTATCCAGAATTGTGGAGAAAAACATTTTGTATTTGGGGTTGTTATTGTTTGCTAGGATTATCTGACAACTTAAACACATACACACAAGCATCATTAAACTGACTCAGCTGGTTACATTTATGTTACATTGTATATGTATACACACATGTGCATGCATGTGATGTGTGCGTGCGTGCATGAGTGTTTGTGTGTGTGTTTGTATGCTTTAATAAATCCTAATTGGTCTTATAATAAAAACTCGAAGACAGATATTTGGGTAAATGCTTAAAGATCAGAGAAACAGAGGCACTAGTCACTAGAGAAACTTCTCACCACTACTGAACTGACTCTTCAGGCCAAAATGAGAAGATCCTGTCCCCAGCAATCCTCAGACTGAATCCCTCTGGGTCCTTAGCCAAAAGAGGAAGGAAGGTACAGAGAAGGAAGGGAGATTTGGGGGAGGGCCAAAGTCCTGGCTCCTCCCATCTTATATTCTTTTCTCTGTCCAGTCATATCACTCCCCATCTCAACCTTCCTAGTGTTGGGATTAAACGTGTGTGTCACCACAGCCTGATCTCCACGGCATACTCTGTGGCTGGTTCTGTCCTTTGATCTTCATGCCATCTTTATTTGATACACACTACATATAATAACATTTTAAACATAATTTTTAGTGATTCTGAGAACTTCACAATTTAAATCCCAATTCCACTCATTTTCCAGGCCCTTTGTATCTGCTTTTAGCCCTTTGTAGTTTTAACCCGCAAAAAGGAAACCTTAAAAAAATAATAAACATAAAATAAAAATTAAAAATACAGATAAGAATATTAAATGAGCAAACATAAGAAAATAAACAAACAGAAAAATTCCCTTCATTCCCCATCTTTCCTGCCTCTCCATCTCTTCCTCTTTCACGTTGGTGGCACTGGGAACTGTGGTATATCACAAAGTATACCCTTTTGTCTACACTGCTTTACCTGCAAGTGTTCATTATGTAATGTGTTGTTAGGTACACCATCATTACTAGACTCTTACCAAAAACTCCTCCTGGATATCTTTTTGTGAGTCATGTAGAACCCCTTGTTATGGTTCCAAGTCTATTCAGACCATAGATGAGTAGATGTTGGGGAATGCCAACTCAGCACCCTGGATGTGTGCCTAGTTGGAAGCTGAGATGGTCAGTCCAGGCTGCTGGAACTACCCCTTTTAGATTAGTGGTAGAGCCAGGTCTCTCATGCCCATGGTGAGGGGTAGAACCAGCTTTCCCCAGTGAGGAGAGGATAAACTCTCCTTTGAAGTGTGGGGCCAGCTCTCCCTTGCTAAGGTCATCTAGTGGTTATCCTAGAGCTGGACGAGGGGAAGGGAGGTTCTCCCCAGGCAGGTCAGGGGCAGGGCAAGCAAGACTCTCCCCCTTAAATACATGGTTTACATGGGCCCTGTTGTAACACAGGTAACAGACATCAACATAGACCACAGCTGCAGTGGGACCACAGAGTAAGACCTGGCCATAAGCAGCATCATGGTCCCTAGATTCCAAAATGGCCACAGGTGGTGGTCCAGATACCAGGTAGTCAATAGTAACAGGAGCCATGGACATAGACATAAACACAGGCCGTGGCTATTGTAGGGAAACTGACCCAGACATGGCCCTTGGACACAGCTCAGGTCTGGACATCATCATGACTCCAGGTGATAGTGCAAGCTGATCTGTACAGACCTAACGGCAGCGTGACCTTTGGGCACCAAGGTGGCCTAAGGTTTTATCCCAGACCTCATGCATCTCCACAGCCTTCAGTGGTAACAGGAGCCATGGATGTCTATGCAGAACCTGCCTATAGTGGAGTCATAAAACCCAGGGAAGTGGGATTGGTAGGATCTGAACCCAAGCCATTGAAATGTCTTAAGCCTAAATCCAGCACCTTAGACTACTCAGCCGCACTATCTCTCTATAACATATTTAATAAACAAAACAAGTCAAATTGAGAGACAGTGAGAGGCATGGTAGGGGTTGGAGGGAAGGGACGTGAGAGAGGTTGGAGGGAGGAAAAGGGAAAGTAATGTAATTGTATTCTAACTAAAATGGAAGAAAAATAATAAAAGTTCCATCCTATCATCATTATTGTAAATTTGGATTCATTGCCTAGGATATCTGTAATTTATGTATTTTTAGATTTTAATGCATGAATAGTCTGTTTCCAACATTTCTACCCCTCTCTCTACAGTTCCAAGTCTTATGTCCCCAAAACTTTTTCTCAGAATAATGACCTCTTATTTAAATATCCATTAATATAGATGCATCTGTTTATATATACACACATATATATAATATGTATATATACATATATAACATGCATATGTATACCTCCAATTATATCCACTTAGTGTCATCGATCATATGCATTAGAGTTCAATACTGAGGACTTGGCATTGGACAGTCTTTCAGTTTCTTTCTTTCTTGGCAGCTACTGATTTCCCATAGCTCTTCTAAGGATAGGGCTTGTGGGATAACATCTTCTAAACACACCAGGTTTGCCACCTACATATGCATCATGAAACACAAACAACATGGTTGCCCAAACAAGACCTGATTAATAACATCAGTTAACATGCTAATGTGTATGGATAAAATTTTACAGTGTTTGTGATTCTTGATTGGAGTTTCATATTCGCATTGTCTGAGATGATAAAATGATATTCACCCAACTACTAAGAGTTTTGAAGATATGCACACAAAACACCCCTACTTGTTTTTTGAGCTAGAAACAGACTTGCAGCCTAATATTAAAGCATCAAGATGATGGTTCTATATTGGCACCTTGAAACAAGCTTACATTTTTTGACCCATTATAAATTTGTACAACTGTGTACTATCCTGAAGATAATAAACTCAAAGACTAAAGCTTTTCTTTGTTTCCACTGAGTAAACCTCAGTAATATAACTGTGTTGTGGACAAGCACAGGGGCAACTGGAGCAAAACATGGATCAGCTTTCCTATTACTTCTGAACGGATGGCAATCTTAATTTGACTTTATTTTCATTATTCTATACCTTTTGTGATAAAATCAGCACAACAAAGGGTTGTAAAATTGCCTACATTGATTTTAGTGGAAGAATATATTTCACAGTCTTGCCATAACTGCCTGAGACACAAGACTTCCTAGTGTAAAAGTCTGCCCAAGAAATATTTACATCCAGTCATTGATGCTGTTGCAGAGTGGGACGACTACTCTTGGTCATCAACATGACTCTATCTGGAATGAGCTATAATCCAGAAATGGAGGGCCCACTTGTGATCTGCACATCCACGGAGGCAAGAAGACAGCAAGCCTTTGATCTGGACCTTGAGGATGGATAACACATGCCTTTAATCCAACCATTGAGGCTGGAAGGCACACCTTCAGTCTGGGCCACACCTTCTTCTTGAAGGACAATGGAAGAAGTAAGAATCCATCCTTTGCCTGCTTGCCCTTCCCTTGGCAGTGTACCCACTTTCATTGATACGGGAGCCTACTTCATCAGGATTCCAACATGTGAGAAGACCAACTGAGACACCAGCCTTGTGGACCCAGCCTCTAAGTCATTCCAATAAGCTTTTAAAAATAGTAGAGTATAAATCTGGTTAAAGAAAGAACACAAAAATAGGTCTGCTCTCTTCCCAAAGTCCCTGTTTAACAAGTTAAAAGAACAGAGGAGGAACGTGAACTCTGACAAAGGAAATAGTGTAAAAAGAATGAGTAAAAAGACAAACTCTGGAAAATATTAGGGCATGAAGCATAAGGGAGCAGTAATAACTGACTAAATATGATTTGAAATACTGACTTCTATGTTAATACTAGAGGCTAGGAGTCAACCTTATACACACAGAAGACAATCGCAATCACTGCCTTCCCCACACGAAAAAACAATCTGAAATCAGTCGACAAAACATTTTGGAGATAATAAATTAAAATAAATACAGTTATAACAACAAAATCCAAACATAAACCAACCAACCAACCTCTACAGAGTAGTGTGTCTTTGATTCTACCCTGGGGTGGCTTTGCCCATGGAGGAGCTACTTGTTTGGTCTTCCCTAGATGAAAGTATACTTGGAGTCCATCATTCTCTGTCAGCAGTTAATGACCTCTCACAAATGTTTTATGTGAGACGAACATTACCTTTCCTGGTTTCCTGAAGCCCCCCGTGCCCACCTGAAAGCATGCTGGCCATTTTCAAGGGCAAGCTTCTCTCTGCAGAAGTAGCTG